>JAAFCF010006596.1:22487674-22516872 GCA_013389785.1 Helicorthomorpha holstii
TCTTGTTAACACGAACGCCATTAAGACGAATTTCTTGTTAACACGAAGCAACATTACAGTCCCGAACTACAGAATAGGCTTTTCCATATATTTTTCGTTCATTAACACGAAGTAAAACCCCGTTAACATGAACTGATTTGGCTTATATCGTCAGCCAAAATGTAGAGAAAATCAAAATTTTGATAAGTTTTAATGTTTTTATAAAAACAAATACAAATTCAATACATAATTGGAAATAGTGAGTCTAAATATATCACAGTTTGACTCTAAAATATGTCAGTTTTAACTCAAAAAAAAAAAAAAAAAAATGCCAGTTTGACTATAAAAAATTTCAGTTTGAGCAATAAATATTAAATTTTGCATGTGTTCGTTAACACGAAGAAAAATCTCAGTCTCGTCGACTTCGTGTTAACGAGAATCTACTATATACAGTATAAAATTAACGATTTGTTATTTTCCCATTTTTTAACATTATTCTTTATTTGAGTTTTTCTTTGAAGCGCATAAAAACAAATGACTTATTAGGAGAAAATGTTGTATAATCATGAACACTGTTTATTTTTAGTTTATATTTATGGATATCCTGGTATGTTATACCGGTTCAACTTATAAGCGTAAAATTCCTAAATTAGAACACTTTGTTTACGTAATCTTTCGCTTCTCGATAATTCTTAACGCCGTTTTGCTAAATTCTTTTTAATTGTAAAATGGATGACGTTAATCGGGGAATAGCATGCCAGGAATGTCAATGTGTAAACTATACGTAAATTATCTTTTTTTTTTTTCTTTTCACATTTTTCACTCTTTCTCACTTCTTCATTTCCGCTTCCATACATCATTTTAAGAACTACTGTACAGTATACGCTATATACACTACGAGCTGTTTTTGTTTTATAAAGTCCAGAATAATTTATTGTTTATTTGTTTTCGACAATGTCGTACGGAGTTTAAGGCAAAGGTGTCGATGGAAACTGTAGAGATTATATCCATTGCTGTTTCAGTTGATGTGTATAGGGAAGAGTTCAAAGCGATGATAATGGTGGTGTGTATGTACTATTGTTTAAAAGTCGGTACAATGTGTTTTAAAGGGGAAAAGATAGAATATTTCTAATGTACACGGTAACGAAAGGGTATGCAATATACATGTAGGTTTTTTTTTTCTACGATCAATATTGGTCTATCCATCAGCTAACGTCGGAATGAAACGCTATTGGTTGATTTGGAGGACGTTGCCCTTCTCTATGCAACGCCTACCTATTCTATACAATGCAATGCCGTGTAATACATGTATCAGTATACTTGGAAATGGAAAAATAAGGCATGGTGGTGTCTCACTCTCTAGATTTTGCTTTTCTCCATAATATTTCCATCAGCCTCAACTCTGCGCTTGACTTCAATTCTCGTCTTATGGATTACATCTGGTTGTGTGTTTGGAGTTTGGATGATGGGAATGAGAAACCGTTTGGGAGGGTAGTTTTTATACAGGGTGGCATTAACAATTTCGTAGCTAATTTATATAAAATACGGTTACTTTACTCAATTCAATGATACAAATACAATGAATTACAAGTGATCGACCAAAAAATGTTTGTTTTATTATTAACAGCGAATTTAAGCAGCTTGTTTTATTAATAACACTATTTTATTATATAACAGTCATTTAAAATATTTTAAATGACAAACTTAAAACGATGTGATATTTTATGCCAAATTAATTTTACTTCATTTGTTAAACATGACCGGTATTGTAATTGTGACTCAAGTGCAACTTTGCAATAATTTTTTACTTCCAGTTAAGCATGTCATTGAGTTTAGATAAGGGGAGGGGGAAATACCCTGGTGAGAATTACGATTTCGAGATAAAAAATAAAAAAATAAAAATTTACATGAAAACTGAAAAATGTGTCACTCATAACCGGCACGATTTTAGGAAAGAAAATAGGAAATACTTCTTCATAACCGAAATTTTGAGATCAATTTTGAGAAATTTGAACACGTAGCTGAATCAAAACCTCAAGAAAACTACAGTATATTCAGAATTTTACACAATTTGTTTTATTAGCGAACTTCACTATACTGTATATAAAATCGATGTTAATATCAAACGGTTTCAGCTTATTATAATAATTACAGTTCACGTTATTGAAAAGCTGAAAGAATTTGATATTCCCAGATTTTTCATTGTTTATGGGAACGGTTATAATAATATTACCGGGTAATTTAGAGAAAATTAAATTTTATAAATGATAAAATTGTACTAAAAACTATTGCAAAGTAAAAGAATAAGAAAAAAAGGGGATGGGTAGGGCTTTCCTGAACGGTGTGTGTTTGTGAATTGAACTAGAAAAACGAATCTGCTAATATTAAGTACCAGCATGTTTGGCCTTGTTAGTTTTAGCCACTCATCATGTGTATTTTCATTCATCTTCACGTTTTACTACTTGATCTCATAATGCATTTCTTTACTCTTTGCCGCCCACGTTTGAAAGAATTTTTTTTTATCTAACTTCTGCGAAATTTATCCCAAACATCTTGCACCACACCCTACCCCACCGATCTATATTGTCCTTATTAGGATGCCAATTTTCTCTCCATGACTTGTATTCAGTGAAGGGATGTATAACTTATAGACGGATGGATGAGTCAAGATGTATATTTATGTCGACACACAAAGCAACTAAGTTAAAAATTGAATAAACAATAGTTGGCGGATTTCTTAGAAAACCAATTTTTCAGGATTACATTTACCTTTTAGCCTGAATTTTATATTAAATATTAAAACGAGAGTTCAACGGAAAATTTGTGATTTAATATTGCCATCAGGTCTGCTACAGAATTACTGTTATCTATAAAAATTGATATTAAAGTTTGCACATTGACAAGTTTTAAGATTGGGGGAGAGGGAATAGGGAGGGGGAGAGAAAGTTTTTGAACTTGTTTTTGAAATTTTAATGGTTGTATTTGGGTTGACATGTTTGGCATTTTTACGTGATTGTTATTGAAGTACAAACGTCTTGGTCGTAATCTAGTACTTTTAATCTGCTTCCATTATGGCATTGGTGATTGCATCTGTCTGAATTGAAGCTTTTAGCTGATATTTATTTTTTATTACTTGAAACTGTAAACAAGTCTTACATGAAGCTCTTTCAAGAATGATTTCACAACGTTATACTTGGTGATTTTCTAAGTTGGAGCATTCATTTTACACAACCAATAAGCGTATCGATCATTTCCATTAGTCATTTGTTGATTATAATGTAAAATTACGTTAAAAGACGTTTTTGTCTATGAGTGTTAATCATTAACTTATAAATCGTATGTTAATTGCTGACTATTTTATTGTGCACGCCATCCCGACTGCGTTCGTACCCAACGCGGCACAGAATGTCTATAAAGAAACCCAGGAGGAAAAAAGTGCCAATAAATAATGAGACTAAATCTCATCAGTTTCACTGGCTATTTGTCCTTTATCTTTCTTGTCTTGGGGGAAAAAGTGCCGAAAAAGAAACTAGATTAAATACCATTAGTTTGAATGGCGTTTCGTTTCGTTTAGTTCTTGCAGTTAAGCAAAAAGTGTTCCTGTTTAGAAAATCACCCTGAATTGCTATTTGGAGTTTATTTACGAAGCAGAACTTGAAAATGGAAAGTTATTTCCATTATTATCTCAGTTTTGAATAATTTTTTTGTGTTGTTGAGTCGTAATGATAAAATTCTGGATTTCTGCTTTGATAACTGCAGTTCGTATTCAAATTTGTTTTGGACTTTTTGCCGTATCATTAATCGTTCAGCGTTTGCAGACTGCAGTGGCCCTTGAGACGTCGTTTTGTCTTCGTATTCTTTAAAAGACTAACTTTTTGTACTGTATATGAATTTTTCTTTCTTTCTTTGGTTACCTTTTTAAATGTAAAATGAACTGCTGCTTTTTTGTCCTTTGAAAAATCTGTTGTCGTCGTCGACAGGGGAGATTTTTAATCATTTAACATCGTCTTCTGACACTGCTAGGCAACAGCAGCGAAGCACTGCTGTTTCGCTTGAAATTGTCAAGGGACAATTCCCCTGCAAAAAAACCAGGTGCTTTTATATTATAATATGGAAGATTGTTTTTCTTGGCACCGCAAAATGTTACGTTAGTCAAAATTTATTGGCCGAAAGTTTGTGCCAATCCGTTGAGATTTGGCACGGCTTTGTTTTCGAAATTGACATAAATATTGAGGGATTTTCGAGGATGTAGTTTGAAATGAAGATGGACAACGCTGCATGTCAGAGGTGAATTAGACACCAAATCAAAAATAAATCAGTTGGGCAATTCGAGAGAGATTTCCGCAATGTGCTTATTCAAAACATTAAGTAAGAGCAAGATTCTATTTACTTTGTGCGCTTTTAAATGATTAATAGTTTGGATTCTGAACTCTTTCCTTAAAAGAGATGCTAAAATCTTTATTAATTTGACTTCCAAGTAATTGTTCAAGCTGCTTGTCTATTAGAGAAGCTGATTAATCATTTACATTTTACACAGTACACACACTATTGCACTTTTTGCAAATTTTAATCGATATATTCTCGTGAAAATTATTTTTAATTGCGTATTCAGTTAACAATGGAATCATTAACTCTTTATGTAGCTGTCAATTTCAACGGAATGGACTCGTAATTTATTTAAATCTCTCAAGGCTTAATTTTTTTCTAAATCAAAATGATTTATTTTGGCGGATTAACCGAATTATCGACCAACGTCATTTGAAATTAATATAAGGATGTATTTTTTTACATTTTGGATAGTTGAGTCGGCTTACTTTGATTAAAACTGTCTCATTATCATGTACAAAACAGCTATTATTTTAATATACGGTTTTGTAGGCCATCATACTTTGCCATTTAATGTTGACACCAATTTATTATCATTAAAAGGTAACCACGCCATGTTATTATACAAGACTCGGCACATTGATGTAATTTTTATTTGATTAAAAACGTCCTATCATAAACCACGTGATATCTACCAGACTACTGAGCTAGCCATTGGTCACTGTCAAAAGTGAATTAGTAGGCTTACTGTAAGTTATTTATAAATGGATTATTTAGTGAATTGTAACAGTGATGGTAGGTGAATGTCAAATTCCTTCTGAACATACAATAATATGCAAAAAACGGTCAACACGTCGGTTTTTCTTATTGTGTTCCGATTGCAAAGTGAAGGTGAGCATTAGTGACAACTAAATTGCAATGATCAACTTATGGAAAATTTAGCCGCAGTTGGTCAATGATTTTTAGTTGTTACTTGGAACAAAATTTAACACTTGCAAACTTAAAATGAAATTGTTTTTGCTTTTAGAAATACAGTATAACTTTTTAAAATATTTCATTGCACTTTTTCGTAAAAGTTAAAAGTTGTTGATATAATGAAGGTTGTTGACTATGCTGTCTGTAGAGTAAGTTTACCGTTACGGCGTTACTAAAAACTATAAAGGGAATTTAAATAGTAAATAATACTAAAAGTGGATGGGTGTAAAATGTAAGAGGTGATGATGAATATTAAATACTGCACGTCCAAATGTGTTGAAAGAAAACACGTCGAGTGCGAAATGTGTGCTGGTAAAGATTATTCATTAGTATTTTGCTGGGAGGGTAAAACTGAAGGAGAAATTGCATTATACAGTATGTTAATCCCAAGTCAGCAGAGATCATTTTGCGAAATCATGAAGGTTGCTAAAAAAAAAGTAAAAGGAAAATTAAAACGAATAATAAATTTGGTCATTAATTCTTAATTTGGATGATATACTTTACATAAACATTAAAACTCAAGTATATATTTAAAGCTATCAACGTCGTCGTTATTATTATGATAGTTACTAAATAGATTACTGGGTGTCTTTTATTCATAGTTCTGACCAATTACGACGAAAAACATTGATTTTTTTAGTCTGCACCTTGCATGTTTTGTTAGTAAAGAACAAATTTCCCAGAAACGATTGATGATAAAAGCAACAGGGTGTCTTGTGTAATTGCAACTATTATAGATGATTAGAGGAACTTGTCATCCATCATAGTCTTTGATATAACACGGGCTTTTGTTTAAACAAGTTTTTTTAATATGTGAATTACGATTATTAATCAATAGTTTCTTGGAATGGCAATGGCGTTTATTAAAAATTTTCTTTTTATTCTTTCTTGTTTTTTTTTTTTTTTTGGAATTTTTGATAAATTAATTTTTTTTTGGTAATTCAATAGTAAATCTTGTTCCTTTCGATAAATCAATGATAATGTTTGTCTCGTTAGGAAGATGAATAGTAACATTTCTGGCCACTTTGTACATCAGTTTCTAGATTTGGTTTTTCAATTGCTAGATTTTCTTCATTTGAATCTCCAGTTGCCACTTTTGGTTTTTTTTTTTCAGTTGCTACGTTTAGTATATAAATTGTTACATTTGGTGCAAAATAATTTTTCATCTGTTTTAGTAATATAATTACAACGGTGGATAGAAAAATTTTGCTGACGTTAGTTGAGTTTCTGTGTGTTATATTAACTTATGATTGCGAATGGTCATCATTTCATTTATCTAATTGTTTCTAAGCGCTGTCCATATCCATCCCATTTTGCTTCAATGCCCATTGCACGTCTGTTATTAAGGATAGAAAACAGCAGTGCGCACACAGCATGATAAAATTGTAGAAAAAATATTATTAATTTAGTGTCAGTTGTAAGTTATATTTGCTGAAATTGCAAAAATTTTTTCATCTCCAATATTTGCCTTATGTAAGCGGTTTCTATGACGACAACTGTGGAAACTGTTGCCAAACTGTAACTGCTAAATTTTCATGGTCGCATTTGATATGTTCAGGTTCTCATTTTTATTGCGATTTATTCAATGTGACATGAAACTTGATCACTCGAATGCATGTTTTGCATACAAATTTAGCATTAACAATTTATCAGTCTATCTAGCCATCCTCTTCTTCAATGATTCAACTCAATAAAAATAAAATTGCTGATGAAAATGATTATTATTGAATTATTTTTCTATAAATTGACGCAAATGGCTAAAATAAGTAAAAAAGAAATTGAAATGGTCTTTCAGAAATTGCGAAACGTTCGGAACTGCCAAATTTGGTCTCAAATTTTGCGAATGCTTTCTATTCTTGACATTTTAAGGTTCTAGACTACTTAAGTTATTAGGTATCAAATTAGTTCTTACATTAACTCTTTCAAAGTGGCATAGTGATATGTAAACAAATCATTTTTATTTAAGTTGAAATGTGTGCCAATTTGAACACATTAGGTTGATGTTGAAATTCATATCACCTTTGAGGTCAATTAAGAGCTGCATTTGTAGTTGCTATAACTTGTTATTATCATTATTATGTTAAGCACATGAATTGATGTGGGAGTCGTAGTTAGCACGAAAACCTTTTCTGTATTTAGTAATACAGTTTTTGATGCTTGTAGAAATCAATAACTCAAGTTAGTAATAAAAATAAAACATTAAGTGCTATTGTTGATATGTAGCGTGGCAATGGACTTGCACATAATGGAGAATGCTAGTTACAGTTATACGAATGCTTAACCGTTAATTTAGAGAAACCACTCAAATGGTTACGGAAACCTGTAAGAGTTGCATCGATTTTACCTTTTTTTCTTTCTTTTTTTTTTTAGTTTTTTTTATTGTGTGTAATACGAAATGTAGATACGGCTTTAGTTTCCGCTTTATACGCAAAGCCATGAAAATTCATGCAGCAAATCGTAAACAGTTTACATTGAAAAAAAAAAGTTTTAAAAATAATTTTATTTGGTTTAAATTACTGTAGGTTGAAGTGCTATAATCCATGTTGTCGATCATCGATCAAATATACTGTAAAAAATTTGGAATTATTAGTTTGCAAAATTGCAATGGTTTTTTTTCTGTTGGTAACTTGATAATTCTATAGGTTTCGGTTTTTTTTGCAAATTATTTGAGGAAATGGAAATACACGAAGAATGGAAAATGTACTGTACTTGTACTGTATAAATAAGTATGGGGAATAGAAAGTTTAAAAATTGGGTAAAGTAGGATTAAAATTCGTGCAGTTTTGTTGAGAAATGGGAATGTCAAACATAGTAGTTAAAAATTACTAAAATGAGTTATGGAAGTATTGCAGGTTTATGACTATATTTGGGGACACTTGGCATTGTGTTCAGTGCAATTAGTAAAGTCGTTTAGCAGTGATGTTATCATTGTAACATTTTTATATTTACCATTTAAACTTCATTTTTAAATTATTTACTGAAACGCATCATTTTGATGAAGTTTTGCAATACTGACCATTGATATTGTTGACTGTCAACTGTACTGAAGGGTATAAACATCTTCAGTTTTTATCTAACTTTGTTGTCACGTGACATGCATTTTTTTAAGCACTAAACTGCGTAGCAAAACTAAATAACACTAAGTAAAATTGATGGTTGATTACATTGCTTTCTAAACATTGAAAGATACGGTATTTTGGATCAACATTTTGCGAAAATCCGTGTCAATAAGAAGCAATTTATTTTGAATGATTTTGAAAATGCATTGCTGCTCGTAGACTCTGATGTTCACAAACTAGTGATCCGAAATTTAAGTTTGGTAAAGTAACTTGTTAATGCAAACTAACTTGTGTTAAGCTGCTTAACTATTTCTATGCAAAACAGCGTAATTGTATATTAAATATTAACTATATTTTTGATAGGCAAAACTTGCATGTTGAAAGATATGCCTGTCATGTTGGTCGATATTATAACGTGACCTGGGTTTTTTATATCATTTATTCTTGTATAAATGTTAAATTATGGTATGTTTTTTATTTTGTCTTGTCAGTTTTTATTGGTTTTGTTTCGTTGCTTATATCATCATTATCTACTGTATTACATTGCATGATTATTTTGTCTTAATGCTTTAGTCTTATTGCAGCAATTTTAATAACTTTTTTTCTGTTGCTATCTTACATTTTTGAAATTTTTCTATTCTATGTGTATTTGAAACTAATACTTGTACCATGACTGTGTGAGACCCTTTCATATCTGATTTATTTCCCCACTCCCATTTCTCTAGTGTTGGTCGCCACATCCTCTATTCATGTGTGGTTATGTCCAAGTACACGCCGCTGGTAAGCTCTATTAATCCGATCACGCCCTAAGCTTTTCTCTACATTTCATTTTCCAACTTTCTCGATCATGCAATTATTTTTTTCACTTGTTATTATTTTGCCAAGATCTCACCGCCTACACCTAGACACAACACATCTTAAAATCACTCACTAGCCGTAATCTAAGCATCAAAGCCGCTTATTATAATAATTAAATCTTTAAAGGACAAAGCAAGGAACGAACAGTTTAAAAGCAAAAGCAAGTGTACTTAAGTTTATACTGTACCCTAGTCCATATTATCAGTGACCAAACAGTCTATGTGATTATGATCTTGAAATTGCATTGTGTGTCATAGACTTATTTATCAATGATAACGTGGACCAGAGTTTGGAAATGTTAGATAACATGACCATTTTCAAATAGTGTTTATCAAGCTAAGTTACTTTAGATTAGCATCACATTTGAATTACAATTAGAAATGTTTTGAAAGAGGCTATGGATGATAGATTATGATATTATTAGGCTAATGACTGAAGTTATTATGGTAATTTTTAACTTTATAAAGGAAATTGTCAACGTTTGTCGTTGCAATTTGCAATGCGTTGTTATACCAAATGATTTTCTAGATTGTAACAATGTAGTTTACAGTGCTCATGAAAATCGAAACTAAATCTTAGCATTTCCAATGAAGTTTCTTTCTTATTACGGTGATTAAGTACCAATAAATAAATGAGATCAAATCTTGTTTTTTCCAATAGCGTTTTGTCCGATTTTCTTATATAAACCACTTGTTGAACTGTTCAAAACACATGGTTTTTAGATATAAAATTGCATACTGCAAACAGTCTTTTTGTTTTTTTTAATGTTTGACTAAAATCATTAATTTTGTGCCTGAAACATTGAAAAGTTTGCGTCTTTTATTACAGTATATTGAATTGCTTTTGATATCTAATTAATTAAGATTCTGTATTTTAAATGTCTAATTAGAAGCCGCAATTATTTACATTTTTGCTCATTATTATCAATTAGTGTGTCAGGACTAATAACTCCGATGTGTTTTAATTACATGACTTTTACATTTTGTTTCTTCAATAAGTCAAACTTAATTGATTTTTCGTTGATAATAGGTCTCTGAACTTAACTTGGTGTTGACCAAAGAAATCAATTTTCTGTTGTTTTTTTCATTTTAGTAATTTTGTGTAACGCGCAGTTTTCGCTAAATGAACGTCGTTAATTGAATTCTCAGTGTCGCTATGCAAATTTTATTAGGGACTAGAAGCTCTGGTTTAAATCGTGAAGTTGTAAAAGGCGTCATTGTACATGGATTTTTAGTATTAATGCAAAGGAAAAAATATCTGTCGTAAAAGGATCCGGGCATGCACCTTTTACTGTTAGTTTGATTAGCTAGCACGGTGTGTGAGATTGTTTTTTTTTTCTCCTTCTTCTTTTGGATCTTTTATGGCGCAATCAAGGCTTGGAAGACGACGCATATGACATGACACGATATGATATTATTGGGAGATTATTTACCGAGTGTATAAAAAATGGGTTTAGGTGATTTGAATTGTTGTCTTGTCTCCAGGATGCAATTGGTTTACTTGTTATTCCCCTGCGATTCATTGTAATAGCAACTGATTTGCTCTCAATGAAATCATATCGTCACATGTTCAGTCTACCAGAATCATTTGATGCGTTTTTTATTATCTTGTTCATAGTACAAGATGCAGTGTAACCGAAATACTTTGGTACAATGTTTAGTTATTCCGTACATTTACGAATTATTTTTTTTGTAAGAGTCAAAAGCAGATTTAAATGCGTTTTTCTGTTGTATATTCTAAGTTATTAGCTTGCCAAAATTGCTAAAAATTCTATAAAACAAAAATTGTATTTTAAAATGCTTTATAATTAGTGATAATGGCAAATGAACTTTTTCTTATATTTTTGATGATGAGTTTATCTGAGATTAAGTTTGGGGATCGTTTGTAAGGTTATTAAAAATATTAATTAGCGATTATGCACAAAGTAATTTTCTAAAATGAAACATTTTTTTATCACTTGTAATGTATAAAAATCATCCTGCATATTATTTTACTTGGTACAGTATTTACAGTAAATATAGTGTCGTATTTAATAATAATTTATCAATAGATATTTAAATTACCAATGCATTTGAACTACAAGATTTTCTTTACCAATGAAAAGCAAGACTTAGTAATTTAACGAAAATGTTGGAATTTTAGGATTTTTTTTCTACTTCAGTTTTTGTGATATTGAATTTGAAGATTTTTCTCAGTTTCTTTTGTATTTTGGTGACTGTTTATTTGGATAAGAATATTTTTTTCTCATTTTTGACTTTCTGGCAAGGACATACTGTTTATGTCGTAAATATTTACCGTATGATAATATTGGCTGTTAACTGTACGGTGTTGCCGTATATTAAGCCGAAGCAAGTGCTTTGACATTTGGTTGAATACTTTTTTGCTTTGTTTAATTTAATTACAGCTTAGTTCATTTGTTTTGATTTTAAATAGCGTAAATACAGCTTTTGTTTACTCTGATTATTTGACCTATCAGATCTTCTGCAATTGAATTGCAAATCCAAGCCTAAGTAACTTTAAAGAGTAGCTGTATTTTAAATCAAATAATGTCAATCAGAAATCACAAAGTGCTTGCTAAACTTACATCAAATAGTCCAAAATTGTTTTTAAAGGAAACTCTAGAAATTACTACTAAATAAATTTGAAATCTCTATTTTTGTAAACGAAATTAAATTTAGAAATCCGGAAAAGCAACTCGATAAAATTGAGGTTAAGAATATTTTTGGGCTGAAATTGTTTATGTTGGCAACTCGTATAAAGTGTATCTTTCTGTAACTATTAAAAACAATATAATCTTATCTAGATATCGATTTATTAACTAAAAGTGAATCTTTGCTCCCATCAGCTGTTTAGATAAAGCTTCTTTTTTTATTCCGCATTTGGCTTATTACCAATATTTAAGCTCATAATTTACAGCGTATTTATGGCTGAGAAAAAAAACATCTGTAGTAACCGTACAACACTCGCGCATAATGCTTTCATTGACTCGTATATATTTATACTTTCAATAGCAATAATACTAATAAAAAAATAAAAGTATGTGGGTTATACCGTACATACTTTCATCGATTTTTGCGCAAATTTGACAAGGCGTGGCAAGTGCTATTGGCCACTAATTAAAACTTTTCCCAACAACTCCACCCGCTTACTCAAAACATCGACACATCCATGGATTAAATTGCATTAACTCATTGGCTGCGGGCTATCATTTCGATATTACAGTAAATTCATGCCAACAAAGATATTTTTTATCATGTTGTAGAGAGTATTAAGCTGAAATAAACAAGTAAATTAGACGTGACTATTTTGTATACTTAAAAAAAAAAAAAAAGAAATTGGGTGTCTGACGGACAGCTAATTTGGCTACTTTGTAAGTTAAATGGGTTTGGCAAAGTCACAGAAAGGATATTAAATAATAATTGAAGTTTTCTTTTGTGCAATTTAAACAATAGTTTTAGGTGCTGAAAGTTTTATTGGTCATTTGACCGACACACATTGTTTGTCTGACATCATTTTAAAATGTTAATTGTTTAGGCTGCGACAATTTTGATATTTTTAATGAAATATCACAATAGTAATAATTTTATAGCACAAAAAAAAATAAGTAAAAAATTTAATAAAATAATGATTTAACTTTGTCGGGAAAGTGAAACAGACCCACTGAAATTCTGCGTCTCCTATTAGTTAGCAATCACTGTTAGCACAAATGCATTGTATGAACCATCAAGCATTAAGAGTTTAACATTGTCATTTATAATTTTAATTATCGTAACATAATTTACTTTTCATTTGATTTATTCCATGATTTTTTACACGATGGGCTTTGAAATGTCAAACAAATTAAATTGTTTTATTTCGACATTATTGTGTTGTTACTTGCAGTGCAAGCTTATGTACTAATGTGTTATCGATTTTTGCTTTTGCTGTTGGTTTGTAGCAGTGATGAGAAAATAATGATGGTTTTATAATTAATTTGATTAGGGTTCAGCCGACTCGAATTATAGTCAACCCTCATCCGACCTGTCGCTGGATGAAGAACGAGAGGCGCTGCGGAGAGAGACCGAGAGGCAAGCCCTAGCACAGTTGGAGAAAGCCAGAGTAAGATATGAGTATTATCATTTATACCTGAGAAAAACATTATATCTACACTAATTACGGTTGGTTTGTTACTTGACAATTTTGAGAGTTCAGCTTAGAGAATCATCTCAAAAGTTTTCCAATTTTCTTTTCTTTATGCTATAACGCTCATTCTTAGAAATATCTTTTGTTATAGTATTAAGTTATAATTGGATTCTTAGTTTTCGTACGACTGCTTTTTAATTATCAACCAGTTTTATTAATATTTTAATTTTTTTATTTTTAGAACAAGCCTGTCGCCTTTGCAGTTCGCACAAATGTTAGTTACGATGGCTCGTTGGATGACGATAGCCCGGTGCATGGCAGCGCCATCTCATTTGGAGTTAAAGATTTTTTACACATTAAAGAGGTAACTTAGCAATAAAAATTAATTATTTTTAGTGTTTTATTTATACAGTATTCTTTTTATACTGTCTTAATTGATTTCGACATTGACGCAATACCGGGTAATTGAAATTGTGTGCACTGATGAAAAATAATCTCTCTTTTATGTTGGGTTTTATTTGACGAAACTATAGAGAATGAAATCAATTAAAAATAGACGTTGTCATGTCGTATAATTCAATGAAAACGATGACAGTGTCATTTATGTTGCTTTTAACAACCATTCTGATGATTTAAAGAGTTTTTTTTTTGTTGTTATTTAGAAATATAATAATGACTGGTGGATTGGAAGGCTGGTCAAGGAGGGATGTGACGTAGGATTTATTCCTAGTCCAGTCAAGCTGGATACCCTGAGGATGCAGCAGACACAGCAGAGAGGAGCTAAGCTGTATTCCAAGTAAATTATGACTCCGCAGGATATCTACGAAATTTCACTAATCATAAGAAAATCCTAATGTTTTCGAAATTTGATTGACACACATATAATTAGTTTATAATTTGGGTCTTGTGTTGATGACATTAAATGTGGTTTCATCGACCATAACAATAAAATAATGTTCAGCAAGTAGAGTTGCTAAAATGCTGTGAAAAGCGAGTTTCTGTGTTGTCAATAACATTTTGGGAACTTGCCTTATGACGGAAACGTTGATCTGTATGTTAACACTTGAATTTAATTTTTTTCAGACAACAATTATCTTCTCCTAATCTAACTTTGTATGACCAGCCTAATTCAAAACCCACCTCCCGCGGTTCTACTCCGCCAACTCCTGGTATATTTTAAATTTTAAAAGTTCAGTTTATAATTGACTCGATTTATGTAGCTTTTGTTGACGTAGGTGTAGAGGCCGATCAGAATGGCTTAGATAACAACGTTGGCGAGGACAGCGACAGTGTGGGTAATTCAAGGGGTAAAGGTAGCCTTACGACTCCTCCAGCTAAAGAAAAAAGAAAACCCTTTTTCAAAAAAGTAGATTGAATTATTAACTATTAAACACATAAATGACACTAACAAGTTTACTTTGTTTCTTAAAATTAAACAGCAGCAGTCGGAAAACGTCCCTGCTTATGATGTAGTGCCTTCAATGCGACCTCTGGTCTTAGTTGGTCCTTCTCTTAAAGGCTACGAGGTCACTGATATGATGCAGAAAGCTCTCTTTGATTTTCTCAAGCACCGATTCGAGGGAAGGTATGGGTAAATGAAACTGGATGTTTAATTAAATTTGCTTAAATGTCAAGGTTGCATTTTTATTGCAGCAAAGTTTTGATGCTGAATATTAGTAATATTAAATAAGCGGAGTTACTGTAATACAGGAACTAAAATTTTTTGTTATTCGTCGTTTAATCAAGTACTTGTTAGGTTTCCATTATAAACAATTAGAGCTGCTATGAAACTTTGACATTATAAGGGATGACACTCTGTGAGTTTTTGTTATTAACTTTTTTATTGTTGTTTTGTTTAGGATCATTATTACAAGAGTGAGTGCGGACATATCACTAGCTAAACGGTCCCTGCTTAACAACCCTCATAAAAGAGCTATAATGGAAAGATCAAACAGTCGATCCTCGTGTATTGGTAAGCATTTACGATACTGCATACAGTATGTTGTGATTCTATGGATGTTCAGAATGATCAAAAAAGGAAAAATTTACAATTTTGTTAACGTGATTTTATGGTCTTTTTACAGCTGAAGTTCAAGCAGAAATTGAGCGAATATTCGAGCTGGCTCGTACGCTTCAGTTGGTCATTTTGGATTGTGATACAATCAATCATCCGTCTCAGTTGGCAAAAACGTCTTTAGCACCCATTATCGTTTATTTAAAAATTGCATCTCCAAAGGTTTTTTATCCATACACTTGAATGTCGTTTTAGTTTGTAATTGTGATACTTTTATTAGGTTTTGCAAAGGCTTATTAAATCTAGAGGTAAATCTCAAAGTAGGAATTTAAATGTTCAAATGGTAGCAGCTGAAAAATTAACACAGTGCCCACCGGTAATTTAGATTTGAAAGTATTACGTTGGCGGTTTGATTCATTTTCAAATCGCTGACTACGTAATTATTATTTTATTTAGTTTTATTACTGAATAAATTTATTATTGTAGGAAATGTTTGATGTTATACTGGAGCAGAATCAATTGGAAGACGCTTGTTTACATTTAGCCGAATATTTAGAAGCTTATTGGCGTGCAACGCATCCTCCTCAACGTGCTCCTCCGCCCCCAATCCAACGTCCAATTCCTTCCCCTCACTCTTCTCCTCGAATGGAACGCAGTGGACTCGTAAGGACCCATTCCACTCCTCCTGGTTATCACGGTCAAGGAAGATCCCAGTCAGAACGAAGGCAACCCAGGCGTCGTTATGAGCGTGAACATCATGAAGAAGAATCACCAGAGCATGAACCAATGATTGAGCATCCACAAATTCCTGAGCGGAGAGATTTTCCATCACAAAATTCACACAATCATGGTCAGTCGCATAACATGAATTACTACGGAAGAGAACATGGTGATTGCTACACAGACCAAGACTTTGAGTTGCGTGATCGACTGCTGTTTCACGATAAAGAACGAGATTTGCCAGACCACCGGCGTGAAATGAGAGACGATAGGCATGAACATGATATTGACTACCATTCTCCTCATCGAGAATCAAAGTACCATCAACGGACTGTAAATGCTGTGTAAAAAAATGTAACAAAAACAATTGTAACGCGTAAATTCATCTTTGTGGTCTTCAATTTCATTTGGGTCATCTTAACCAATTTTTTTGGAGGTGTGAACGTTTTTCAACTACTCAGATAAATCCTCCACTTTCTGTCTCATCCTCAAGTTGATTAACTGTCAATGGGAATTCTTGGTCTCACTTTTACACCGATTCAAACAATTTTGATCAAAGGACCTTGAATGAAGAACAAGCAGTTGAGAAAAGAAGACTTGAAAATGGATAAGAGAAAAGAAAACCACAGTAACTGATTGAAATTTCAGCTAATAAGATTTACAACTGATATGATATTATGGAGTTTTGGGTTTGATCTGTATAGAAAAGCTGGAATTGGCTTTAACAAATTAGCGCACTCATCGTAGGACGTTTAAAAAAACCTCACAAAGGAAATTTTGCATGTCATTTTTATGATGTTTGTTGCTCAACGATGAATCTGTTAATAGGATAAAAGAAGGTATGGTTATTGGATTAATGAATTATAGTTAGTCAACTACAAACCAAAAAAAAAAAACAATATAACTTAAATGTATATGTTGGGAAGTTTTTCAATCCGTGGTAGACATTTTTCTGGTTACCTTTTACACCCTTGATATATCTTTTCTCTCTTTCGTCGTAATATAATCGGATCTTGTATTTGTTATCTGTAGAAAAAGAAATAACAAGAAAAAATATACAAAAAAATTAGTCAAACTACTTCATCAAAAATCCTCCAAGAAAATATTCCGTGCCAATTGAATGTGGTATTTTGTGAAACAAAAATACAAGTGCTGTCGAAACACATCAGATGAAGTGTCAACACATCATTGACTCGTAACAAGAGGAACACGTGATCAGTCAAAAAGTACTAAAAAATAGTTAGAAAAGTAAAAGATGAAAACGGTGGATAGAAATTTAGTCTTCATATAAGCAAAAATTTCATAAAAATTATTTTTCTTTTTAGGAGAAAAATCTGGATTATTGAATTCAATTATGAAGTTTTCTGTCTACCTTTTTGTTTTTTTACTGAGGAACAAATTTTGAATTTATCACATATTCAATAGCATTTTATTTTAATTTTTACTCTTTAGTCTGACTTGTACATTAGATAGATTTTTACTCAGGATGAGTCGTTACTAACAAAATATCTTTTTAATTCACCAACAGCAAAAAAAAATCATAATTATCTAACTTATTAAGTAGGATAAATTCTCAACTTAAAAACATTTTTTTCTTTATTTTATTTTCCAGTTTTCTATGCTAACTTAATGCCGTTGCAAAATACTTGAAGTAAGATTATAAGCTTGAGCTATTTATTAGACTATTAATCAACTATCATTTAAAACTCTTCAGGTTTGATGAATAATTGAGATAGTGATGATGAATGAATATGAAAAGATCATTACCAGTTTCTATAAGTCAGCAAAAGTGTTTATTGTATTCATACAGGACTTTTAACTTTTTCATAGTGTAATATTTGTTCTTCGTTAATTCTTCCAAATGATCATGTTCTCAACTCTTTTAATTAGGAATCTTGGTTGCAAATTGGTGCAGAGAAACAGTAACATTTTCAAACTTAGCTCCGTTCGACTTTGAAGAAGCTTTTTACATTAATTAATAATAATTATTAATCTATTTAATCTATTTCTACAGTATCTACGGAAAAAGAAATGAAAACTAATCCAATTTTTCTTTTTTTGGTTTTTGTTTGGATACATTACTGTAATTAATTCATTTCTTCATCTTAAATTTTTCAATTCCCTCATAAATGAGAATAATACACTAAAAAAATCTGCATTTTAGCTTTTGAATTTTTATTCCATTTGTAGAAAATTGTACCTGTACAAGCTTTAAATTGCTTGTTGTCAGCTTGTCAATTTACGCTAGAATTTCTCGTAAAAATCTAAGTTCATTTTTACTGTAAAGAAAAATTTGCTTAAGCTTACTTGGTTTTTAATTGAAAAGAAAAACATGCAAAATGACGAAAAGAATTTGTCGAAAACAAAAGTACTTTTTGCATTATGGCTTTCTTTATATTAATAATATTGCTTAACCATAATAATAATAATAATTCAACTTAACCTTTTTAATAATTACATAATTTTCCCCTAAAACAAGTAACCCCAAGCATATTAAAACGTGATAAAAAAGTATGCTGAAATTTACACAATCAATTGTTTCACTATATTCTGATTTGTTGCTATGTTAAATAGCCATTCAAATCAGCTAAAACTTTATTGTATTTTAAAATCATAATGAATTATTTTTTGTAAAAGCTTTTTTCATACTTAAACGTGACCGTATAATATTAACCGGTTTACCGTTGGAAATTAATGGCGTAGGAAACAAGTTTGATTTTGTAACTTTTAATTATTATTATTTTTGAGTTATAATTTAAATTTTTTCTCAATGCAATTAACTCTCATGCCAGAGTAAAAATGCAATTAATGGTATACAAAGAAATGCAAGGCAACAAATTTATTTGGAAAATATTATTTAACATCTTGCAAAAGATGTTTTTATAAGTTGAAAACGTCTTTTTTTCTAATCAACGATTTTAAAAAAAAATTTTTTCAAATAAATTTTATGACTTGCAATTTTTTTTATTAAATTGTACTGTAAATATTATTTATTTCTTTGGAAAACTTGTCCATTTGCCGTTTGTAGAATTTCTATACATTTTTCTGATGAGTTAATTAATTGGATATATTTCTCTGTTTTTGTCTATTTATATGAAAATGATGAGCACAGGGTGAAAACGATCAAAGTCGCATTTTGCTTCATTTTCTAAATTTGGTTTAAATTTTAAAATGTCAAGTGATGTGTAAGCCTGTTAAATTTTAAAAATCAAAACAATAATTTATCTTTTGATCATTGTTTCCCTTTGTATTTTCAGATGTGACAACTGTATTGTTTTTTCTTCTTTTTTTTCTTTATGAAGAATTGGGGATAAAAGTTGTGTATAAATTTGAGATGAATTGTTACTGTTGAATGAATTTTAAATGGCATAAGACAATGGCTGTATAGTTTTTTAAAAAATACATTGAGTGACCAACATTTTATTAATGTACAAAGAGCTGTGCAATTTATTTTAGTATTATTTAAACTTATTTAAAGTTTAAACAACTTTTAGAACTTAATAAACTGGCCGGCCACTCAATGATTAAATATTAGACAAACGTTTTTTAAGCTTTTTTCTCAACTTTTTTATGTTGTAATTCTGTCAGAATTGTTGTCACTGACAAATAACTACATACTGTATGATAGTTTATGGCTATTTCTATCGGTGGAAGCTAATCATTGTTTTCGATGTTCAACTGGTCTGATTAACATCAAGTTTTATTTTATTTCTGTAATACAGATGAAACGGCAGAGTTCCTCTTATAAAACAATTATTGATAACCCCATTAACAACTCCAATAATTTTGTGTGAAAGACAGACGAAAAAAAATTCAAACTAATTAATAGTGACATTAATTGGTTTGAATTGGCAGTCAGCATTCAATTAAATTAAATCGTCGAAGAATTAAATGAGAATGCAAGTTTTGTATTTAAAAAAATTCAAATTAAAAAAAAAAAAAAAAAAGATTTAAAAAATTTTTGTAACTATTTGCTTAAAAAGTTAAAATTGCATAGTTCAAATGGGTTTTTCAACATTCAGCTCATATAGATATGCTAACATTTTTGGTCCTTCCCAAATTATAAATGTTATTTTGATTTTAGCTTTGATATCAACATTAATTGATTGAATTATATTTATATGTCTTTTTTTCGTGTTGATTGATACTTGATAGCTCTCATGGTTTTAATGATGTTTCAAAACCTAAAAAGAGAACCTCCCCATTTCAAATATGTCGCTGTATACACTGTGTATAATGTATATAAAGCCCTTTCCACT
Organism: Helicorthomorpha holstii; assembly: GCA_013389785.1. NCBI lineage: Eukaryota > Metazoa > Arthropoda > Diplopoda > Polydesmida > Paradoxosomatidae > Helicorthomorpha > Helicorthomorpha holstii. Next base: position 22,507,987 of record JAAFCF010006596.1, read on the forward strand.
TTTTGCCCCTCCCCCTTAAATTTAAAATTCCCCTCATATCTCCCTGCGAGGATTGGATAATGCCATTGAAGGTATTCTTTTTTCAATCTATTCCTTAAATCAGTTAATTGTTAAAAAAAATAATAATTCGAGATTTGTACTGGGAACTCTTAACGAATTCTTGCAAAGATTTCATTTACTGAACAAAATAAAAGCATCAGTTGCTACATTGCATTTATTTGATTGTGGTCTCGTAACCGAATGCTCTGAATAATGATTGCAATTTGATATTTCCAGACGAATTTTATGAAGATATCAACATTAATCAAGCAATTCTAAGTAACAATATCAACTAAGTTATCAACATTTCAATCTTCTCAGAACATAATAATAGTATAAAAGGTGTAGAATAAATCGTTAAGTAAAAGATCCTTATTGTGTGGATGAAATCTTCACTTTTGAAGTACCGGTACTTTATTATACAAATACAGAAAAATGTCGGCACCAAAAGAAAACATCACTCGCTATTCATCAAGAAAGAAACGATACTTAAATGCATTGATTTTAATGAAGATTTGTCTCGTTTTCTTATTTTTTAAAGAAAGAAAGAAGACTTAATTGCGCCGGTTTCAATAGATTGCGGGATTTTCCTATGAAGTCGACGGAATTTAATTTTAATACTGTATGTATTTTTTATCGAAAATGGAAAAAGATGAGAGCAAATTCATTAAATCCAATTTGTACTATACAGTAGGTGTTGTAGAGGAACATAACGATGGTCAAAGGCTTGTTAAATAATATTCAGTGGTTTTTTATGAAAAAAAAAAAAAAAAAAACTTATAAAAACTTTTTATTTTGCTTAAGACTGCTGTTCTAACTTTTAAGCTTCTCTGCGAATCCCATTATTAGTGGCAAAAACTTAGCAAGGAAATAAATCAATAATATTTTTTTATTACTTTGTAGGTTCTTGTACAATAAATATAATAATTGCTCAAAAACTTTTGTAAATACAAGTTTTACATCAATGCAATGGATTTTAAGTTGATTTCAAAACAAAGATGCAATGTTCTATTGTTTAATAATAGACTACTATACTAATACTTATTTCTTTGTTTAAAGATATTTGATTTGAAAGTATATCAATGTGTGGACTTTGGAGAGATGTTAAGAATTGGTAAGCAATAGTATTACAGTAAAACTGTAACGGTTTTATGAGCCATTCAGAGGACAACTACATTTTGTTTTATTGCTGCCACTGTTTCTTTGTTTCCATTCACATAAAAACAGTTGTACTGTATCTGTTCACCGAAACAATTCTTTTGATTGGTCGATGGTTTGAGTTGAATCTTTTTTTTCTTCTGGTTTAATTAAACATTTTATAGATGCAGTACAATGGTTTTACTGCAAAGGGTGACACTGGCAATTCAATCAACTTTGAAAAAGTTTGAACATAAAAGGTAAATTGATCACACAAATCAAACAATGTGTGTGATGCTTTGACGTAAAAGTAGTAATAGATGGTCAATAATTAATCGTTGTAACCAACTTTGAATTCTTTTTTTGTGCTGATTTTACAGAAATATTTGAAGCTAAGCTTTGAAGTTATCAATGATTTTTCATGGTTTTTTAGGTACAGTAGGTCTGTTGCACTGTGCAAATGAATATCCTCAGCAGTCAGTGACATCTGAAAGTCGTGAGTACAAAGTAATAGTAAGGAAATTATACCGAGATTGGAGGATTGATTTTCCATCAAATATTTGATTGAAGTTGCTTATTGCATTTGGTTGTAAAGGATAAGATATACTGCATTCTCAAAATGCAATTTGACTCCTCTTAAAAACTTTTCTGCCTAATATATTTAAATGGTTGTTGAAATGGGGTTTTAATCTGCTTATGTTCAAAACCCAATTTAACCAGGTATTTCATCTTGTAATGAAAATAAAACTATAAAGTTTATCTTTAGGAAAAATCCCTCAACTAATCGTTCAAAGTCGCTTGAAATTTAACTATATGGAGTCCCTTGCGATAGGCAGAAATGACATTAACACCCGCGTTTATACACTTTATAAAAGTGATCGTAAAACTGGTGTAACTACTAAGTTTAAATACAAAAGGAGCCACATTCAACTCAGCAATTACATTAAAGATTAGTATTGATTAGCATTGTACAGTAGTTGAAACAGTTATTTTATGTTGCAGTATCTTGTTTCCATAACAAGTATCTTGTTTCTATAAAAAGTAAGTAATAATACTGTAGAAATTAAAAAGCTAAGTTTTGCTACTAATTTAATGCTTTTAAGATTTTCATGACAAAGTTTTAATACAATAGTAGTTCTTTGACATTATAATTGACTATTAAAAATATCATGTTATTTTTGGAACAATTGTATTCCATGAGAAAATAGACAAAAACTAAAAAGTAACTGTTTTTAAGATTTTTTTTTTTTTGATGACTGGGGTGTAATAATGGAAATTGGAACTTTTTATGCTACCAAATTCTTAATATTGAAAACAAATTCTTAATATTGAAAACAAAGCTTTAACCACTGCGTTAACAATAAGGATGTGCTGTAGTTTCTTACTATTAAAGTACTATTGGTTAAAATTAATTTTAAAGTTTGAAAATTTAGTTCCATACAGACATTAACGTACAGAAGATTAAAATTCAGTATTCCCATTGACTTTACTTAATTTACAGTAATTAAATTCAGGGGCCACTCGCCCCTTAAAGTTGGCTGACCTGCAGTACACATCCAGGGGCCACTTGCCCCTTAGAGGCTTATTTTCACTGACTGTTGACCTGAATACAGTATAACTCACATGGACGTTGAGGTTTAGTATTAATTAATGAATGAAATTTGTACAATTATAATGTTTTACAGCATTACATTTGTTAAAGCGTCCATTTTCAACTACTGTATAAGGTTTTGAATTTGTAGGCATTTTTTATAATAACAATTTCATAGTGTCAGGATTTTGCAATGTAAAAATTTCGGACTTTAGGGATTATGTAATGTATAGTAATTACTGTATTTTAAAGTACTCGTATAGGTGTTTAGCAGTGTCGGAATTACTGTAAGTTTATGTAGTGTATGGATTTTGAATGTGATGATTTCGTATTAAACCTCTACATTTACGTAACGCTATATTATGTCTTGCCGCCACTAGATGTCACTGTTAAGAGAACTCTTGTCTGGTAGCGTTTGTAAATAGCTTGCGGGAAGAGGAGTGGAAGAGTACCGGGGAAGAAGGAGCTGGAGTGAGGCGGAACATTAAAATCAGAGAAGCCGTGATATGAGGATGTGTTTCGAAGCTGTTCCTGATACTCAAATTCCATCAACAAACGGCTGTTGCTTCTGCATCAGAATCAACTTCAAATTCACATGTTGATCTAACTGTAATCGTCTCGCTTACCGGTTTACAACTGATCGAAATTTAACACACAGTCGTGTAATTTAACCGTTCGGTGTGACTTTTCTCTCACACAATATTTGTGTCTGTTTATTTTTGATTTTTAAGTGTTCGCGAAAATTGTCGTGACATTTCAACAACGAAAAAAAAACCATCAAGCGTGTTTTGACACGCTGCTGAGTTGTGAGTTGAGTGTTCGCGTGCCACAGGTAGTTTCGTAGAAATGATTAATGTGTAACTTAAAAACACACAAGTTTATTTCACAAAGTCATTTTGTGAATGTAATAAGCTATTAAACTCCACGAACGACCTGTTTGAATAATTTTCGAAACCTCAGAGCATTTTAAGCAAGTGTTTAATACAAACTTCAAAAATGCCTGCCAGAAAAGGACTTTTGGCGCCTCAAAATACTTTTTTGGACACCATTGCTACGAGATTCGACGGCACACGTAAGTTTAAAAACATCTCACTTATTTTATTGTGTGACAATTTCTTGCAATTTAACAAATATGTGTGATAGGAAGTGTTTGAGGATAAATACATAATTGACGAGGAAATTGTTTTTGGGAATTTTTAGAGGAATTGTAAGAATTATCATTGATTTATGAAAATTTGTGTGTCAGACTGTTTACAAGTTAAAATGTTAATAATTTGAGTTAAAGTATTTTGTATGAGGATAATGTGGTGAAAAATATTCGAAACACCGAAATGAAAGGGTATTTCAATGTCGGCCGCTTTTTTGCCAACCACCGGCTGCGTGTTTTTTCTTTTTGAAGTTGTCTGATCGGTTCAAATTATATTTTATGAAAACCATTAATTTTTCTTCCACAGTTTTATTTTATGTGAACTAAGTAAATACACAGTTAAGATTAATTAGTTAAGCATACAATATAATTCATGTGTGAGATAATATTTTGTTTTAAAGTGTCTAGACAAAATTCTACGGTAATTTGTGTAAACACGATCGGTTTGTTTTTCTCGATCAGCGGCATATTCAAAAGGTGTTTACGGGTTTATAATTGTTTTAACTAATTTACAATAAATTTTGCATAATTGTCAACAAACAAATGCATTAAAATTTAAATGAAAGATTTATTAATCATTTCTCTTTGAAGAATTTCAAATTTTACTATTATAATTAGTATTTTCGTACATTAAATGCATCGATAAAATGCCCATAAAGGTCACATTTTCCGAAACATTTTAAAAATTGTGACCGACAATAATTAATTTGATGCGGCATATTCCATCACCTTCAGGCATAATATTCACCATTATTTGACGTAACATTTCAATTTCCAAATCATTGATCTAGTTACGTCTAGTAATTTTCCCAAAATTTAACAGGAAACATGTTCTACCGGTATCTTACAAAATATTAAATCAGGTTATGCAATACCTGCTTGTAAATTGTATAATATTTGCATATTTGGGGATTTTATGCGCGCAGTTTGAAGCGTTAAATTTAGAGGTACCGTACTATATCAACACTGTGCTGTTGACATAATTGTTGGATGTAAATTGATTGAACGGACGACGATATTAAACTTTGATAGTAAAAACGTAATTTGAAATTTTGCATTACATATTCAGGGAAGTGATTGGTAGTAGTTACGTAACTGACGCTTGTAAGGAGGACGTGTACCTTTGTTAATTTTCACGTTTACTCAACATAAAAATAAGTTTGACGTTAAAATGTTGAATGGAAATTTTAATGGTTATAAGTATCAAAGACAATAAGAGACGAATTTTTATTTATCGATTTTTGTTGTCTTAAACGGCTATTTGAATACAGCATTTCGATTTTATTTTTGCCATTGAAACTTCGCTATAATGACTATACCGATTTAGAAACCGGATTTTGCTCTGGGTGAGAATATATTTTTGATTCATAATTTCAAAAAGTTTTTTTATTCAACTGGTTCTCTGTGTTGTCATTATAATACTATATCGGGTGATGTTCTATATTATAACACTGTTTTTACCAGAGACTAATATTAATGAGACTAAATCTCATCCGTTCTAGTGACGAGTTTTCCTGTTTCTTTTTTGTTATTGGATAAAAATACGAATTAATAAACGAGATAATTTTGTCAGTTACAATTTTAATTTGTCCTATTATTGTTGTGGAAAACGTGGCTATAAAGAAACGAGACTAAATATCATTAGTTTCAATGACAATGTTTATCGTTTTTTTTGTTTTTGGGATTTGAAAGTGTTTCAATTTCTAAAATCGTCCGGTAGAGCGTGTACGAGGTAAACAAACTGTAAAAATTGATAATGCAGATCATTTATCTTGTTATTATAATGCTTGTAACTAAATATTTACTTGTTAAATATGTCCAAGGTTACTCAAATCTGAAAGTCCAACTGGTTTCTACTAAGTTTCGAAGCATTGTCAAATTTCAAAAAAAGAATCTTGTAACCCCCTTTTTTTAGATTTTTATCTGACAAAGATCACTTTTGTTTGATTTGAAATGCTGAACTTGATATCCATAATCATTTTAATTGGCAATTCAATATTTGCATTAGGTTAAGATTTTTTTATATTAAGTCGGTTATTACGTCGTTGTAACGTCGTGGGTGTCGTTTATGCGCTGAGTTGAGTTTGAATACAGTTGAGTTGACAGTACAAGTTATTATAATTCAAAACTCGTGCAGAATATTTTTGCACGCATAAATGGCTTTTATTTATATCAACAGTTACGCAATATCAACGTTTTTATTTTAATTTTGCGCTATATTTTCTCTTGTTTTCCTATCAGCAGTTTTTCTGCGCTTTATATTCAACAAAATTAAAACTAATGTCGGCGCTACATTATGGTAATAATTTTTGATGGCCATACCCTAGATAATATTGTAAACAGTGGATAATGATTTCGATTATTGTTAAATTTCAGAAAGGAAAAGTAATGGGTGATAGTTATTTTTAAATTATTAGAAAATAAAATTTCTGTTTACTGCCATATCCAGGTTTGAAATAGCAAATTTTTTTTTAACTATAAGACAAATAAAATGCTTAAGCAAGAAGATTAACCTTGTTTATTTATTGGCACTGCAAAAAAGGGCTTCTATTTTAAAATCATTTTGTATATGGTATACTGTATAAGTATTGGGATTTTTAAAGGTATTCTAAATTCCGATTTTAATCTATAAATTTAGTTTTTTTTAGAGAAACGCCTTTTAGGAACTTATTCCATGATCAACTTTAAAAGCAAATAAAAACAAGTGATAATAAATTTCAAACTTTTGAAATATACTGTACTATAAATGTATTCTTCATCTACTGTAGATAGCTGCTTAATTATTAACCAATTAGTTTTTATTAACAAAGTCATTTGGAGGTTTCAAAAATTAAAAATTATTTTAACCATTTTAACACTTAGTTGAGCTACTACTTGCTTTTATTACTGCTGGGCAACGGTTTAGTATTGAATCTACTAATTTTGTCATACTTTTGAATCAGTCGAAACCTAAATTTTCTCAAATAACAATATTAACTCTTTTTTATTATTTGGATTCCATAGTGTACAAAACAATGCAATTCAAATTCGCATAGTAAATAAAAGACCTTTCGTAAACTATGTGATCAGGGTCGATTTGGCACAGTTTAAACTACAAATGCAAGGCCAAATCCAGTATTTTATGTTAAAAATCTTTCCGTTTATTTAGATTTAAAACGTAACATCTAGCTTTTCAAACTACAAAAAAAAGTTTTAACCACCATCTTTGATTTTCTACACCTCAAATTTTTACTCTGAAATCCTTTTTAAACGCTCGATACTTTTTTTGGTCAGAAAATGTAGTAATTGTTGAAAAACCGAAATCGTTAGCCTTTAAGACAGATTTAGTTTTTTGGAAAGATTATTACGTAAAAAGTTGTATAAAGTCTTGGTGCAGCTGTTTTCTAGTGATTCCAATGACCGGGATTATTATTTTGATGTTGTTTACGTTGAGTAATACTTGTGAAGGTGACGATTTACGCGTAATAGAAGAGTTTGCTCTTTCAAATCAATTGCCAAGCAGAATTTTATTATTTTGTATATTTACTTTTTATGTTAACGTAAATTGTTTGGAGTTGTCAACAACTTGTTGCTACTGCTTTTTTATTTACGCTGTCAATCAAACTAACTTAATAATTTCTAGTTTACTGTAAATTCTTAACAAGCAACAAAAAATAGTTCATTTTTTTTTCTATTTCAAAATCTGGATGTCTGAATCGATCGGTTGGCGTCTTCTCTACAGTATTTGTATAAAATTGTGAATCCTTGAACACGTTTGCAGAATAGATGGAAGACAAAAATCATTACCGATTTTTTTAAAACATTATTTTACGACAGTTTCGGAATTTGCTAATGGTACGTTAAGAGTGGAGCAAATTGAGCTCTTGAAGAATGCGATATTCTCCACATCTTTAAGTTTGTAATACGCTTTTCACACCGATTCGGAGAAAAATGATAATTCGCGGTTATCTACTGAATTAATAGCCTGAATGATCGTTGTTTTAGATTTTTTTTTCTTTTATCCAACCTTTGGAGGTCATGCATTTATACACTTCATGTCGTGTTACTAAAAACTTCATTTGTATTCCTGGAGAAAAGAAACTGCTGCGTTATTAGGAAAAAATAATAAAGGTTTCTTATCTTGACTTTTGGGCCATTTGTTTTTAACATTCAGTGATGCGAATTCTATGCACACTGCTACCTCAACTTAACTTGTAATGGCCGTCTTAAATGGGCAATTAACGGGTGTTTTCTGGAAGTTGAATGCATTTTTAATTGGCATATGAAGTTGTCATTCATTATAGACTAGTGAACTTTCGAATTATTTTTTGCCGAATATTGGTTCATGTTTTGAAACTTGAGAAACAAAACTCGTAGAAGACATTTTTGCAAAAGTTAAGAAATCTGAAATATGGCATCGTAATTAAACTTAAAACTGATTGTTTAAAATACAAAATTGGGCGTTTAGGGTTGAAAACTGGGTGCTTAAAGTGCAAATCGTCACTGTAGATGCAACATAACGAATCTCAGTTTTTCGAATTTTTCAGGAGAGCGAAAAAACCATCTTGTTCTTACATTGTCAGCCTGCATAAACCATGTTACAAAATCTTAAATTCTAAAAAAACTAAGTGGAATTTTCATGAACTAGAGATTTCAGGGAGATTCAGCGGAACATTTTGCACATCATGATATGTGTAACTCAATTTAGCCCAAAAATGAGTTTCGTCATGTTGCATCTACAGTGACGAAATGGATTCTTAGGATGCAAAAATGTATGCTTTTGGTGCAAAAATGTATGCTTTTGGTGCAAAATTGTATGCTTTTGGTGCAAAATTGTATGCTTTTGGTGCAAAATTGTATGCTTTTGGTGCAAAATTGTATGCTTTTGGTGCAAAATTGTATGCTTTTGGTGCAAAAATGGCTGCTTTGGATGCAAAAAGTGATGTTTTGGGTGCAAAAAGTGATGCTTTGGGTGCAAAAAGTGATGCTTTGG
>JAAFCF010006596.1:22531373-22611761 GCA_013389785.1 Helicorthomorpha holstii
TTCACAATTCTAAATCATCAACTTTAGCTAGAAGCCCCTTACACTAAGCAAACATCCGTGTAAAATTTAATTTGAGTTTAATATTTGAACTAACTACCATATTTTCCATTTGAAATCATAAACTAATATTAACCTTTGTTTTGAATTTTTTATAATACATCTGTGTGATGATTATGATGTGTTGTTTCTATACGTCATGGGGACTCCTCCCAATGACGCATAGAAACAAGTTAGTATACAGTATAGACCATGACTAAGACCTAATAAACAGATCCCCTTAACTGATTTTCAAGACATTTTTTTAGAAAGTGCCGGTTTACAAAGAGTTTAATCTGACAAATTCAGTCTTCTGTTTGTCGGATAATCGCGAGTTTATTGTAGTTACAAATAAATTAAAAATTTGTATAATTTGACTTCAAAACGAATTCCACATCAGAAAGAGTAGTCCCCACGATTAATTATGATCACCCGGTCGAATGGAAGTAAATAGGTATATTATTTTAAAATTCTGGTTTTGAATGTAAAAATAATTCATTTGACATAAAATAGTATTTATGTTCCCATAGAATTTCCATTTCGCTTTTGGGCAAAACATTTATTTAATTCTCTTATAATGGTTTTTTAAAAATGTTTTTGTTTTCGTAATAAAATACTTTATTTATCAACAACAATTTCTCGATCTTAAATTGCAATATTAAGTTTGGGCTTTTAAATTTGTTATGTTAGATAAAGGCAGCGTTTTATATTTGGATACAACTGATATCGTAAATATTTTTGTTTTTTTTAATGTTCCACTTGTAGGATTCGTCCCAAGATTCCCTTTTTCATCGACTTTTGGTGGTTTCCAATTTGCTGCCGTAACTTAAGTTTATTTTAGTTTATGTTATTATAAGAGATAACAATGTGGCTATATTTATGAGGAATGCACTTGAAATAATGCGTGTAGGTGGCTGTAACTTGTTGCTTGTTATTGTTGCAGTTATGGGCTATTCAGTCTGAGTGGGCTTTGTTTAGTATACACAATAATATACTGTAGTTGGGTTACCTTATTCTTATTACGTAGGCAGTTGTCGTCTTTAGATGTTGTTTGATAGTCGATTTCCATAATGTTTCTGTTGATCTCAATTATTCAGTTGGATATGTTTGTGCAAATATAACTTCAGCAAGATCGATGGAAACGTTTTGAAGTTAATATTTGTGTCTTAAAGACCGAAATTGGTACAAACTTAAGTTTATATTGGGTGATTGTCTAAATTTAATTTTTTATGATAAGTAATAAAAACTAGATAAAATCGCCATTAAAACCAATATGATTTAGTCTCGTTTATTTAGGAACACAGTTAAAAATAGTGTTTTAATTTAGAAAATTACTCTTGTGTACATTGGGCACAGAAACATGATTAATTTTGACATTGAAATGCTTTTACGTTGAAATGGCGTTTAACTTTGCAGCTTTATTTTTAGGAAAAGAAAATGTACTTTATTGTTTATTACTTTGTTGTATATTGGTGTTTAATTTGGTTGGAGTTAAATAATAAAACGAGAGAATAAATAAGTTTTCGATGTGCAATTTTATTACGCTTTTGTTGTTGATGGAAGCTGAACATCAGCCGATTGCTTCATCTCAATTTGACTTATTGTTTTACACGGATACATAATGGCTATAAAACGTCGACTGGTATAAAAATAACCTATTGTAATGTTTCTATTTTTTTTTGTTTTTATATAACCAGTTTTACTGACTGTTTCTATGAATAATCGGGTTAATGTCTGCTTTGGAAATAAACAATGAAAAGTAATATAAGCCTTGAAATATTTGGTTTGATTTAAATTAAAATTGGGGATTTTTGGGATTAATTTATAAAGTTAATCACCGGGTAATAGTTGATCAATTTTAAAATAAAACGAGACTAAATCTTAAAGAGATTCTAATGGCGATTATTTCCGAGTTTTTTATCATGAGAAAAATGGGTTCCAATTTAGAAGATCACTTTGTATGATTCATTCCTGATGGAGTATTAATTAAGATTTAATGTCATAGAATTTATGTATATTATTTTGACTGATACACATTTTTTTGTTCATCTGTTGAACTAAAAGTCCAGAGCTGTCTGCTTTTTACCAGAAGCAAGTACAGTACATTTCAAGAGTCCATCACTATGCTTGTTGTGGGTTTTATTTAAAAAATGTTCTGAAAGTGAAATTTGGTCTTGGCTATAAAATTTTACGACGATTCAAATGCATTAAATTTGAAATTTTATTGCTTTTTATGGATATTTTTTCCTGGATTTCCTACATTTTGAGCACACCGAAGTTTGTAGAGTTTTGTGTTTATGCAATGTGTGTGTAAAACACTTTGAAGATGTACTCGTGTGTATAGCATTTCCCATTTTTAGCTTGAGATTTGTCGATGTGAACAGTGTGACTGTTTCATGGTTTCATGGAGGTATAAAATTCAGGAAGTTAGTATATAAAAGTTTGTAAAATCTGAAATTTAAAACTTTATCCGGTTTGAAAGTAAAATCGATAAATGGTATTAATTTAAATTTCAAATGTATCGTTGCGTGTTTTGATTATTTATAAATAGCAGCTCTGCACTATACCTATTGTTGTTACAAATTGATGAATTCAATTTTGCTAAGCTAATCCACTTTTTGCATTACAATATTTATATAATTGTTTTTTTTTCGTTTGAAGTCGAGCGAGTTATAACAAAACGTTTTTTTTCAAGGTTTCATACATGAAAAAAAATTATCTTTTGCGTGGAATTATCTAATAAGTTTATTTTTTTTATGCTTAAGGAACCTGAAACCTAAATTTATTTTTTTTTTGGACTGAAGACTCCAACGCAAAGCGATTGAATTATTTTGTTGTTGTAAATTTAGACGTTTAAAGGTAGAGAATAACGTTGAATTAATATTAAATTGGAAATGGCATATAATCCTACACACTCTCCTTCATCTATTAAGAATAAAAATAGATCAAGATCTTTCATAATAATAATAATTCATATTAATTTTAAGATTGCATAGTGTACTTGAAAGTTGAGACGAATGGAAAAGAATGGCATGGTAAACACATTGCTGAAGAATTTATTATTTCTCTGGGGGATTATTTCAATTTGTTTTTCAACATAATGCTGTACTTGGCCTTCTAACTCGGGGATATTTATGAAGTTTACGTATTTATTTACATAGACTCGATCATAGTTTATAGTTGAGAGTAATTTCGATACCGCATTTTAATTTAAAATTGTAATACCGGTACGTCGTTAGTAATATTAAATGGAAGGCATTGCAAAATGATAGTCAATTTATGCTAAAATGATCATTACCGACGTTACAAATTATAAGGAAATTTCAAGGAATAAGTTTTAATCAATTTTCAAATCAAATAATTTTAGATTTGAACGTACAGTATTAAATTTGACTGTTGATACGATTTATGATGTGGGGCATTTAAATGTAGTTTGTGGGGCACCAAAAATTTGTTTTCGAATTAAATTGCTGATTACTGCTTTTAAGGCATGCAGTACATGTTGACACTGTTTTTCTTCAACACTAAATTTGACCAAAAACAAAGAAGTAAATGCTTAATGTTAGAAAAAATCATTAATTTGATAATTATAGTCATTATTAAATGGTTAGAAGAAGTTGGGACAGGCAGTCAATTTTAATTTTTAATTCTTTGTAATGTACTATCAATGCCATTTGAAATAAATTGTTTCATGAGCTCTTGGTCGATCTCTTATGTCGATCAATATAATTACTGTATATGTGGTTAGAAGTCTAAAATAGCATGACATTTGTCAGCTACTTTGATTGCTTATCTGCTATATGTTTTCCTCAACTTTAATTTTTTTTGCTGTTTAAATAGCATATAGTTAAATTCTTGTCATGTCTAAGGCTAAAATTGGATTTAGGTGCTCGTAACTTTTATTAGATTTATCGACATTTATCTTGTTAGAAAATATTATAAGAGTTCTACGTGGTTTTCTGTTTACTTTCTCATTTTTTATCATTGATAATTTGGCCATTTATTTTTTTTTCAATCTTTAAAATAAACTACTGTAATAGTATCAGTGGTATTGAAGTTGACTGAAAGGCCATTGCAAAATAGAGGGCATCGTAAACGACTTTTGGCATTGACCATTCATTCATTCTTTTTTTTCTTTTTTCTCTAAAATTCTTTAAAATCAAATCCTGTGTAGAAAACAATTTCCTTTTCTAGAATTGTTGGTTTTCTTAGATAATTGTAAAGAACGTTAACTAATCGTCTGTCGCTTTTTGGATGTAATTTTTATCTTCAAGTAGCCATTTCGTTTCAACAGGCTGCCAATTTGTCTGGAGGATTTTCGTGGTGGGCGACATTAATATCAACGAATCGTTTAAAAGCACTCAACATTGCAACGTTGAGAATATCGACCTGTGGTACACGTTACACATTTAACTTTGATCCATCTTAGTTTCTGTTAAAGCTGTAGGAAATTGCTATACAGGGGAAGAACGACCAGAGTCACTTTTGTTTAAAAAAAATGTTATAAAGAAAGATAAGAAAAATATATTAAACTTGGAGCTGTTTGTGTTAAATGAACCCATTGTCCTTCTTATTAGAATCTTGGTGTCAAGATACTAAATCTTATTTGGACTATGATCGTTTTTTCTCTGTGTTTTTAATATCGAAATGGAGAAAATTTCTTTATGTAAACGAGTTATACATACGCATTTTTATGCTTTTAGGCAAATATGGACTTCTTTAGCATATTTAGATAAAAACATGAATTTTTGGAGCAAAAGTAAACAGCATCTTGAAGAAAGGTGTTTTAGATTAGAGATGAACTGGTTGTCATTTCAGTTACAGTAATATTTTTACTAAAAATAATAATGTTGTGTGTTTTAAAATGTAGGATATTCACAATGTTATTTATTCGACAGTCACTATTAAATTTCAAACAAAAAAAAATAGGTGGAACTTTTCTTGTTCATATTTCATTTTTGTAGTGAATTAATGTGACATTTGGGATGTATGACTTTTGATTTAATCGACTTTTTTAGTTGAAATCTAGGTTGTTGTCATACAGGTTTGACGTAAAAGCTAGAAACATACAAAATTAACTTCGTTAAATTGAATTTGGCAGTTGTCAGTTAAAACTTGGGTTATAGCACCGTGACATTGCGTAATTTTTCAATTTGGATCCAGAACGATGTGTTGGAATTGAGTTAAATTAACCTTTGATAAATTGATTTTTAATGAATAAATGAAAAGAAGAATTTTTAAGTTTTCATAAATGGACGTTGAAAGCCCATTCGTGTGATTTGTCAATATTTTGATACACTAAAATTATTAAGAATTTAGTTTTTGTTAAAATAAATTAACAAATTTGTATTTATTTAATTAATGAAGCAAAAGATGCTTGAATTAGTCGGTGAATTAATTGATAGTTATTTACGAGGGAAAATTTCTAGCATGTTTGAAGTTAAAGCCGAGCACTTCTTTGACTTTTCAGGCGTTTATATTGTTGCCATGGCAACTGTGTGCGAAGTAGCAGACCTGAGAAAGCCAATTGATAACGAAAAACCGTTTTCATTATGGAGTTTGAAATTAATTCGCTTGGCTTCGTTTTTCCATGTGACAACGCGCAGACGTTTTTGAATTAGTAAATTGATTTCACTTAAAAATAAGTGCAAAATGTGTTGTTTTTTTTTTTGATTTTCGTAATTTAGTTTGAAAACTTAGCAATTAACATTAACACTTTTGTTTAAGTATCTCATTAACATTAAATAAATGTGAAGTTTTTTAAAGTAACAAGTTTTTCTGGTTTTAAATTGCATTTTATTTATTTTGTGGGGAAATGGAGAGAGAAAAAATATCATTTCATCTAATTTTTTTATTATATTGTAAATTATACACGAAAACATGTTTATGAAGTCTTTGCATGTACTGTACATTATATGGCCATATTTATTCAAGTCTTAAAATCTAAATTGTCAAGACTTTATTATTTTTTTTGGTTGCTTTAAGCGCTTATTATGAATTCAGCAGTGCAATTTACGCGCTTGATCATGCAATGAATGCTTTTCCCCGCGTATAATCACATCTGCAGACTACAACGCGTTTCGATGTTATTTTTTTATTTATTTTTTCACTTGTATTTCAAGGTATTGGAAGAAATGTTATCTAACAATGTTTTTTTTCTTATTCTCGATTTGCATTTTTGCCATGAGGGTCTTCTTATCTGAATTTCTTATTTCGTTAAACATCCATATGCATATATAACTGTATACCGGATGATTTTCTTCGTAGGAACACTTATTTTTCTTGGGACAAGAGAGCTAATAGAATTTAGTTTTCTTTTGCTGTTTTCACTGTAACAAACAGTGTTCTAGTCTAGAAATCACCCGGTATGCTTTGTACTTGTATAACTCAGTTCTAAAAATCGAAGTCGAAGAAAAAATTGACTCTGGAAAAAGAAAATGGCTGCTTTTTTCAATTCAATTTTCTAAATGAGTTGTTCAGCTAGAAAAAAACTGGCTTCTGTAATATTTTACGCAACTTTAAAGGGCATTTACGTAACCGGTGGGACATTTCGTTTGACAGCATTATCATTTGTTAGTATTGGTGGGAGGGGGGAGGGAAGGAAATTTCGTCGAAGTTATTAATGTTAGTTTTTACGGCTGCAGAAAATTCAAATTTAAATTGGAAAGGAAAAATAGGCTCATGAAGTTAACCGTTAATAACTATGTCAGTATTGACAGCAATGGTACAAATTTAATGGAAATAAAAGATGGCAAACAAAAAACTTAACTTTGTTTAAATGTTTTTAACTTTTCTAAACACGCAAATTGTCGACTTTATAAAAAGTCTTGAAACTCAATTACACTATCAGTTAGAAAAAGAGACAAGTCTGTATTGAAACTGGTGCCATTTAGTCTGACTACTTTAGAAACAACAATGAAACAAGACAAATCTTTATACAAACTGATGCAATTTAGTCTCACTACTATAAAAACAAAGAGATGAGAGGAATTCTTATTCAAACGGATGAAATTTGGTCTCGTTTCCATATTAGTAATAAATAACTGAGAAATTTTTATTCAACTGATGCAATTTAGTCTTTTTTCTTTAATAGTAATAACCCAGACAAATCTGATTTAAAACTAGTTCACATTTAGTTTTTGGCGAATAGTTTATTACATTGGCAGGCACTGCAAATTAGCTCCTAATTCAGCCATTCTTAATGGACAATTTTTGGAACATAGAACTCTAAATTCTGTTTCTACAATAAGACAAATCTATCTGTATTTTCGATTAAAATTTTGTATTTTTAAAATAATTTAATCACATCATTTCTGAAGTTAATTCAATTTGGCTTAAATGACATGTGGTTGGTGATTGGTACCGGCACTATACCGTATAAAATAAAAATTTTGAATTTGTTTTTTTAATATGAAATAATTAGCAATCAGTTTAGATAGTGTCAGTATTGTTTGTGCAGCCCAAAGTTGTACTTGGTTTATGAACAATATTTTGATATCCCAGATATTGCGTGCGATATATTCGAGATAAAATTAATTGGCTGTGTGTGTATATGTATTTGAAGGGTGTGTTGGTGGTTGAAAGGCAAACGACATGAACATATGATGATGATGATGATTGACGTCAGTGGCAGTGATTAAATTAGAAGCTTTGTTTGTTTTTATGTCGAATACAGACGCAGCTTTCAATTGCCCATAAATTTTTCTGGTTAACTGATTGATGCATCATCTCATTTTCTGTTTCTCTTTTTAAAAAAAACACACAGATTCAATTTCTTCGTATATGTCAAAACGAAATATCTTCAGTATGATTTGTAATTATTTTCTTTTTTCGAATTTGTTTGAGTGCGCATTTGCTCGTATTGTGAGCGTTTTTTTGATTGAATTTTGATTTGAGCTTGAGAACGTGGTCAGTTCCAATGGACAATTATGTCGTCAGTGATTTAGTGTCAGTGGCAGTAGAAATGATGCTAAGACGAGAGGGATTTTTTATATTTAATCTTTTGTTTTATCCTTAATATCTTTATGGTTTTGGCAGCAATTCCAAGGGTAATAATCACGACTACAATGAACTTCCTATAAAAAAAGTACATACAAGTAACAAGTACAGTTACAGTACAGCAAATACAGACAGTGTAAACTTGCATACACAAAGCAAAAATGTTGATGCCTCTATAAACGGATTCTCTATAGATTACAATGTGACTATACCACTAATATCAGTCTTTGTTGTTGTCTAATAAACGGCTAAATCCAACAATGTGTATTAGTTTTACTTCTTTTTACGGTTCAAGTTGGCATCTTTAAACAAGCGTTGGGTTTGGATGATGAAAATACTTGGGCTTTTTAAGGTTACTATCCTCGGCCAGTTTTTCTTTTTTCTTTTTCATCTTTTCTATCAGTGAAGTCCAGCGCAGTTTTTCTCGTTATATTGATAAAATAAAAAGTATGATAGGGCGACGACCTATTCATTTTTAGACCATTGAAACATCGTTAAAGTATGTTTCATAAAGTTAAGCATCTCGATGGGGAACATCTATTACGCGTAGGGGTGCCACACTTTATGAACACCTTTTTAGAAGCAGAAAACTAATATGAAAGATGTATAACATTACTTAGCCAATGGTATTGTCGTCGCCTCAGAAGCCATTGACGTTGTTGACAAAGGGATAAGACGCCAGAAAGTAGTGGGAGACACTCGGATTTTTTTTGTATCGTGTATGAGACAAAATCTGGTTCCTAGAGAAGATTTTTTGCTGTTAAAAACATAAGACGTTGATTTTAGATCATAAAATTGGGACTCGTATTTGGTGCCAAATTATAGATGACCATCGAGTTGAAGGCGTTCAATGCATTTCAAATGCACATTTGAAGGTGACTGTGCGTCATGATGGTCTATAACGTGCCTCAGAGTATATTTATTAAACTACAGTGAAACTTGTTTAGCACGAAACGATCAGGAACAAAATATTTCTTCGTGTTAAAAGAATTTTGCTTTAAACCAAACATACATAAACAAATACACTCACGGAAATGACATTTCTTATAGTACATCATATTATTACTATTTACATTTCAAAATATTATACATTTTGTGCTTACATATGCTTGTATGCATTTAAGAAAAAACTAATTTTTTTATAAAAGCAAACAAAAAATTATTGTTTTTATAAAAACTCTTAAAACTTTTAAAAATTTTGATTTTTTCTTCTTTATCGTCGAAGGTACATGCATTTCGTTCATTAGGAAAAGTGAATTTTTTTTTGTGTTAAGCGAGTTTTGTGTTTTAAAAAATGTATGGAAATGCGTATTCTTTAGTCGGGACATTAATATTGTTTTCTGTTAACCGATTTCTGGTGTTAAGCATGTTCGCGTTAAATGAATTTGACTGTATTTGTTTAAAAAAAATACTGATTTTGCAAATAAGACACAAAATGAGGTTCCTAGTGAGTAGTTACAACATTTTGATGTTAGGATACAAGCTTATATGTAATCGTGCACCTATGCTAAATTTGATTTTCGTTTTGCACTTGTAAGTTTTTGCAACAAGGACCCATTGACTTGATGAACATGTATCCAAAATGTCTCTGAGATATTATGAAATGCCACGTCGAAGTTATTTTCAATAACCCCATTTTCATATGAAATCTTTTCAGGTATGTGATTCTCTCCTCCACGTGTACTCGACAGTTTTTTAATATCGTAACGTTGAAGATGTTTTTATTAAAATGTCTTTTTGAGTTTTTTTTTCTTCGTGTAAGTTGTAACCAGCCATGTTCTTAAAGACATATTTCTGCATACCATAAAATGGTATGAAGATGAAGCACCTGAACTCTTTGAATATTCAGTGACCCTTGTATGATTCTGCGTTTCTGATCAACAGTCCAAGGCTGGTATGAATTTTACTGTATAAAAATAGGTAATATCAATCGATTTATCTGTAACTGACCCGAGGGATGAACTATCTGGAGATCAACTTGTGGGTTAAGTTGAGCTGAAAATTTTATGTAATATCAGTTATGCGCTAAATACGTTTTTTTTTTCTTAGAATGTTCAATTTAATTTGACTATAAAAGGTATTTGGAGGTCAATTCAATATCCTTTCAGTTTTCAAAAGGACCTTCGCATAAGATATTTAATTTAATAAAATGGGATTTTTTAACATGCAGACTGCTCATCAAACTTGAAGTTCATATTTAATTGAACTATAAAAGATATTTGGAGGTCAATTCAGGATTCTTTCAGTTTTCAAAAGGACCTTCGCATAAAATACTTAATTTAATAAATAAAATAGGAGTTTCTTAACATGCAGACTGGTTACCAAACTTTTTTCAAGTAAGAATGCATAGATTATTTACAGTTAAGTTCAATGAGAAGCTAAGCAGAGACGTTTTGTATTCTTCCGGCTGCGTTCGTGCCTATTGCGGCAGAAAAAGAACTTACTACGGCATAAAAATATGCTCTCCGGTGACGCTTTTTGTTTACATTATCTTCCCATTGAAATAGCACGTAATTGCTGTCCCTGTAAATCGCAGTGCAAAAAAGCTTTCCAGACATTTTCAATTTCATTATGAATCTTTTTATTTGATTAGTTTTTGTTTGCTAAAGAACAGAAATATTTAACCCGTTTGTGGTACCGTATTTAATATTCTGGATTTTTTTTATTGGATTAGGATAGTTGATGCTGCTTAACTGGTGTAGTTTTTCTAGAGGGGTCATGCCAAGTCAGGAATTTTAGTACAGTATTAGCTTTCACAGCTGAATGTGGTTTAGCACTGAACTTGAATGTTTGTTTAGGACGACAAAATTAGTTTATTTATTTGCGCTGCACTTTCTGTTCTATTGGCTTCCAGCTGATGCGTTATGCGTACGTTGGTTCATGCTACATTTAGCTTTGTTGTTTATTGTAAATGACCTTTTTGGCTTGAATGTTTAAAGAAATATTATATGCATACGAGTAACGACTACTGTATTTGATGTTGATGAGTAGGGTGTGTATGCGTTTAACGTTGCGTAAAAAAGTGTGGCTAATTTTGACATGTTGGACGATCCTTGAAAGCGTATTTTTTGCACTTGTACAAAAATTACTATAACAAAATGTTTTTCATCCTCGTGTAGCTAAATCTAGATCTTGAAATGAAAATAATGTCGTTGCGTTTTTAATCTGCATTCAGTTTTCACGCTACGTAAATTTGCTTATTGCTTCCTCCTGTAAATAAGTTTAGTCGCTGTTTTGTTAAACGCACGTAGGCATGAACGCAACGACAGTGCAGAAGATAATAAAATTTAATATGGGAAAAATTTGAGATTTTAATTTTAACGCTTATTTACAATTCGGTGTGTGTGCAATATGATGGGAGAATCCAATTTTATCTTTTGGAAAAGTTTAATAAAATTTTATTGTTTTATATATGATTCAATGACATCTACAGTATGGCCCGTTTGTTACCGTTTTTATTTTTCTTTGCAATGTCAGTTGTGTAGTTTAATATTAGGTTTGTTTTTGCAATTTACTTGATAAAACCCAGATTAAAAGTAATTTTAAATTAATATGGAAATACTGGATTTTACAATGTATTTATACTTGTAAATTTGTGAAGCTAGAATAATATGCAAGAGGATATTGTTGTCTACGTTATTAGTGACCATACGCGTCATAAATTCCATGGTCACTGGTAAAGTGGATGGTGAACCAGAGTGTAATCACTGTGACTTTTGACTTTCAAGTTCATTTGTTAATATCGATAATTTAGAAAACATTTGTTAAAGCTTCCAAGCTTTATTTTTGATCAAATAAGACTATTAGAAAAGTGCGAAGCTTTTTAAAGGTTAATGTGTTAATCCTTAGACCACTTAAGTCTATAAATTTATTCTATTCTGCAGTGTAAATGGTGCTAATTGACCTTTAAAATAACTTCCTGCAATTTAATCGCATTTTAATGTTACCATATTAGTTTTTCATTGCTTCAAAAAGTTCAACATGGTTCGTCATTTGATGGATAAGTGTTTTTCGTTTTTAGAGGTTTTTATTTTGGCTCAAACCATATTTTTGTTGACATTTTAAAAATAAATTTTGAAGCTGCAAAATATTGTCTTTGAATTTCGATGCTTGCACGTTATAAAAATATTTTTTAAAAAAGAAATTGGCAGCTACACTGCTACAGTACAGTGCAAGTTACTGTATACATCATCACTTTGCTGCTATTGATTTAATATGACATATGGATGGATAGGTTCAGGCGAAAGTTGGCAGGTAAATACAGTGTGTGGTTTCGCTAAAGATGAAATACAAGTACATGTCGTTATCTATGGTGCGGAAGAACTTGCTTCTGCTATGTCTGATCAGACACAAGGACATGCCCTTGGCCGTCGAGTAAAAAAAATAATAGTTTATGGGTGTGATGTCGTGTGTGCTTGGTTAACAAACACAGCTACTTGTTGACTAGACTCAGTAACTCCGACATGTGTTCAGTCTGTGTTTTTTAAAGGATTTGAAATTTGCAAATGACATTGCTAACTATACCTAAGGCAGATTTTTCTCCTTGTGCACTTTCCACCCTCGAAAATAAATGTCATCGAACTGCTTGTTAAGAAGCAGATTTTCAATGCCGCTCTGGATACTGTTTTATTAAGTCTAAAATGTTATTCAATCACACGTTTGATATAAGCCCCATTTAAAAGTTTCAAACTCCCAATTTACTCAAAAGCAATTCAAACTAATTTGCCTACTTAAAAGTTTAAAGCTGAGGCCGACGGTGCAGTACTTAGAAATTTTTGTTATTTATTTTAACATTGAAACTGATTCAATAGAAGATAAATATGATTGGTTTTAGGATGCTAAATTGGGCTTTTAGGAAACAAAATGTGATTTTTGAAACGTAAGACATTTTACGTGTGGGTATTTTAGTTGAGAAATAGTTTTGGCTTTTCATCTCTATCATCTTTAGGATTTTCTTGATGTAATGAAACATGTAATGTAGTATACCTGAGTATAGTAAACCGGGTGATCTTATAAATTACAACGTCGTTTGTGACTGCGCTAATAAGGAAACGAGACACACTCTTATCAGTTTTTTTTCCCGTTTGTTTCTAGTCGTGAAATTAAAGTGTTTTAATTTAGAAAATCACCCGGTATGCTTCTTTCGTCTTAGTCAAATGACAGTTTTTAATTAATATAAAACATTAGCGAGGCTTGGATTCTTCAAGAGGTCGTTTAATCATACTTGGATAAGTTGTGGACTTGCGGCAAGAGTTTTATAGTCGTTATAATTAGTAAGATGGAGCCTTAAGTAGCCAAACCGAGAACCTTGAAGCGTATCAATTTTAATCAAAAGTAAATGTAAATTGAGACGCAATGGCGTAACTAAGGTATGATAGGCTTGACTTGTGTGCTCAGGGCAACATTTTTGAGACTTTTAGTCATTTAAAGACATGCCACACAATTTGCATGCGGTAACTAAAAACATGGAAGTAAATGTTGGTTGTGTACTTTGGTAATTTGTCAATTAAAATGTTAACGAGGTCCGCTTTTAATTTATTTTTTTAGGAAGTTTATTTCAAGGTAAATCTAACCGGAAGTTATGTAAACATATAAAGATGTTTTTCACACAATTTTCATGTGTTTTGTGAATATGTTTTTTAAAACATTTGTGTTGATTTGTGAAGACGCGATTATGTGTAGTTCAGGTTGGTTCTGGTTTGAGTAAATACCCACACATTTTGAATTAGCATAATATTTGATTTTAGTTGCATCATTGCATGGCGTTTGTTGCCAACTTAAAAAAGTACAGATGTTTCCTCTATTTAAATATGGGAAGTTTTTATATTTTCTGGAAACATACAATAAAAATGTTTACTTTTTCTTCTCTTTGATTAACATTTATTTGCAGCCGCAACTTTACTCGTTAGATTGCTTTGGCTTTATAACTTGTAACAATGTTGTGAATGATGCAGTAATTTACAATTGTTATTCTGGAGAATTGGGGAAAAAATCCCTCCATTTGTTTACCGTTGGATTTTTGAGTGCTTTTTCATGTCTTTTTATGTGCCATACATCATTTTCCATTTCGCTGTATATTTTTTTGAATTTATCTGAAAAGATAAGCAACGTGCGACATGTTTATGGCTACCTACACTTAACGTTAACTTGTACACGGTTACGTTAACATTGAATTCTTAGTATGGGCAACTGTGATGAGCCAAAAACGCTTTGTTATACTTTTCTAGCTTTGGCATTTTCTTTGATGTATATTTTTAGGATTAAATTTATTTTACTATAAAATACACACTCAGTAGTTTTGTGGAACATTTGGCTTCAAAAAAATATTTGACATCTGCAAAAGTTGTCATGCAGAGCAACTAATAGTTAGATGACGTACGTGCCACTTTGCAATTTTAACTAAGTTTACACAACGCGCTTTTACTCCCTAAGCGTACAAATTCAAATGTAATTTCTATTTTTACTCGCTTAAATTGCCAGTCGTAATGCAGATTTTCAAGGTTTTTTTTTTAAGTTTTAAAAGCTTCTCTCATTTAAAAATAACATTAATTTTCATGCTTTTTTTTTAGTTGGCAGTTTTTTCAGGTACCGTTTTGTTTTTCTTTGGTTGCATTGAAATTAATATTTGTAATTATCAAATTGAGCTATTTAGAGAGTCGCTTAGAGTAATTAAATGCTGAGCTGTAATTTGAAATAAAATTAAGTGGCATTTTTGCTGATTAGAAGCAAAATTAAACGTTCCCATTTGACATTTGTAGTGTAGAACTACCGGGTGATTAAACTGCAAGTGTATTTTATGGGACTCAATGTCATTTATTCCCGTTTCTTTATTACAATCATTTACATGTGAACATTGAACATATCTTATGATCACCCTATAGTACGTTTGGGCCGTACAGCGTTATTATTGCACTTTGGAAAATTTTTTTTATTTCTTTATTGTGTCGTACACAATTTCACATAGTGACTTTGGTAAAAAATCTAAAAAGACTGCAGAAATACAGTATTAAGTTGCCGTAATACAGTAAGCTAAGTTTGTGCACCGATTTATTGTATCCCAAAAATAAACTCAAAATGAAACTTCATTTATTTACTTTTATTGTAAGACTCGTTTTCTTATTTGGTATCGTTGCAAATAAATACAATTCTGGGTTTATAGACAAACTTTCTTTTTATTAAATTTTGATGAATTGTAAATGTTACAGAGAGACACTGACCAGTAGTAGCACTGTAACAATGACCGTTTCGCCTGTTGCCAAGGGCAGTAAAAGTGTCGCATTGACCTTTACTTGGTTTTTTTTTTTTATTATTTGTTTAAATGTTTTAAAAAAGAAAATCAAAGCATTTAAACCCCAGAACAGCACTTTTTGTTTTTCGTGGTCTAAATGTGCACCGGATGAATTTCTAAATTGGAACACGTCAGTTCCATTGGTCGTTTTTTTCTATTTTTAAAAATCGCCCTGTATAAAACACTTTCAAATAAAAATGTTTTTTTCTTTGGTTGGTAATATTCAGTAAAAAGCAACGAATGGGTCCCTAACTGACATTTAGACATCTCCACTTTTAGATTGGGCTATTTTTGAAGAACAAAATCTGTTTTTGTTTGCAATCTAATTGTCATCTTTAACTTATTGGTGCTGTAATTTAATTTTTAATATAAGAATTATTTGTATCGTTTCAATTTGTAAATAGCTAAAAGTGTTTAGTTTGAGTTTTGTAACAGGAAGGAATCCAAATTGAGTTTACTTGACTGTTATTGTTGGTGTTATTGTACTTTCTATGGTTTCTGGAATTGCTATTCATGGTTTCGTGTGAGACGTTTTTTTTATTTTTTTCTGAAGTTGCATGTTTTTTCGTATTCATCTCTTTCTACATTACCTTTTTACTATGGAATCAAGTGACCTTACAGTTACGTAAACTCTATAGGGAACATCCACAGGAAAACGAGTGAGAAAGATCGATTTTGACAAGCAGATTGCAATCTTTCTCACTCAAAATCTTCTTGTAAAACTTGAAAGTGTTTGCCGAGCTATTCTTTACATCCTTAAAAAGACCAAAAGTTGTGATTTTGATGGAAAACGTTAGCAAGGAATGTCTTGACATATCTCTTGTCATATTCAGGGTTTTTTTTCTTTTAAACATTTAGGGTAAAGCTTTTGAAAGCGTTTTTTTTTGTATTTTCTCGCCATCTTTCAACATTTTTCTTACAATGTTGTTTCCTATATTATTGATGAGCTGTATATTTGAGTTTAAAGGTGTTGGAAGTTATTTTTTTGTACCTATAAAGGTTGATTTTCAAAATTCGTACACAATTTTTTACATTGTTATTAAAGAAATGAGACTAAATCATATCAGTTTTAATGGAGACTTTTCCCGTTTCTTTTTTTTGCCATGGAAAATAAATGTTTCAATTTAGACAATCATCTGGTTTATTGTGCTCTACTGGTGTTTTGAAAGAGGTCTTTTATTGATCTAATGATGACTTTTTATTTTGAAAAGATCAAATTGACTCTCATGTTACCTGCAATGAAAGTGGTAATGGCAGTGCACACTCTTTTCGTTGGTCTTCAATCGTCGACGTCATCTTGAAATTGATGGCAAATTGCGTGAACATGTCTTTTAATTATTTTGCTGGTGATGTTGTTGGAGATCGATTTACTTACTTGAGTACTTTTCAAACGTTTTTTTGCGTCTTCGAATATGGTTGTGACCTAATTCAAACTGCTTTAGATTTGTCTTCGATTTGGCCAACCAGGAAATGCACGCAAAACCGTTTTTTTTTTTTAATTTCTATTTATATAACTAAGTTTTCTTTTTGTGTCTATTTAGAAACTCTCAGGCGTTTACACATTGAATGATTTTAAATTGATTTTGAAAAAGATATACGAAAGCTTTTAGGAATTGGAATTTTAAATTGGGGAATTTGGAAGACCTGTATTTATTTTGTCATCTTTTTTTCTTCTTTTTTTGCGTATGTGGGGTTACCAATGATCTGATTTTATTTTGTTTGGATTTTAAATTGTTTGGGTAACTGAAAGTTTGTTAATTTACATTGTTTACATTGAGCTTTACGCGACAAAAGAATTTGACCTAATAAAAATTACAATGGCACAGTTTTCTAATGAACCATTTATTGTTAAGGGGAAAAATTATGAATGAACTATTTAGGCAATCGTAAACAGTGAAGTTTATTATTGATTTCTAGTTCACTGATATTAATGGGAACAGTTTACACACCGTAGTTAATTAAAAATGCAAAAATTTAGGGCAGGATGAGGTTGCTAATGTAAACATTGCTAATTGATGAACTGTAACTTTTTTTAAAAAATAATTTGCTACGTTAAGAAGATAAGATTTTATATAATGAAGAATATCTAATTATGTTAATCTTACGAGAGCAATTCAATTATAAGATTTTTATTTGGTTGTAACTGAAATTTCTAGTAATCTGTATCTCAAGTCTGTTTGCATCTTTTTACATTACTGCAATGGTCAGCGATGCATATTTGTGTAATTGCTTCTTTATCGCCTACATTTTTTTTCGTTTCTGACTTTTTTAATGAGGAAAAAGACAATCACTATGCGTTAATGATTTATTTTGGAGCTGCATACTAACTCTTTGAAATTAATTGAAGTAAACGCGATAAGACACTTGAGTTATATAGGACAGTTTAAGTAGCTAAATGAGAAACTAGTGATTGATGACGTCAATAATCTTTGGTTATTTAATGCATCAGTGACTTTCGACATGTTTTTAATTATACAACGACTTTATTTTTTATGCAAATGAAGTTGTGTTTTAAGATGAATTTGATTCTCGATCGATTCTTCAAGGTCTTGTTCACTGAATCATCTTATTTGGGAGGCAAGGAAGTTTGGGTATCCATATCCCTCTTAAAAGAAATGCGCAGCTACTGTATTACTGTACCGTGTTTCTGTTTTGTGCAATTAAATTTATTTTTTCAAACTTAATAGTTGAGTATTGGTTGTCTTGGTTTTTAGTGAAAATTATACACCAAAGTTTTGATCTAATTTAGTTGTTATATGTAAGTACAGGCTCGTATCGGTAGCTAGACGACAACGAGGGAAATCTGCAAAACAACTCAACGTTGTATATTGTTATCTGAATTTTCAGCCCCAAATTTAATTAGCAACTCATCTCGTTCAAGATTGTAAAAAGCAAACAAAAACCAATCTCTTCTCTAATTTTACATGATAAATGTAAGGATGAGTCATTGGCACGAGTTTTAAAATTTTAACCTGTTCAAAACTTACCGTTGATGTATAGAAAACTTTTTTTTTGTTGCAAATTGATAGTAAATTTGGTTGAAAAATAATTTCGTTTACATTGAAATTTTATCGGGCAGCAATTGCGTGTTATTTCAATGGAAAGCGAATGTAAACAAAAACCAAATTTTTTGAAAAAAAAACTTACAAGAACTCAATTCTTTTTTGTTGGAAGGTCTTCTTTTTTGGTTATATTTTTAGCTTGATTTTGTTATCATTTTTTTTCTTCACCGTAATTATTATTACGAAATTGTAGCGTTAAGCAATTTTTTGTGTGTAGATGGTGTTACCAAGAAAAACGCGGTACTAATTTAGTACACGTGTTGTACCTTGTTGTGTTATATTAACGACAAATTGATGTGGCAGACACTGCTTTTTTTTCCACGTTTACTACCGTGCAATATGGATGAGACAGTAGTATATTATGTACAATGCACATGTTCAGTATTATAATGCACTCAGTGTGTTTATGTAGGTTCTTCTTCCCTTTCCATACAATTTATCGATGGAAAATAAGGAAGGAAAACCCTGGATCAAAACCAACGACAGCCAACAAATCTAATAAATGGGAGTCGTAAACATTCTTTTTACTTGGAAACGACCTTTGCTATTTTGTTTTAAGGCATACTTCCGGTATTAGTTGGGAGACTGTAATGCATTTTAACCTGATTTTCTCGCACTCTGCGTGGATGAAATAATGTGTGAAAGTGTTAATATGGTTCTTAATCTCATTATTGTTGTTACTACAAAAAGTTTATTTTTACTCTTGTATGTGTTTTGATTGTTGCTATACATAAAATATTATTTTATTTGGTTGTCTCGTATGTTTGTTCGGTTATTCCTAGAAGATATTGTAGTGGAAAAGCGAACGAGTTTACGAGACAAGCAAAGATGAATGCATTGAGTGGCTATACAGTAGGCTATAGTACCGGTATATAGTATAACTTAATGTTGCAGCATAAATTTCAATGTTGTTTTGATGCTAAAAATAAAAGCTGGAGGGCTTGTAATGAATAATAAAATTTGACTCAAAGTAAAGTTTTACAATGGGGATAATCATGTTCTTATTAATCTTAAAATAAAAATATTGAAGGGAAGTTTATAGCTCATTAAAGCATTGAATTAAGCGTTAGACTGTACTAATTTTTCAATGGAAGTCAAATTAGAGGACATAATAAATGGTATATCGTTAGAAAAACTCGTAAGAAAACGTCGTAAATCCATTATGCGTCAATTACGAATCAATACGTGCAGTATATTTATCGAAACAAGCGTAATTTGGTTTTTTGTTTAAAAGCAATAAAGAAACGAGACAAAGCGACATAAACACTCATGCAATTTAGTCTGGTTTGTTTATTGGCAAATATTAGATTTAAGAGATTTGCTTATTCAGGTGCACTTTAGTTACATTTATTATCCTGAAAGTATAGGTTTACTTTTTTTAAGCTTTAATTCGGATTTCGTGTGGTTAATTTTGGTTAGGTATTTTTTGTCACTTAAACTTTTTATTGATGTATTTTGAATGGAGTGTTAAGTCCAAATAGCTTTTACAGTTCGTAAAATCCGCTTTTGTTATGTTTTTTGCTGTAGTATTTTATGCATTGTTTTAGAAGACATATAGAGACTCGTTGTGGCTTTGTTATTATATTCTCAGCAGTCATCTATTATTCATAAGGATTTGGTGATTTGTTTTCTTTTTACTTTTCTACAGTATATCGTCCAACATGTGTTAAAGCAAACAAAACATTACCATACAAGTTTAGGGTCTCTTGTTTTTTGGTTAACGCTATTTCTAACGGGTTTTCCTGGCAATTTTTTACAATGGCACTTCAAAATTTGTTAAAATAACAAAACAAGACTGTTAAACTGAGATTTACTATTTTTTATTAACCATTCAGTATAATTAGTTAAATTATTTAGAGAAGTTTATTAAACTTTAGACATTTAATTTTTCAAAAATGTTTGAGTCAGTTTCAAAAATTGTTTTTACAATTCATTAAATAAGATTAAACTACGTTGGTTTTAATGAAAATCTGTATTGATTTTTTATGGTTTATAAATGAACAAGGGTTTCGATGAATGTACGTGTTTCTTAATTTATATTTTCTTATGTTGCTAACATTTTTATTTTACAGTTTTTCTTTGTCAAGCTTAGTTTTTATTGGGCTAAAATGGAATTCTTAAATGTTCAGAAATCTTTCGTATATTTGTGGGAGTCTGATTTTATTTTCACGAATTTTTTTCTTCAAATTTACGTGTTTTTATGTTGAATACTGTATATTTTTGGAGATCTTTTTACTAGTTTAGAGCGAGGGATTTTCTACATAACTGGGTTCTCTTTAGTTTGTTGAATGTATTTCTCTCATTTATTTGGTTGTGCTGTATTATGGGTCCTTAATATTTTGTCGCATTTCTTATTTTCTTATTGGTGGTTTGCCGTTTAAGAATGATATAAATAGCGAGTGTATAGCGGTGTTTATAGTCAATATTAGACCTTGGTACCGCTAATGCTTTTTTCTTTAGTGCATTTTCTCTAGCAGCAGCGCCGCATAAGAAGAGATTTTGATGTCTAGGTGAAAAATCGAAAAGGATTTTAAACAAAAAAAAAGTAGATGTATAATATGCTAGTTGAACATCTATTTATGTGGTCTTACCAATTCCCAACTGATATTTTGTTATCAAGGTTACGAGATGCTATTTGAGATCTTTTATTTTTTTTTTATTTTTTGAATGAATTGACAGAGACCATAGTAATCATTTGGAGAATTCAATTCCGTTGACTGAAACTAATAAGAAAAAGATCTCCTTGATGAAAACCAATAATCTTTTTTTTAGATTTGAATTTGGAAAGCTTATTTTGTGTTTTAATTGCGTAGTTTTTTCTATAATTTGTTAAGCAAAAATTATTTCTTAATTTCTAATTAATTACTCTGTTTAATGACTGATTTTCTCAAGTTAGCTTTAAGAAATGCATTTTCTTTATTATAAAGAAATGTTTAATGGCTTTTTTATCATGGAAATTTAAATTTGAATGTTTTTCGTTAAATGGCGTTTGCTTACTTTATTAATAGTTAATTATTATGTCCTTGAATTAATGTGAAATATTAAGTTCCATGATTATATGATGTGGATTTAGTCTTGTTTTGCGCAATTATAAAGATTTTCCGCTTCTTTTAACGTAATTAAATAAATGGTGTGCGGTCAGAAGAGTTGGTGAAAGATGGGAGATGATGAATTGATGGTTGTTTCTATACGTTGGAGACAAAGAACGGCTATCACGAAATGTATGATGTTTCCGAGAAGCGAGTCTGCGATTATAAACTTGTAATATTATACAAGTATAGTCACTTGGTGGGTATCGAGTCTGGAGACCTACGAAAGAAAAAGACTAAAATGAAATTGATGACTTTGCTACTTGTTATTAACCGAAACGCCCTTTGGCGATGTTATGCTTAGGTCGCTGGTTTATATTTTAACGGTTTTATGTGTTTTCTGTATAGTCTTTACTGAAAATAGCGTTTACTTTTATATATTGATCAGATGTGGGTCATGGTTATTACCAAAAACAAAACCGACTCTATTTTCTATTTTACTAAAAATAAGAGAGAAATGTTGATGTGTCTACAAATTGAAAGTAAATATGCAGAGACCATCATTTTATTTTTTTATTCAAATGAGAACTTTTTATTCCGCATTTTAAAAACAACTTCATTTTATTGAGTCTCATTCTCAGATCTCTATAGGCTCCAATTTTATCAATTTTTTTATACAGTACTTGTTATTGTTGGTGTAATCCTAAACAACACTCGAATTTTTTTAAGGTTTTTTTTTTAACTGAATGTCAAAATACAAAGCTTGGAATACGTATTTCCGCCTTTATATATAAATGGATTTCCGCCTGTTTACAATTTCCGGTTGTGTAAAGGGCGTTTTCTCCAAAATGCCATTTTTCTGGCTTTGGTCATTTAAAAGTTTTAGTAGGTCAAAATGCTCTACACTGGTCATGAATAAAACACACGAAACACTTATTTAAAAAAAATATATTCGGTGTCTCAGGAGAGTGAATGATATTATGGAAATTGCAACTGTATAAAAACGCTATGGCATGGTTACATATTTTAATTTTACTAACTTTGACCTATACTGCTGCTATGACTCAACTGAATAAGCTAATTGCTTTTTAATTGAACGAAACAAAGTATATAATAATTGTACTAAATGCATATTTAAAATTAATGAAATTGGCGTAACTAATGTAATTATGTTACTTTTTTTTAATTATTTTTAACATTATTAAATAATTGTTTATTAATGCTTTAATCATTTTTTATGTTAATGTGTATCTTGTGCTTTAATTCTAATTTAAAAACTAAATTTAAAATTTTATAAATGCCATTAATTAAATTAATTTTGTACTTTAATTGCAAAAAACTGGTTTATTTTTTGCATATTTTAATCACATTAAGTTTCTAAAAATATTTTTTATGCAATTTTTATATGTACAGTACTTAGTTTATTTATGAGTCTTGTTTAACATTTATTTACCAATCTTGCTCTTTAAAGTGCAATTCAAGTATTGATTAAGTTTTAAACTTCTTTCATTATGTTTTTATGCGAATATCAAGGCTTTTTTTTGTATAATCTACATTTTAGATGAATGCAAAAACGTTTTATTTTTATGATGTTTTATAACGTTTAATGTATACTGTAAAAAACAACTAGCAACAAAGCAAAAGTAGTTCAAAGTCTAATGCCAAAGTGAATCGGTTTAGTTTTGTAGGTTATGGAGAAAACTGCAAATGCATGGAATTAAAAATGCCTGAAAACCCTGAAACAAATTTTAGTGTCATCATGAAAACGTGTAATAGCTGTATAAAATGTAAGTAAGGACTTAACCTGACAGTTTAATCCGCTTGAAAGTTTCGTTAATTCTCTCGGGCTAATTTAGATAAGTTTTTGTTAATGTAGGTTTGGGCAATTAGCCTATTAGTCGTGGAGCATTTTTGAATTTGAAACCAGTTCAAGTTTCTTCTTCTAAAATAAGCCCTCTCCCTAAAAGCATTTCAAATATTTTATATTTTTTGTTGTTGCAGTAGTTGAACTGTATCATTAGTTGGGCAAATAAATGGTCTAAGTTGGCCTAGTTTTTAAAGTTAGGATCTTTTAAAACCTGTGTGGTTTTAATGCAAATGAATTAAAGTTGACCTACTGTAGCAGTACATAAAACTACATACAAACAATAATATAAAAGCCTTGTTGGTGATGATTTGCTAAAAGTGCCCATTAACAGTCAGTTGCTCAAAACTAATGCATATTAATGCAGTTAACTTTTGCGCGTTTTTTGTGTTATTTTTAATTCAAATTTAAAGTTTACACATTTAAAAAAATGGAAAAATTGTGTTTTTAAAAATATTTCTTATTCGATTTTCTGTGCATTTTTTTATTTAGAATTTTATACTGTAAAATGAATTTTTAAATTTGATAAATTTATTTCATTGTTAATGTGCGTTTTTGCAACTTTTGTAATGCAAATGTTAGGGATTTGTGTAATTTTTCTATAGCAAATCAACCGACAATTCCATGTGATTTTATCATTTAAGAACACTTTTATCAATAGAAAATAACGGGAAAAATCGTCATTTAAATTGATGACATGTAGTCTCTTTTAGTCAGCGCTGTAAAAATGTGTTTCAATTTATAAAATCGACCTGTGTAATTAAATCAAACAAGTACAGCAGTTTATAAGTGTTAGAATTGTATATGGAGTACGTGATGACTTTGAAGCAGTGTCGATTTTATCATCTGCATTAAACAACCTAGATTGTCATTTGCCAACGAATCACTTTGGCAATCGATCTTTTTTTTTTTTTTTGGATGTTTGTATTTGTGGGTTCTGGATTTCCTAGTTTTGTTTTTTCGTATTTGCGCTTTTTTTTCTTAAATAATGAATGGTCATTCGCTGTAGGAGACAAGAGTTGGCACTGACTAAAAGTTCCGCGTTCATTATCCTGCCAGCCAACAGAGCAACAGCATTGCGATGGCAATGGCAATGTGTGGGTTTGTAAAAATCCATTGAAAATTATATCTGCTTCACTTGTTTCCACTTAGTTTTGCACACAAACGCCTAAATGAGTGCGATGCTGGCTGGACACCCATTACTTTCTACGATTATTGCTTCCCTTAGCCATTCAAATTAGATATCGCTAAAGTTTTTTCAACTCTGTCTGTGTATCACGTACTATGCGTTTTTATTTAGGCTTCACCACCGAAAAACAAAGGAAATCCATTAATATATTTACGTGGCTTGGCAGCAGTGGCAGGAAGTTTGAAAGTTGGCCGCCAGATAGGAATTCCGACTGGACGGTGTCCAAATGGAAAAATATTCTCGGCCAAATTCATTTGTAACCGGAGTGACAGTTCCTATAAAAATAAATCACAAGTAAAACGTTACGTAAAAGCATTCACTTGTACTTGTGGAATATTTTTATGCTTCTGATTTTTTTTTTTTGGTCGGTGAATATTGGTTGTTTATTTGCGTCGCGTGTAACTGTGTTCAGTTTTTTTTTACTTTTAGATGACAAAATAATTGCTGAAACGTAACTGTTTGTTTAGCAATGTTACTGGCCTTAGGGACTTTTAACCTGTTTAAAAATTAACAGTGTTTTTAATGGCAAAGCAGTGAGTACTTTTGTGCATTTTGTTTTGCAAAAATTTGACTTTATAATTGGCGACAACTTCGGCTTTTTTATTGGAGAAACTTTTAATTTTTATTTCGACACTTTCAAGTTTAGTGTTGCATGATTTAGCGTGCCATCTCTTGATAACCATCTGGTAAAGTGCACGTAAACCTAGCATTTACCATAAAGTATAAATGTTTAGCGATAAGGAAGTTGAAGTAAACATTATAATTCAACAGATTGAGTATTTTATTGTCAGCAGTTGTTGGAACTTGCTTGATGTGAACGGGTCATTTAAATATTTAACGAGGCATCGATTTGCCACGTTTGTTGAACTCAGTTTTGCAGGGTTTTATTCTTTTTTTTGCGCTTTCTGTCACATGTACCGTATACTGTACATTATACAGTGCCATACGGGGACTATAGGGTTTGGTGTGTGTCAGATCGATTACTGGAATAGTAGGTGGTGTAAACGGAAGGATAATAGCTGTTGTGTATATGTGTGAGGGTGGTGAAGCTGATGATTTTTAAATGGACCGAGTGCAACGGACTTGCCTTGCTTTTGGTTCTTTACAATTCGCGATGACAGAATGACCGATCTGCTTTCAGGCGCAGATGGACACAAAACAACAATGATAAAAAATCATTTTTTTTTTTTTTGAGATATTGGTTACATTGTAGAGTAATGTTTCTTGGCAAAATTTGAGACAGTCAATCAGATTGATTTGTATTGCCATGCTATGTGATTAATTTACACTGTACGTATATGACACTTGCACTTTTGAGTTTGCCAGTTATTGAACTATACAATTAGAAATAGCTAAAATTGTTTTCTTTAAAAAACCTCTTCTTTAATTGCTAATAGAGAAATGAGACTAACTTGCATTTGTTTCAATACAGATTTGTCTCGTTTCTTTTCAGTTTTAAAGAAACGTTGCTAAATTACGTTGGTGGTAATTGATATTTGTTTTGTTTCTTAAACATTTGACTATGATAGAACCGTTTCATGTATAGTTTAGTTGAAATTTAAAATACTTTGTAGTGGAAAACAAACGGGGCGCTATTATCGCTTAAAATAACATGAGCCTTTGGCAAAACAGAAAAAAATGTTTTTGCAAAGAATGTTTCATAAGAAAAATTTATTTGCACTAAAACGAGACTTCAATTACGTTGTTGTTTTCTCTGCCAAGACTTTATTTTAGGTATTAATGATTTTTACATAGAAATCGCTTAGTAAAATGTAATTTTACAGTAGTTGCAAATGATCCTATTGTTATAGGCTGTTGACGTATCTAGGACGCAATTTTAGCATATTTGAACGTAATTTTAGTGTTATTGTCGCATTTTTTAATTGGGTTCATTTTGTTTTTGTCTAGTGAATTTTTTTATATTATTTTAGCTTGTTTACCCGCTTTAACAATGGAGGAACCTATCTTTTTATATTAATTTTTTTGCGTACGATTTTTTATTATTGTTCATTGAAATTCAAAAGGAAAAATAGTAGAAATACGAGTAGAATTTAATTATATTTTTTTTAAAGAAAAACAAAGATAACGCAAAAAAAACTGCATTTTCTTCTTCATTTCACCACGACTAAATTTTTATTTCAGTTTGTTGTTGATTTCGTTTAATATTCAAGTCTCTTAAAAACCGCTATTGCTGATAATGTTTACGTGTGATGTTTGTTGAATGCAAAACGCAAAGTTAATAAACCGTAAGAACAAAAGGTGGGGTGGATGGAAGTTTAAAGATTTAAGGGGGGTGGGAGGGGTTACATAACTTCATTTTTTTTATTCTGGCGCTGTAAATCATCTATGTATATAAGTTTGTAAATCGCGTTTTAGAGTGGAATTTGAAGTGACTGAATAAAACAAGGAAAAATACGTTTAACGCCATATCGAAAAGGTCTTTGACTTCATCGTTATAACAATCGATAACGTTAGGGAAACGTCTAGTAAGTTCCTATAGGAAGTTTATATACAGTACAACAACGTTAAAATTATATACGATAATTTTTCTTCTTTAAACTTCTTTTAAAAGTTTGTAAATTAAGCGGCGATAATTAAATGTGAAGAAGGTATAATTACACATTTTTCGGTTTATGCTGAGAATGTTTACATAACTTTGTGTGTGTTGTCGAATTCAGCGTTAAATGACAAGGCGTAAAATGTGTGAGCATTAATTAAGTTAAATTGTTCAATTCCTTGGCGTATTTTTAGAGGTTTTTTTTTGAAAGGTTTAATTTGATTATATTGTATGATGAATATGTCTTTTTTTAACGTTTACTTGGCACTCATTTCTCGCTTTTATGTTTTTGTAATTAGGTGTTGTTTGAATTTCCCAGGTGAATTTGAGGCGTTTTTACCTGTTTTAACGTTGACATTTGAACTGTTGTAAATATTTGCCTAGTATGAATGTAAATAATTGTTGTGCGGTGTATTTATAATATATGAGTAGTGTGTTTTTGAAATCTCGATGACCTGAGCGTTACATTTTTGAGTTCGATGATCATTTGTCTAATTAAGTACAGTGTAGTATTTATAATCGAGAGAAAAAGTTCATTAGCATTTTCAAATGCATGGTTACTTGCTAATTCTGGAGAAAAATTTAATGCTGTGGGGTTAAAAGTGAAATCGTTGCACTCCTCCTAAGCGTTAATTTAGTCGTATATTTTATGCAGATTTGCAGTATGTCTAACAATCAGCCGAGGTTTTTTTTTTATTTGCGTTTGAGATTTATAATCAAAAGCCGACTGACTGGTTTTAAATGAAAATTATTGATTGTTTAATCAACTGTGCGCGCGTTGGACTGTGTTAAACTATTTTGAGCATGCTTAGTTAAACGTATTCACTTAGTTTAACTGTATTATACAGAATTAATTTTAATTGCTTACACAGTGATAATACTTAATTCCATGTTACATTAAATTCAATTTTGTCTGGGATTTAGTTTATTTTCTAGAGAATTTAGACACTTTAATGTATTTTAAAACCGATATTGAACCGAAAGACATTTTTCGTGTGTTTTTTAAACATTTTTGCTCATTTTCAAAACAGTTTTAGAACATTTTCAGGATTGTTTCATTACATTTTCAGGATTGTTTCATTACATTTTCAGGATTGTTTCATTACACTTTTATGACAATTTTTAGCACATTTCCTGACAGTTTTTAGCACATTTTTCTGACAATGTTTAGCACATTTTCATGACAATTTTTAGCACATTTTCATGACACTTTTTAGCACATTTTCATGACAGTTTTTAGCACATTTTTATGACAGTTTGTAGCACATTTTCATGACAATTTTTAGCACATTTTCATGACAATTTTTAGCACATTTTCATAATTGTTTGCGTACAATTTAATATCAATTCGAATATATTTAAGATGTTTACGCAATTAACCGAAAAAACATTACAATTTCATCTTCAAAAACTTTATAACGCGACATTTCTCCATTGAAAGTAAAAACTTAAATTTTTTTAACATTACTTAATGAACTATTTACCACAAGTGATTAAATGCCGTGTCTACGTTAACAAATTGAACAAACTAAAATTGTATCTTGAAACTTTACTTGTACTGTAATTGCACCAAGGTTACTCGTTTTTGTCATGGTTTGAGAATCGCTATTTTAGCGTCGTGTTAACGTGGCGTATTTTAAAGTGCGATCTTTTTGTTTAAAAAAATTCCATTAAAGTCGTGGTGGCAATTGTATTTATTGTTCTTGAAGTTAATTATTTTGGGTTTTTGATAAAGCTGCTTTGAGTTAGAAATTGAAACTTCATTGAGAAGAATAACGACTTTAGTCAATTGCCGTAAGAGTTTTGAACATTGAGTATTGTTTACTAGGAAGAATAAAAGTCGTTGGCAGAGCAATTTAACCTCTGAATTGATTAAAAATGTGCTCTGAATGATCAAATTGCATGCCTGCCAGTTCAAACTTATTGCCTCAACGTGTTTACATTGCTTACTGCGATTAAATTACCAGCACTTGATCTCATCGCCAATTAAAAAATAAGCAGTTTAATGCCTTGTTTTATTTTATTTTTTTTAAAAAAAAGTCTTTGTCTCAAAAATATGCTTAATTATCTCATTACTGCGTTTTTTACTTACCCGTATATGGTATTCACATTGAAATTTTTAGTTTTGTTGTATCAAATTGTTTATACTGTAAAATAAACTTCGAATCTTTTATCATTTTTTCTTCTTCTCAAATTAAATTAATTAGGCAAAGTTAATGTAAATAAGCGCACTTTTACTGGCACGACAAAAACGAAAAAGTCAGTGTTGGTATGATAATAAATGCTTGAAAAAATTTGATTAAGCCCGTTTCTATAGTTATATTTTACGACTTAATAAAAATAATGATCCTAAACATATACCCAGACACTTCATAAACTTAATAAAGCTTAATAAAGTGCCTTGTGTGTAATGCTATAAGTTGCAAGTCGGCTATAGAGCAGACAACAAACACTTGATAAAAAAATAAGTCGTCTATTTTCTAAAGACTAAAAGATATGATGGCTTATGGCAAGATTGAATAGTTAATGTTGGTAATAGTAATTAAGAATTTAACTACATTTTAATGCTAAAATGCGTTTAGCGTTAATAAAGGTTTAAAGTTGAACATTTCTGATTTTTAACAAAAGTAAAAGTTTTTTTATTAATTTATCTTGATTTTTTTGTTTGTTGAAAGCTTATTGTATGCTTTGAAAGTTTTTTTTTAGGGTAAATATTAAAAGATAAAAATGGTTGTTTCTCCTGTGAGTTTTAACCTGTGTAGGTAGAGTTAAGTGTTTACGGAAAAGTGAGTTTGCCGTCGTCAAAAATTTGATTTTGTTAGGGAGCTCC
Source organism: Helicorthomorpha holstii (assembly GCA_013389785.1). NCBI lineage: Eukaryota > Metazoa > Arthropoda > Diplopoda > Polydesmida > Paradoxosomatidae > Helicorthomorpha > Helicorthomorpha holstii. The sequence goes on from JAAFCF010006596.1 coordinate 22,561,227, forward strand.
TTGTGTCTTCCACCCTTGTCTATGCATGGAAGCACAAAGGGCTGTTTAGTGTTTAGATGCCAATGGTATTTGATCCTTCCCCCTCAGTTTTTTTTATTTACATTCAGGGTCATTGCCACCGTAAAATATTTTTTTTTTGTACTCCGTATGGACTTTTCTACTGTGCTTGTAGTAAAAAAAAGAAATTGAATAAAAATGAAAATGACATGAGCTACTTACTTGTTCTGTAGTTTAATGCATTATGGCGTGGGCAGGAACTTTTCATTAAATATTAATTACGATACTGTTAAAATTTACGAAGGGGAGGAGATGAATTCTATGAATAGTAAAATTGTTTACATAGTCGATCTTTATTATTTTTTTATTTTTGCATGATTAAACGAAGTTGTTTATCTATCGTTTAACATTAAAGACACGAGATTTTTTGATGTAAAATTACGTTTGAAGCTTGATTTTCTAGAAAATATTTACTCAGGACATTGATCGCATATTAATGATAAGTAAAACAGCGTTCAACTATATTATTTACAGGAAACAGTGTTTTTGTTAGGTTAGGGCAAAAAAACAATGCTATATTGAAGGTTAAAATGTAATGTAAACAACTTTGTATACAGTGTAGTAGCAACATTTTGGTCTCTCAAGTTTAATTTGACAATAAGTTTTTTAAGTGGCTATATTGGTGTTTATTAAAGTTTTAATTAAGTTGAATGTTCATTTAATGACACTTAATGGTTTTTAAGAAATTGTAAATTAAGTTTTCCCCGCAATTTATTTGATAGAAATACAGGTTGCTAAGAAATGAGACAAATCTGCGTTGAAATCAATGCAACTTAGTCTTGTTACTTTACGAATAAATATAGAATGACGTCATATAATGGGCATTTAACATTTTGCAGTGTTAATTAAATTTCTCTCTTTGTTAACAGTAACCACATTAAATAACCTCAACAAGTACTTTTTAATGGGACGTTTATCAAATTTATTTTGCGGTTTGTTGTCGTGATTAAAAATGTGAAGACATCTGGCACTTTTATTGGGTGGTCTAGCTCTGTGCCCTTTACCACATAAACCGGTTATTGTTCCTAATGAATTAGCTTTTCTAAGCTAGTTTTCGCCTATTGTAAAGCTATTTAAGCGATTGTGCTGTACTTACTGTTGGCAAAAGTCAACACTTGCTGTCTTTCTAAACATTATTTACGGTCAATGGCATCTTCACTTTGATTGGCAATTGGCAACGCAATACACTTTAGTTTTCTCCTTCTGAATTTTTCTGCACAATTGAATCGAGTTAAGTAAAAAAAAAAAAGCCAAGAAAGTGGGAGATGGAAGTTGAAAGCGGCTACAGTTTTTCTATAAAATTTAACAGTAAAAGCAATATTTTTCTTTTATCTTTTCCCCCTACACCACCCACCCACGAATACCGTTATTCTTGATTTTTTTATAAGGCAAAAGTATCTTGTTTTATTGTTGCTAATTCATCTGTGACGTTTACATTTTCACTTTAAGTGGCTTTTAGTTTCTAGGGAAAGAAATGGATGGAGTTTTTCTTTTATATAATAATGGAAAGATGAATTGAAAAGCATTGAACATTTTTTTAAAAGTGTTGTAATTGAGTATTGAAAAAGAGCAAAGTAATTTATAAAGCAACTTATTACAATATGCAGTGTGATTTTAAGAATTGTAACACTTTATTTCACGGTAAGAAAATAATGGAAGAAATGGCTATTGAAACTGATGCAATTTAGTCTTGTTTCTTTGCTGCCACTGTAAAAACAAATTAGTGTTCTAATTTAGAAAATCACCTGCGATTATTTTTTGACGATTCATGTCGCTTTTTGCATTTCTTTCTTAACAATTTTATTCAGAATCATTAAACTATATAATGTAAATAAAAAAACTGAAGAAATAACACGAAGAAATAACAAGAATTTTTGCTATACAAGGTAATTTACTATAGCGTGAAACTATTTACTAAAAATGAAGTGTTGATCCCAAATTTGTTAAAATTAACGATGTTTTGTCTAGGTAATTCATAAAATAAGTTTAAAAAATCTTTACAAGATTTAATTTAATCGAGAAGCTTTGGTTGCTATAGTGACCGTTAAAATTAACTTGGGTTAAGAAATGACGTGGGGTAACACCCATACAGCTCCAAGTACTGTACAGTACGGTACTGTTTTTGAGATGGAAAATAAAAACAAATTTGCTTGGTATGGGGTAAATGATGATTAAGTAGCTGTATTGTGCTGTTTTTCATATCTTCAAACTTTTATATTGATTTGTGATGTTTTATCTGCTTTTTATAACAAAGTAAACTGGTGCTGCTTTTGATTAATTTCATATCTAAAGCAAATTACTTTTAGCATCACTTTACTAACTTAATTAACTACAATTTTCTAGAGTTTCGTTATCAGAGTTTTCAGTTGTAAAATATTGATTGAACATTTTAGTTTTGATGTTTTCCGGTTTCGTCTGTAAAATTTAAAAACTTGTCAATATTTATTTAAAAATGTCAGCCATTTTTCATTAACCAATTTAAATATTTATTATTGTTGCTTCTATTTGTCGTAATATTATTTGGTGATTTTGACTGGTTTTCTTTTTGAATTACTTATTTTCAATAATGTTTGCAATAAGATTTCTAAACATAGCAAGTTGCATCCTCGTTTTCCTATCACGTATGTTTACATTTCACATTTACAATATTCGCTAATTGTTTCTTATTATTTTTTTCTCTATTTTTAGGTAAGTAATTGCTTGTTTTTGTATCTTCAAGCCGATTGATTAAGGAGCGGCTGCCAGCAATGCTATTACGTCGCCACTGCACAGGGTGGGAAAAATCAATACATTTTGTATACGGGTAAATGCGTTAAGGTACCACTATCTCTCAATATATTGTCGAGCATCATTTGTGTTTGGCGTTGCAATTGAATTTTAGTATTTTTTTTTATTATTTGAAGAGCTCAATGAAAAGAAAATGTCAAAGTTATCAAAAGGAAGAGAGAGCGTGAGAGCAAATCTTGAACCAATTATATTGTATCCAAATACTTTCTTCATCTTGAGATTTATTTTATTTCGTTCGAAATCTCTTTTTTCCGCTATTTGTGTCGAATTTATTTTTTATTTTGCTATACAAAAAGCCGGAAATTTTGTGTTTCTTTCTCTTTTACTTAAGTTTTGCTTTCGACGTCATTGCTCATTGGGGAATTGTGGTAATTGTGTACAGTTTTGATCAACCACAGCATCGTATATTATGCTGCAATTTTATTATAAGGAAATTTGAAGAGGGTTCAATGCTCGTTCAGTATTGCTACAAGTTAGTATGGATTTGGGGGACTCGACAATTACAATTACCGGTAGATGTCTTATGGTATTACTTAAGTTATTGTCAGGCCAATTTAAAAGAAAGTGAGCAAAATTTACGGTGTACTTAGTTTACGTGAAATACTATATGCATTTTATTCCGTTTTCATGGGTTTTTTTTTTTCTTAAGTAAAATTTGAAAATAAACGTTACTAAATAACTTGGTTTTGGACAAATTGTCTTAATTTAATTGTCTGTTGGGTTTGAACTGAATTAAAATAGCGTTAATTGTTTACATGGTTAGTTGCTATGCGGTTAAGTATTATTTGTAGTTAAGATTTATTTGACAAAAAAAAAAAGAAGAAGAAGAGACAATTTTAATGAATTGTATTGTTATTCTAAATGTTTAATTGGATTAATTTTACGGAACTTAACAAAGTGAAGCAACACAAAGCTGTTTCCGTATTTATTGGGTTTTCATGTATTTGCAAAGTAATACAGGGTGAGATGAGATGTTTTTACATACAGTATATAACTTAATCGAACAGGCAATAAAGACACGAGAATGTGTCTTTGATTAACAATGCAAATTATTTCTGTTTATTGATTATTTTACCTTTATAGAAACTATACAAATATCGATTTTAAACAGTGCATTTCATTCCTTGTTTATTGTGAGCAATGTATTTTATTCCAGTTAATTTTTAGCTAGTTTTTTAAATGTGAACTCATAATTATCTTATGACCACACTGTATTTTGTGATATTTTGCTGTCAAACTAATTATCGTTGAGTGCACCCTGCAGCCATTTTATGTTTCGATTTAACAATTAATTTTTCATTTAGAAATTGGCTGCATTGTGTTTATTGAATGGATAGATTTTTATTTTATTTTCTCGTTTCTTTTAAGTTATATACAGTATCCTGTATTATATTTTTATTTTTATGAAAGAAAAAAAAATGAAAAACACAAAGCTTTTTGTTTTCTAGCTTTTATTATACTTGCTTGTACATGAAATTTGATTTTAATCTGCTTCGTAAATATTCAATGCAAGAATGGCATTTATGAAATTCATAGCTGTATTAGGCTCCGTAGGAAAAAAAATCAAAGACGCTGCATTTAGGATAATATTGTTTCCATGGCAATATATTTTTTATTGTTTAATTTAGAAACATACAATTTCATATGCTCCAGTTTGATATTTTCAGCATAGTTAGGTGATTTGATACGGCGTATTTACACGAAGCCAAAAAATAAACACGGTATGAATTAAAATGATGCCATTTCTTGGATGATTGAGTGGAAAGAGTGGAAAACGAATAAACATAATACTTGTACTGTACTTTTATTACTGAGTCTAAGAAACACATTGGTTGGTGTTAATTGCTTTTCAATGGAAGTGGATACGTTGTTGACGGGGAAACACGGTTGGCCAATTACCATCAATCTGGGTGATCACTAATTTGCTAACGATGCCTACGTATAATGTAAATGTCAGCATTTTTGTTTTTGCAATCAATGAGTCCCAGATTTGTTTTCGTAGAATTTTTTATTGATTATTAGCTAACTTGCGTTTTAAGATTAAGTTTGCTGACGTTTTTTATTTTATTTGCTTTCTTCTTTTTGTGTAAAATCTAATAAACACCAACTATATTGATATTTTTGTTTAATTTGCATGGCATTTGCCGAATATACGTTGATTCTTTGAAATTAAATTCAATTGTCTGGGTGGTTTTTTTTTTTTTTTTTGGGTTTCGGTTTTGCTTTTGCTTTCTAAACCACAAACAAGTTGAAATTGACGAAGCGTTTATTGAATTGGACGTAAAATGTAGTTGAATGTCAATATTGAAATGTGTGGCCAGTGTTATTCGCCGGTTGACTGTGACTGTACTCGCGGTCAGTGACACTATTCCCTTTCTGGGAATTTTGTTTCTGTCTTTTATTTGATGTTCACTGTATAATATAATCGACTTTGCCAGTCTCAAGTGATGGTCAATGGGTAACAATGACTTCGACATAGACCTAAAATACAAAAGTTTTGATGTTTTTGTGTTTATGCAGTTTTTTATCAAGTGGACAAGACTATGTTTTTTAACATAGTGCGCAGTACTAAAGCGGAAATAAAAATTGTAAGCAATATTTTGAAGATGAATGTTTATTGGTATTGCTTTGAAGATGTCTCCTCAGAGACCATTACTTTGGTCAACTTTTCTGACTTAAATAGCACTTATGGTATATATAACTTAACTTAAGCAGCGATTTGTTTTGGAATTTACTTGCTTAAAAAGTTGACAAAAAATTGGGATATCAACGTTTATTTGAATGCTTCTTAGTGACTTTTATATCGTAAGAAAGATCATAGCTATTTTTATTTTATTATTTTTATCTTTTGTGTTGGTGTCGGTAACTTATTTTTTTGTCCTCTAAGATCGAGCTTTCTTGACATTGACCTCTAATATTTCCCATTGTGTAAAAAAAAGTTTGATCTGGTGTCGAGGAATTACTTATTTAATTAAAAAAATCTATGCTTTTGTCCGAAAAAGATGAAAAGAGCTCTCAGATGTACTATGTTTGTAAAGGGTGAAAAAAGAAAGAAATAATCCGTTTCAAGTGACAAGCAGATAAAAAAAAAAGAAAAAAAAATTAGAAATCTGACACCATTGATTGTTCAATATACGTTGTACAGCTGTCGTCAAATTGAGATGTTCACCCATTTACTTAACAACGATTTTGGTATTGTAGTCGTTCGGTTCAATGCTTTCTTGAGGATTGGAACAAAATCTTTTTTACTATTTGAAACTTGTTACTGTGGGGTTTTAAAAACGGTTTTCAATTGAACATGAAGTCGTTTGTAGTAGTAAATTTAATTCAGAGTTTAACTAGGGTTTAGTGATGATCATACCACGTGTTAGCAATTTTGACAATGGATTTTTTATAAATTTAGCTAGACATTTTATACAAAAAACCAATACAGTAGACCCGAGGTAATCCGATAAACATTTGGCAAGACTATGTCGGATAACCGAATATGTCTGATTAAAGAAAACGGCCACCAATTTTCTGTAGTCCGGCACTTTCTTGTAATCGGACAAATTACGCAAACAAATGGTAGAATTGGCATGCCGGACGGGGGTGACGGTTTAACCAGGGTCCGGATTATTTGGGGTCTACTGTAATTCTTAACAATTCTTGTCAAAAATTTGTTTAAAAAATTTCTAAATGTATTAAACACGCTTTGAAAATGTTCAAATGTGTTAATTTCTAAATGAGTCAAAACTTTCGAATGTTTTCTAATGTGTCCAAAATGCCTAGAAAATTTCCAAATGAGTCAAATTTTTTTGATAGTTTCCAAATGAGTCAAATATTCTTGAAAGTTTCCAAATGAGTCAAATTTTCTTGAAAGTTTCCAAATGAGTCACATTTTTTTGAAAGTTTCCAACTATATTGAAACGTAATTAGAAAAAGTCAAAATCCTCTAGTAAATTTCTAATATTCAAAAATGTTTTAGTAAGTTTCCAAATATATCTAACATTTTTTTAAATTTCCATTGCGTCGTAAACGAATTATTAAAAATAACACTAAGTTAGAATACCGGTATATTCGAATATGTCCAAGTTTATTTTAAAAAATTTCGATGCTTGTAAAAAAGTCAGAAAAAGTCATTTGTCAGAAAAAAATATAGATGAAATTGTAAAACATTTTGAAGCAATTTCTAGGTTTTTAATTAAACGTGCTTGTGCATTACTAATTGTCATAAATTTGACTTGTAAGCGTTCTTAATAGTTTAGTAGCTCATTTGTAACATTACCTAGTAATTTTTTATCGTTTTTAGTGTTCATACTGTAATAACTAAATATTTGTAAACAAAAACAGTTGACAATGCAAAACAGTTGACAGTGCAAAATGCATGTCAACAATCGTTTTGGTATTTCTACCAATATCTTCTAAACGCAAACTGCAGTTTAACAAAAGATAAAAAATAACATTTTAAGTTATTGTTGTACTTGTTCTGGGAATGGTGTTGTTTATTTAAAGTAATTCAATTTTACGAATATCATTGTTTGACATTAAGCGGTCGGAGAAACTAATAACGTTGTTTTTTTGCAATGTTGTACTTGTACAGTCTAATAAACTACGTAATACTACGAAGTTGTACACACATTTTCTATGACTTTATATTATATTGGTAAATCGTTGACATGAATTGGGTTGAGATAAAAAAAAAGAGAAAGCGTTTTTTTTATTGTTTGCAACTGTCACGCCAACAATATTATTGCTGTTATAAATTTGTGTGGAAATTAATGAGTTTTAGACGATTTTCTCAAATGAGTCGTTATGTTTTGTTGTATAGCATCTTAAAAAATAATGAAAATTCTATTTTAAGAGGCTGAATTTTACGCCAAGGTTTTTTGGGTTTCTAATGTACAAAACATTGTCATTGAAATGAAAAATTGGCCCTTTTTATTCATTTTGCGATTTTTATTTTTAGCATTGCGGCATATTTAAGTTGACATTTGATGTAAAAAACAACATTAAATGTAACTATTTTTGGGAGCTGTCTTTTTATTTATGCGTTTTGTGGTGCATGTTTTTCTTGTACTTAGGTTTTTCGTTTTGGCTGTATTTTATTTTAAAATTATACGCAACTTTGAGCTTGTTTAGTTTCTTTAAGATATTACGTATTACGAAATCAAATTGCTTGATTTTTTTTCTTCAGTTTTTAGCTAAAGAAATTGCAAGATACAAACGATAGTAAGGATTTAATTTAATGACTGAAATTTCAACTTTTTTTGTTATTTTGAAAATTGGTTTTCTTCGTACTGTAAGCCAGCAATATAATTGGACATGTTTTACGCATTTTCAGACGTTCACTTGCAATCTGCAGTAAACAGAGTCATTTTATTTATTTTCGGAGTGAAATTTAAATTGTTTTAGTTTGGTTTGTTATGTAAAAGTATGCAAATTTTAAACAGTATATGACGTTATAGACGTGGCTGTGTTTATTTAGATATTTTATTTCTTCTTGCAATGTGAGAACTTCCGAAACAGTGGAATATGAAATGATTACGATGTGAGCAGAGTACAATGCAATCGACAAAAGTGCACAATAAAACCCAGAAATCGACCAAGAATTTCGGTGTTTTATAACATGATGCAACATTCCATGAAGCTTTTTTTCTGTTTACTGTTTTAAGATAAAGGAAACGCACTTTTCTTCAACTTTTTGTATCAAAACAAAGCATAAACATCTAACGCAGACAACTCGACGTCAACATTTTGAATTTTTTATTTCAATTTGTTTTGGCAAACGCCAAACAGCAGTTTTTTAGAAGTACAGTAATAATAATAATGCGTAAAATGTTGCTAAAATCGTTTTCTTGATGTTAGTGTTTACAAATTTCTACTGCAATTTATAGAGTTATAATTAATTTATTTGTTGAAGAAAATTTAGATAAAACTGCGCATATTTGATGAAATGTGCGCATATAACGATTTTATTCAATTATTTATATTTTGTTATTTGTTTGCATCTCAAATGAATTTCTAAAAATGTTTGCTTAATGAACACTGAATTCATTTTGCGATTTTATATTGAGTTTTTGATAGCTTTTAAGTTGACTGAATGCATTTTTTGGATTCAAGGAAAATTCACATAGATTAGAGCTCCTTGTCAAGCAGTTTATTTTCCAACAATTTACCGAATTTACAACTTTTTTTACAGGAATATCATAAAATGTGTTTCTATACACTGTACAATCTGCCAATAAATAAAAGAGACAAATATTTATTGCAAGTATTGTAATTTTTTCTCGTTTTATAATTGGTAATTTTGCCAAAACAATTAACACGACAAACGTGTATTGCAACTTATTCTCAACAGGTAAACACACATCTTATGATTACCCTGTACTTAATAAATAATAAGTAATTAACTGGAGATGAATTGTCTGATAGTTTTGGCGGTGAATTGCAGTGACGGCGTTTTGTTAATTACAGTGGATTCTCGTTAACACGAAGTCGACAGGACCGATTTTTCTTCGTGTTAACGGGGTTTTGTGTTAACGAACACAACGCAAAATCTAATATATATTGGCCAAAACGACATTTTTTAAAGTACATCTTACTTAGAATCATTATTTACATCATAATAAATAAAAAATTTACATTTCAAAATATTATGCATTTTGTGCATTCATATGCATTTATGAAAAAACAATGCAATTTTAAATTTTTTCTTAAAAACAAACAAAAAATGTATTGAATTTGTATTTGTTTTTATAAAAACATTAAAACTTATCAACATGCAATTTTTCATTTAGAAAAGAAAAATCAATTCGTGTTAACGGGGTTTTGCTTCGTGTTAACGAACAAAAAATATATGGAAATACCTATACTGTCGTTCGGAACCGCAATGTTGCTTCGTGTTAACGCGAATCCAATGTAGGAATTTTTCCTATAAATTCTTGGATAAGCTAATTTTGTGCCATTTTCTTAAAAGTGTAATACAAATTTCTTTTCTTTTATTTAATTTTCTGCTTTGATAGTTACTAATATTAATTAAAACTGCATCCAATTTCGTATTTACAGTTTACACCGTGTTAACTTCTTTCGCGGTTATCTAAAAGCATTCTGAATAGCTTTTCTTTCAAATTTCTTTTCGTTATTTAATTTTGAAGTTGCTCATCTGTAAAATCACAAATAGGGTTTTTTTTTTAAAAAGTAAATTTAAGTGTAGGCAGTGAACGTGTTTTATCTTCGATTTTGTAAGTTATATTGTATAGCAATTTCTTTTTAATAAGTTTATTATCGTTAATAACTTATTAAATTTTATTTAGCCAATGGCAAGTTGCATCGTTTGGTAATCTTTTTCGTCTGGTAATTATTTGTTTATTATTATAAAAATTTATTAGTTGTTTTTAGTTGATTTTTTTCTGTCTTTTTAATCTTTTATGTATTGTGGGTGAGAGAAGGAGGGGAAAGGGCATCTTCTTTTGATGTTTTAAGATGATCTGAAGATCTTCTCTCGGTTGCTTAGCAACTCAATTGCTTACCTATCTTTTTCTCGTTCTTTCCATCTATCATCCACTTAAAACATTTTTTGGCTTTGAAAAGGTTGCAACGGTCTGGTGGTAACTGCAGCAACCGTAACGGTTACCAAGATTACGAATCGTATTTGATCTTTTATACGTATCAAATTTTTTTATCTTTTTATGTTAGAAAAGTTATTTTTTCGTGTGGGTAAATATTATGGCCAAAGTCTACTGATATAGAAACAAGTTTTTTTTAGTCTCTTTATTATTATTTTTTAATAGTTTTATAAGTTAGTGCGGTTTGAAACGAATATCGGCCAATATTGTTAACTAAAGAAATATTTTTTATCGTTGGTCAACATTGGTTATTCAATAGTTGCCGGTGCGTGAACGTGACGCAACTTAATAGTCTTGGTTATTAGCTGTCACGTCCAGTGCATTCGATTTGACGCTGAGCTTTCTATTTTTTAGCGTCCAGTGTGACGCCTTGTTGTCCAATGTCCGCACTTGAAAAAATAAGTACATAGCTTACGTACTTGCGAGACTGGACTTATTCAATATGGTTTTGACATGCAACGTTTAACTGGCGCATCCTTCTTCTCAGACTTTTTGCACCAATCGCTCAATGTACAGTGCGTTATCAATAAAATATATGTAGCATCTGTAATTCGATTTATTTCGATCGACCAGTCCCAGATGAGTACAATTTTTTTTTTGGGATGATGGAAGAAAGTTGTTGTCATGGTTGCCAAAAAATGTATTTCTGATTGGCAAGGTCAGTCTATAAGGCATTGTAAGTTAGCCATCTGCCTGGCTGAATTTCGTATCAAATTGCTATTCATGTCTCGAACAGAAGATCATGTTGGCTAAAATTTCACGCTTGGTAACGAAAATCTTTTTTTAAAGAATAGCCTTCATAAAAATGAATTGTCGTTTTTTGGTTAGAATGCTCAAATTTCAATTATTAAGTATGAAACCGCCATACAAGTTAAATATAAATCTAAAGGGTAATTTGAGTTAACTTTGTGAATTAATTAAAACTTTATACATGTACGTAAATGTCGTTTTCGTTTTGCTTAAAAATGTTTTTTTTTAAAAACACTTGTAACTTTTGTTTTAATGAAGATGCTAAATTGGTTGAATTAAACATGTGTGGTTTTTTACTTGCGCATAATTTTATTTTATGTTTAAGTATAATGCTATGAAATGAGTCGTTAATGAAAATAGGTACATTTTTGTTGTTAATTGATTAAATATGCACAGGTAATAAATTATGAATTTACGATTAGAAACTGTGTAGAATATGAAAATCATGCATGAATGGTTTTCATATCATGCATTTTGCATAAATGGTTTTCAGTTTTTCTATGGCACTGTTATAGCATAATATTCAATATCAAGGGTATTTAACTAAATAGAAACATTTTTATTCCATTTCAATAAATAAATTATCATTTAACCGATAATATTTAGTCTTTGGCACTTTTTTCTTCATGGCAAATTAGAAACGGGACGCATTTCTATTGGAACTGATGCGATTTAGTCTCGCTACTTTAATAGCTAAGTTTTCCTGGGTCAACTTGCCGGTATATGCTAAATTTGTCAATGTTAAATTATGCCCTAAACTTTCCCATTCCATATTATGTGCTAGACTAGCTCCTTTAAGAAAATTATGGCTTCTTTGAAAATTAAATTCGAAGTTCTGAAAGTACATTATGCTCTTGTATCTTTAATAAATAAATTAAATATCTCAGCATCCCATTTTACTCAAATCATCAATTTAATTGAAGAAACACGACCAATTATGAGCATTTTACATTATCAAAACAAATTTCTTAAATTACTTTTTTCTATTTCTTACTTTATTAACGCAATTAAGTACCGCATTTCAAAAGAATAATAATTCTAAGGAAATGTTTTTGTTTTAGTAGACGTAATTTTATTTTGTTAATAACAAATGCTAATGCTTGTGAATCATTAAATACAGTTCTCTTTTAATCATGGCAAATTGATAATAGAATCATTCATCTAATGCGCAAGATATTTACTGACGCGATGGCATTGACTTCTTCCCGAACATGGAAGTTAAGTAATTTATTGCTTTAATATTTTTTGTGTTATCTTAATGGCTGGTTATAACATTGTGTTTGGTTATACAGTAAAACGAATTTGTTTACAGTGTAAGTTACGGGTGTATTCGGTATACTATGGTATATATTAAGCTCCTTGAAGAGTTCTTTGACCAGATGAATGCCTTGTACTGTACGCACATATTGTTTTGACGGGCTCGGTGCCAAAAATAATGGCCGTCGCATTCTATTCCGCTTTTTTGTTTTTTTTATTGTAGTCTGCTTCTGTTTGTTTTCACCAAATAATATACGGCACCTTCATTGACAATTTTTTTTATTTTTATGCACTTTTAAATTTATTTATTTGGTTTAAAAGTGATATACTATTACAGTGAAACACGCTTATAACAATTTCGCTTAAAATAAAATTTTGGTGAAATTAGCCAGCTATTAAATATTGTTAAATGTTTTGGTTGTAACAAAGTTTTATGTTTTTAACGATAAATTCATTACTTACTATACAGTGGATTCTCGTTAACACGAACTCGACGGGACCGAGATTTTGGTTCGTGTTAACGAGTACTAATGTGTACCCTATACTGTAGTTCGGGACCGCAAAGTTGCTTCGTGTTAACGCGTAGTTCGTGTTAACGAGAATCCACTGTATTTAAATTGGAGCTAGGATTTTAATTTATTTCGAGATTTAAAGATTTAGTTGAACTAACTTTGGTTTTTTTTTTACTTTTAAATTTACCTAAAATTGTCAATGAACATTTACAGAAATGTTTTTCATTAAAAAAGATTTAAATACATTGGCCTTAAAAACATTTATCAATTTAGTATTTTATTTTTGTTTTATTTAAAAAATTTTAAATGAAAATAAATAACTTTTATTACAATTGTATTGAATTAGCCTGCAATTGGTTGTGCAACATTTTACGATTTTTGGTCGTTAATAAAGTGTGTTAAAATATTTTACACATAAACTAAAAATTTTTAAAACATGTTTAAAGCTTAAATATTATTTATAAACCAGTTTATAAATTTTATATCGGTTATAGCGAACGGGTTTTGCTGGTCCCTTAGACTTCGCTGTAAGTGTACTTCACTGTACTTCATCTATTGTCTTTTTTTTGTTAATATAGAAACTGTTATTTATGGAGACAGTCTCTTAAACTATTTTCTTAAAAATATATTTATTGAATTTTATTTGCATACCCTTGAGTCACTTCGAATTTACAGCAGAGTCTATGTAACGCTATACATTTCCAATGAACATTAGAATTACGTTGGGTTACGTGGTCTTTGAGGTCTGATTTAGTGTGGCTTAAAGTATAGTTTAAACTTGAATAGTACAATATTAAAAGGTGTAAAGTACTAAAAAGCTATTTGTGTGTGATTATAAAATATCTTGGAAGCCAAAACAATCTTTCCGCTGTTTTGACTTAAGCTTATTATGAGCTTGATAATGTTTGCAGCTTGTTCGGTTAGCGTTTACACGGAATTTATATGATAGAAATTGTTTTTAATATAAACTAACGCAACAAAGAATACCATTGTGCTGTCTTTGTGTAAGTACACATGTAACGTAAACAACTAGCAGTTCTAGTAAGGTTGGTTAATTAACATCTTGTCGTATGAGATCGACATTATTGTTAGAAGCTAATGCTATTCACAACATAACGAAGTCAACGACTTGGGAATTTGGGAAACGGTTATTACAGTGTTTACTTTTAACTACTCGTACAGCTGCAATTTAGAAGCAAAATAAATATATTAAACATATAAAACAATGAACTTTTAATTATTAAACGTCATTTTTAATGATGTAATTAAGTATTTTAATAAACTACGAATATATACCAAATGTTTTTTTTCTGTTTTAATTCTAAGAACTATTTATAATTAAAGCAATAATTTATTTAATTGGTTTTTAAAGTTGTGAACCTTAAATTAATATTGATTTTTTTTGTTTTTTTTTTTACTGTGCAATATCATTTTCTGCGGGTCTACTGTAATTATTTTCTGTTTGAATTTATTGGAATTTAAATTGGTAATTATGGGTTACCTGCTGAAATTAAATATTTGGAATTGAAAAAAATATCAGGCGGTTGCTAGGTTATTGGGTTTTTTTTTAATTGGATATTATTTTTTATTGTTTGCTAGAAAATTCTAAATTAAGCCGTAGATTCAAAAGCTATTGTTATTCAAATGTAGACTAATTGCATTTTTTGGAGTTTTAAACTACGTAATGAAATATTTTTGTCTTGAATATCGATAAAAGTTGGATATACCGGTAATTATTTTTTCAAATTTGTAAATTTGTTTGCTTTTGAAGTTTTTTATTATTTATTTTGAAAATGTTTATTTAATTGATGCAAGTGAGATTTATCATCTGTATTTTGTTTCGTTTAGATGCTTTTATGGCATAAATTATATAGGTATAATTATTTAGCATTGAGAGCATTGACTTTTTGTTTTTTTGGAATAATTTATCATTTTTATACTTTTATTTTTAAGTTTCAGCAACGCATTTCTTAATTATTTACATTTTTAGCATATTTTTGTTAAGAGATTTTAGTTGACTTGTTTGATATACTGTATAATTTATGACTTGTTTGTGCGGCATTTTCTTTTTTTTATTTAACTTTTTTATTATCGTAGCTTAAAGCTTAAGCGGTTTGATGTATGGAAATATAATGACAACGTACTTTTTTGGTAAATTGACTTAACTTTTATTAATGCATATGATCAAATGCAATTGCGAAGGAAGATTATTTTTTCATTTTGAAATTTCGTACTAATGACTTTTTCATTGATATAATTTACATAAACTTAGTTTTCTTTTTGCTTTAACCGAGAATGTATGCTGTACCACATAAAAAGTACTCTTAAATGTAGCCATGCATTACGCAAATGCTATTTGAATTGCTGATAGCTCATCCGATTTTTTTGTTGTAAATTACATGCTCGAAGCATAAAAGTTGTTTTTGATATCAAAAAAATTGATTAATAAAAAACGATAATGATAAAAATTATAATTTGTAGAAACTACAAGTGAAAATCATTCACATGCTAAGAAACTCACGAGACACATCGAAATTGATATATTTTAGTTTTTTATTGGCACTTTTTATAAAGGCAAAAATTAAACGAAACAAATCGCCATTGGAATGAATGGTATTTAGTCTCGTTTATTGGCATCATTTTTCTTTGTTTCAAATACCAAAACATTTCTCCACTGAAACGTTTTTATTTGGCACTGTAAAAACTGTGTACCATTTTTGATCATCATCCGGTATATAAAGTATACTTACTATTGAATAACCAAATTTTTTTGCAATTTTTCTTTATGGAAGCGATGTCATACGTTACGTTACGGTTATTGGTATAGTAAACGTTTAACACGACATCAAATCCTTTCAAATTTGTAATAAAATTTAACAACTTCTGACATTATCGACATAAAAGTCCTTATCAATGATGTTATCGAGTTGTACAATAATTTTGAAGATGTAAAAAGCGTTGCATTTCACTTTTATCTCTAGGAAGCTAGTTACTTAACAAAAAAAAATCAAAACGTACCCATTGATTTTGAGTGCCATGCGCTGTTTACCATGAAAAACATGATACGTCCATTTAGCTTTGATTTTGTTTTGCTACTTACAGTACAGTAGGTGTACTCTACTTGTATTTGTATATGTGTGAAAGGATAAAGCGATGAAACTCCAGCTGTTTTTAATACAAACTAAATGTCGCTCTTTCTAAATCCCTTTTTCTCACGCAGAGTTGATTTTCAATTTAATAAGATGCCTAAAATAGGTGAAGGTTGCTATTATAGACACAAACTCTACTATACACAATCACTTAATGCGACTATTAAAAAAATATTTAAAAAAAAGTAGATTTTTCTTTATTGAAATGCGTGTAATAAAAGTGAAAACTTTAATATATTTGACGTCAAAATAACGCGCGGCATTAAGCCATTGAAATACCTGAATAAGTTTTAATTAAAGTTGGGGGAAGATATTTTTTGATAGGTTTTGGTTAAATTTCTTATTATTTTTTGGCATTGGCAAGTGGGGCAATTTCTGTGCAGCGTTAATTACTCTTTTGTTATTGTGTTTGTATCGTTAACAAAAAAAATCGCTTATTTTTCTTCCAAATTGCTTTGTTCTTGGCGCTTTTGTGTACTGCATTATGTTTATAGTAGATGTATCATGAAGTATTAATGACAGTTTGTTTGTGTATTTTATCGTGTACTGCATCATTATTCATTGTTAATCTTTAGTCCATGGTCAGTGTTGTCTCAATCGACTAAAGGCGGCTGATATTGATCTCTATCAATGTTTTATGCAATTACTTTAGGTTTTTTTTTATAACTGTGTTAATTTGCGAAAATATATTAATTGAAAATGTTTTCGCAGACAATGATAATTTATAAAAAAGATTTTTTTTATCTGATAGAGACACTGCTTTATTATTTAACGCCTAATCTATTCAAAGATCCATTCGCTTAGATAAATAGTCTTGCTGATTAAATTAAGAGCCAAATTAACGGTATTTGGTTATGTTATTGCTAATTTAGTTTGGCAGTGTTGTTAGCCAAGTGACATTGCCATTTATAGAATTAAACGTAATTTAAAGATCAAATATTTAGGTTTTTAGACACTTAAATTTGGCTAATAATAGACAAAATAAATAACGTTACAGCTGGTTTTAATCCATTTTTTAAGTGAAATTTGAGAATTTGTTTTTGAAAATGTGAAATTCTTTGGCAGTGTTAACGTTTTTGGTAAATGTTTTGTGACAGAAATATAAATTGTTGCAAGGTTTTTTCTAACGGTAAAATTGCAGCTGTAATAACGCCCTTTTGCGTTTTTTGGTTTTGAGACATTGAACTTGACAGTTTAGAGAATTTCCAACACAGTCTTCATTTTGATTGGTGTCGTAATTGAAAAACGTTTCTGTTTTTTGTTGCTCTTTTTGTTGTTGTGTATGTTGTGACTTCGCCAATCTCAACCGAAGAGAATGAGCAAGTCTGTATAGCTACTTACAAGCTAAAGAAAGATTTAAAAAAAAAAAAAAGTTGCGAAGAATTAAAGTGAGTAAATTTATAGATTTGTTTGGTGATGTAGACGACTTGAGGTCGTTTATCTTTTAGGGATTGAATAAGCCGCATAGAACAGCAAAGTACACAAAACATTATGTTAACGCCAATACGAAAAAACGATTAATCTTTTAAGATCTACGCGTGTCATTTACTCGTAGCGCCATTGGTCGTCACGGTCAAGTTAAACATCAACTACGATAATAAAAGTCGGTGCAACAATGCAAGTGCATACTGCATGTTTCTAAGGTTCCCTAACCCAATAGGAAGGGGTCTGTTAAAAGTTTTGGTAATTTATTGGTGCTCTATACTTCTTATAAAAGTCTGGTCTACTGACAAATAATTAGTAAGAAGATTTGATTTTTTTAAATAATTGATGAAACTGATGCCAGAATGATAAGACGTTCTCTAGAAGAAATAATTAACTTTTAATCTAAAAACAAATCTAGAAGCAATTTTTTAATTTGGATTTTCTTAAACTTTGATAGTAAATTTCATTCAAAATATTGAAGAAAACGACAGTAAAAATAATGAAATCTGAATGGTAATTTTACTTAACCACATCACTGAACACGCCATTTGAAACATTATTCTGTCTGTGTTTTGACCCAATTGTGACATGAAACAGTCAGATCCACTTACCGTAATAGATTCTACTCGGATTTTGAAATTTCTAAAATTATTTTAAGAATTTTCAATGTCTGTTGCATATTTTCGATTAAAAAAACGAGTTTTTTTAGTCTGGTATTTTTTAAAGGCAGTCGAGTGGCAACGCCACATGTTTCTGTCAGTAAAGTTTTAAAGATGGTTTTGTTGGCTGGCTATTGATGTTTTAAAGATGGTTTTGTTATCAATAGACTAGTTTATCCAATTCAATGGAATTAATCATGAAGGCAAAGGCAGATGTTAACGTCACAACCCCCATTCTTTTCTTTATTGTAGGCATTTTATTTTTTAATACTTTAGTTTCAATTTGATTATTGCTAAAAATAGCTGTTTAAATCGAACTAATTTTGATTCAATACTAGAAAAATATTAAATTGTTTGTTGACGGTTTGTAAGCGAGTAGCAACTGGAAGGTGGATTTTTAAACTTATTAGTTATTGCGCTTTTTGTGTCGGCGTAAAACAGAAGAAGCCAACGTAAAACCTTAAAATAACGTTGTACACGTTTTTACTAAATTAACGTTGTCATCGCATAATAGTATTGATTGGTAATGGAAAATCTTTGTCAAAATAAACCAGCGCAACTTGAAGAGCATTATTGCTTTTCTTAGTCCATTTTTAATTTGACATATAGAATTGTTGTTTTTTTGCTTATTTATAAACTAATATCAAAGTGTATAAATAGAATGTGGGATGATATTACTAAAGTTAGACAAAGCTCAAGTTCATGACTAGACATTTATTTGTTGCATTAAATAACGTTGATTTGCATGACAGGATAAAGGTGAAAGCACAACCTTTAATTACATTTAATATCAAAATAGAAACTTGTATTTCGGATGACAATTTAAATGCTGGTGGTACTGTGAATTGCTTTCTAAAATAAAAATGTGTCTATAGTCGATGACAAGTTATAGGCGACCACACAGTCTGTCACTTAATGACTTTTGTAATTTTTTATTTGGAATACATTGCGGTTACTTATAACCGGTCCCTGAGTACAAGAAATAAAATATTAATAATAGTTTTTTATTAGGTTTTTTTGAACTTTATTTGTGCATTTTACGCTGATCGTTCTTCTCTTGCACGTCAGGTTTAATAGTAAAAAACTTTACGAGTTCTTGACTTAATAAAATAATACTTCAAAATATAATTTAACAATGAATTGGATTAGTGTACATTTTAGTAAATGCTGTTTAGGTTTTCAGAAATTGGGACGTAACAAGCAGTTTCAATTCCCGTGCAGCACTGTCAATTGTTGATAGTTTACAGTTTGTGTGCGTCTGATTGGACGTCAAGTGAATTTGTAGTTTTCGTGTTTAATGGAAGTTATTTTACGTCGTTTTCAAATAATTTTCTCTAGTTTTTTCTCCCGATTACAATTGAGTAAATGGGCGTTGTATGCAAGTGCTACTGTAGTAAGCATGGGGTGTTTTTTATGTAACCGTCACGCGAATCCATTTGGCTTCATTTCAACAAGGCAGGGAAAAAAATCATTTTTTTCTCCTACTATTTCTCTCAAAAAGGCTATTGACCTAAGCGTTACATTTTCCATTCCGATGCAATTTTTGGTTAGGTTACGCTGGAATAACGTTACTATGCACTATGAAATTCGTTGTTTGTTGGCGTATCCTCTTATCCGTTATCACACATGGTGGCCTATAAAATTCAAAAGAATAAAAAAAATCTATTAAGTTATTGTATTTGCAGAACATTGCTTCTGTGCTTTTTATTTGGCGTTTTCACATTTTCATAGTTTTTTTTTTTTGAGATTTTTGTTTTTGTTACGTAATGTTTTGATGGCGCCAACCAAACTGGAAACATTTCTCGACACGCCATATTAATGAAAACGACAAATGATGTGACGTTATGGCACATTACTTGACGTTATAACGCAATAAAAAAACGTCCATAACGTTTTGAAATTATGGAAAAAATGTTATTGTTACATAAACAGGAAGCGTAATATGTTTTATTTGTTATAGTTAATCTCCATCGTTATTGCTGGATTTGCAAAGTTAAACCAAATCATTTTTAATATTCAATTGTGCATGCGTATAATAAGCGGATATAGCGAGCGTAAAACTATTTGTGAGCGTAGTTTTAGTGTGAAATATGTACAATAATATTTACTGTATGCATATTGAATAAGTTTGGTTAGCAATAACTTGTTATTAAAAGGTAAATTGTTATGCTGGTTTTGGTTAAATGGTCTGAGCATGCGCATTACAGCCAAATGAAGTTATCTACAGTTTGAAGTAATCGATTGTTATTAAAGTTTAGTTTTAGCTAATTTAATTATCGAAATGAAGTCGTGTCGTTTCCAAGAAAATATTTTATTTTGAATACGTTGCGTTCTAATTAGCGTAATTTTAGCGCTTTGCACGTTTTTAAAATGACGATCGTTAATTAAATCTTGCTGTAAAGAAAACGGTGGGGAAAGGAAATATTTTGTTTACTTTTTTAAGCGTTGGAATAAATTATGCTGATGACCTAAAAGCTAAATGTGCGAATTAATTGCATTAAGTAAATGAAGTTATTGAGTAAGAAATTCGGTCAAAACTATTAACTAGAAACTCAAATATTTCAAAACTTTTTATTGAGTTTCGGTATGTCAAAGTTAGCGAATATTGATTATCAAACTTCTTAATTGTGAATTATTGACTTGATCTAAATACTAAACATTTAAGCAAAAAGTTCCTAACTCTTGTGTTTTGCAATGTCGACTATGAAATTAGCTGTCAAAAGCAAAATAATTAACGTCGACTTATAAATATTAACGATTATTTTTGTATTACAGTAAAGGAAAATGACTCATCCGTTATGATTAGAAATGAATGACTAATGATAATTAGACTGGTATTTCGCCATGACTTCCTTTTATTTCAGCCATACTTTGTTTGTTTTTTAATTTTAACTTAAATATTCAATTTTTTCGATGCCCCAATATCGACTCAACTATGTAATTGCCACTAGAAATGAAAAACTAAATGTACAAGCTTGTTAACGTTATTGGCTTCTGTGTATTTTTTTATGCAAAGTAATGATGGATGCATTTTTAATAATTAAGTCTGATCGATTTGTTTATTTAACTTACTGTAGCTTCTGCAATCAATTTAAGTAAATGTATCACAGCAAAATCAATGACTGAATTTGTTACTTTCAGTTCCAGTAGTTAGCTGAATGAAATGAAGCAATTTATGTCTTGATTTTTTTTCTAGTTTTTACGTCTTCTGTAATTTGCAACCAGGTAATCTATTCTTGTACGTTAAAGGCAGTTGTAACTGTTTACGGTTTTTATTTCCCGGAAACGTCAGGTAATTGTTGCGGCTGTTACTTATTCATGAAACGCAAGGAGCAAAAATGTGATGTTTTTTATTGCTGTTACATTGTATTTTTATGTGAGTTGCCTTCTTGAAAAAACCCCCAAAGACGCTTTATGTACCTGGGGTTTTCAGTTTTCTCTACAGCGTCGACGTAACACGTAATTTTGCACAGTCTCTTTTGTCTCTTTTATATATTTTTACGTCGACATCTGTGCTTGAGGTCGAGGACCTTTGCTGAAATAAAGTTAGTTGTCAGCGGTCGCATTTCTTCTTTCCATCTTCCCTATCTCTCTTACTGTTCGTCTTGTTTGTCTTTTGGTTTTTAATCTTCATTCGATTTGCAGCCGACAACAACGAAAATACGTCGACGACGTTGTTTCTACGTATTTCTAGTCTTCCCAAGTGGCGTTGACTCGTTTTACACTTCCCGTTGTAATGGCCGTTGTTCTTCTTTTCAAGTGAATTGCTTTTAATAAACTTGAAGTGGCTTCTGAGTTGTGTATTACCTTTAGCGTATTTATTACTAGCGATATGGGAATTTCAGACAGCACAGAAAAATTATAATGCCTGACAATCAAGGCAAACCGGAAATAGATTAGTTTTCACTTAAACTCTGAATTTAAGCAACTGTAAATTTTTTAAGCAATTAAACTTTTTTTTAAAGAAAAAAGGATGTTTATAAACATTATTAGTTAATAAACATGACTTTATTAGGCCAAATCGGTTTTTTGTAAATTAGTTGTTATTGTTTGACTGCATTTTGTCAATTTTGCACTTTGCCTCAAATAACAATCAATGTAATTTTCTCAAATGTTAGGCAATGTGTCAAGTATACATTTACCGAGTCTAGACATTGAATTGTATTAAAAAAGAATAATTTTTATGTATGTCTAGGAGATTTTAAAATTGACTGTTAAGATGCGCAATTTTATTAACATTACGTTGACTTTTACGCCGTTTTTACGCGTTGTTTAAATTTATGGTTTTTGTTTGCATATAAATTGAAAAACA
The DNA here is from genome assembly GCA_013389785.1 of Helicorthomorpha holstii. Taxonomy (NCBI): domain Eukaryota; kingdom Metazoa; phylum Arthropoda; class Diplopoda; order Polydesmida; family Paradoxosomatidae; genus Helicorthomorpha; species Helicorthomorpha holstii. The sequence goes on from JAAFCF010006596.1 coordinate 22,583,742, forward strand.
AATGCAGTTAAATAAAATATGTTTGATTTTTTTTCACTAAAAATGTGAAATTGGATTACTTTTATTTAATATAAGTGGTTTTTTTCTTTTCACTTTTCTTGAATGAAAGAAATCTGCGTTCAGTGACGTCGAAAGCGACTTTTTACGCCCATCGAGAATAATTTATGGCGACCTAATCGAACCGTAAGCGTTGCTTAAAGTAAAAATGATTTTGATGTTCGACGTAATAATAGCTTTGTGCGTTTATGATTTATTCAGCGTAAAAAGCTCTTTAATTTGTCCGCTGAGAATGAATGTCTAATGGACGTTACATGTTAAATGCAGGCATTATGCAGCTTTCTCTATTAAATTTTTACTCTCATTATCATACTGTATAAATATTAGAGAAATCTATGGGACTCGCATTGTTATTCAATTGCAATAATATTCAATCGCTTTTTCTTTATTACTATTATTAGTGTTTTGCATTTCTATGTGAAATTACCGATTCGAAACTCTACAGGGTGATTTTCTTAGGGGGAAATTGGAACGTTTTTTTTACAATAACATTTCAAAAAGCAAGACGAAATCTTACCAGTTCCAATGAATATTTTTCTCGTTTTTTTTCTTCCAATGGTAAAAAAACGACAGTGAAGAAACGAGACTAAATATTATCAGTTTTAATGGCGGTTTGTTTTGGTTTTTAATTTAATGGGAATAGAAAGTGTTTTAGTTTGGAAAATCACCTGGTATATACTGTATTTTATTTTTGCTTTTCAGTTTTGCTCTTTTAATGATAACGTTTACGTTTGGCAAAATGTTACGTGGGAGATGCAGTATATTAGCTAAAATGATGATAAAAACGTTTTCGATGTGTAACCCCTTTTGGCTGTTGAATTATTTTCAAGGCTAATTAAAAGCGTTTCAAATCGTTCAAAGTAAGCCGGTAAGTCGAAGTATGATAAAATGACGGAGAAAAGACATAATTATCTTGTAATTAACGAAAATGCTACAGAGGGATTTTATCACCAAATTCGGTACATTACTTGGCAAACATACAGGCCGCCTACAAAATTTATTTTATCGATTAAACTCGTAAATAATTTTAATACGATAACATAATGACATATTAATGAGTTTGTGCCATTAAATTTAGGGCACCTTATTACATTTATTTGTTCATTAAAATACGAGACAAATTTCCATTCAAATCAATGCAACTGAGCTTCGTTGTAAAACAACTAAGAATCGAGACAAATTGATGCTGAAACCGAGGCAAATCAGTCTCAATTCTTTATTGCCATTAGATATAGATGTGGTTTATGTATTTTATGTAGAACTTAATATTTTATTTGGTGACAATCGCATAGCTCAGTCGGTATAAGCGTGGACTAAAAGTCATGTCGAGTTCAAAGTCATTGTCGAGTCAAGTCAAGTTCGAGTTCCGATCACTGTCAACATGTGAGGTAGATGATGGGGTTTTTCATCTCCCATGACTCATCCCTGTGAGGATGGAAATGATAGGGGGAAAGTAAGATATTGAAAAAAAAAAAAACGTATGACTGAAATAAGGGGAAGAATCATGGTTGACATGTTTGAAATCTCTGTAACCCTAGTTTAATACTTTAGTTGTTTAAATCAAGCATTTTAAAATTTTAATAAGAAGTTATGAGAAATAAGTTGCCATAACAATCTATTAGTTCCCAGTAGAGTGTACTGAATAATGGCAATCACTTGAAACACATAGCTATTGCTAGGAAGCAGTTAAGTTGTACATCCCAGCAAAAACGCTTAATGAATCCGGTTTAGCTATGTAAATATATCGCAGATAACAAACTAACTTAAGTTGTAATTATTTCGTCAATAATTTTTCAAAATTGTTTTGGCATGACTGCATTATATTAACTGTGTGTGGGCTGATAAATAAGTATGGAAAGTTCATTTACTTTTTCTACAATGTAAACTTGTACTGTACATTGCTGTGTTATCTTCAGATCATCGAGTTGGTGTGCTATCAGATTCACTTAAAATTAGTAAGATCAATCATGTGGGTAGTTAACTGATAAGAAATACAGATTTTAAGTCATGGAAAACATCATATTTTTAAGCAGTTTTAATTTGAAGGTTATCTGATATGTTAATTAAATTTTTAAATATTTGAAAAGAATATGATTTTAATTTATTGGCTGATTTGCACTGAATTTTATCTTGATTTCTCCAGTGATGTATTGCGGTTTTAAAGTTGATGGATTTAAATCTTGTAAACAAAAATGTGACTTGTGTATTAAACAAAACCTTAATTTTTCATCTAAAAATATAACCGTGAAAATAATTACAGTTACCGGTATATAAAAATATTGTTAAAAAAAAGTTCTCATATTTTTTAAAAATGAGAATCTTATTTCTTAGGAAAAACAATTATATGTTTGAATTGTTAATGATTTTCTAGAAATGGATTTTGTTTATTCGGCAATAATCTGAGCGTTCTAATTTCTTTGAATATTTTTTTTGTTAAGGACAAGATGGATTATGTCTTCATTAACATTTTTTTTTCGTATGAAACTAGATTAGTGTTTAAATATTAAGATTAAATTTTCATCGTTATAATGTTGATCGTGTTTACATCTTCTTGTGCAGTTTTTGTATTTTTTATTTGGCTTGGGGGCTTGTATTTTAGATGATTATCAAAAAAGACGGGTTTTTTTTCTCGTAGAAACTTAAATATATACTGTATTTACTGCACCCATGCCTTAATTTTTTTCAACGACACAATAATTACAGTGATATATTTTTATTTCAATGGTAAAAGATTTAATTGAAATTGATGTTTACTTTTATTCACAAGCGAACATAATATCAGCATAATCTGTTTTCGTAAATTGATTTTGAATTGGGATCTGAAATTGGAAAAGGTGGAAATTTTTTATTCAAGTTATTTTTTTCTTCTTTTTTGAAGGAAATAAAAAGTAAATCTTTTTGATTATCTATTCATTGAAAGTTTAAGGTGAAGAAAAATTCGATTACATTTTAACATAGTTGTGTAATGAGAATTGACATTTGCGATAGTAAAGAAATAACATTTTTTTTTACGCTTTTAAGATTTTTTTTATTCTGAAAAAGTCACTATCTCGACGTTTACTTTTACCAAATTAGTTTTTTTTTTTTTTTTCAAAGAAAAAACATCAAAAAGGTGGAAGGGAACATAGCTGAAAATTGATTGTTGAACAACAAGTGTGTCGTGTTTCATTCTAATTCACTAACGTATTATATATTGTCTATTCAAAATGTCAAACTTACAAGAAAAGTGATGATAATGATGATGCTGTGTCGTTACGTAATTCATCCTGTTGATGAAATTATTATACTAAAACAGCGGAAATCTTAAAAAAAAAGACAAATTAAGTGCTATCTTATAAACGAATTGCCAGTTGTGCAACATTTTTGGGTGCGACGAACTCTTCTTGAATCTGACATTTTTTTTTAATAATACAAGACAAAATAAAAAGAAAAAAAAAGTTTTTATCATTTCCATCACGTCGATATACGAGTCTTACTTAGAGGAAGCTTTTTGTCATATTTTTCTTTATGTTCAAAAGGGTGGATGGGTGAAAAATGAAGAGACGAAGAGATGTCAACTGTCTTAATGGGCTATGATCTTTTCTCATCTCTTTTATTTTCTTCAGGACTGTCGATTGGAATCAGGAAGCGCTGAAAGTGAAGGGAGAGAATATATGTATTGTGTGCTCAGCTGTGTTTTCAAACTATGAAGCTCGCACATGTCCATTTTTCTACATCATTTTTTTTTAGCTTTTTATATGTATAAAGCTATTCTACAATATAAGTCATACCGGTATAGTGTACGTGTGGTGTGTTGACTACTTACTGAGAGGGATCGGGGAAGGAGAAATACCTTCCGCTTTCTGTGCATGAATAATTTATGAAAAATCGATGTCGACTCACTGAGTTTGGGGTTAAAACCCTTTAAACAGGCGTAAGGATAGCGTTATAATGTTGGGGAAATACCCGAATACTCCAATACTCAAAGTACATGTTTTGCTCCTTGTAGAAAAAAAATAAAGTCTGACTCAGTTGGACCGTTATAATCAGTTTTCTTGAGATCCCTCAACATGCCTGGGTTTACTTTTGTACATCGACATTCAACAAGGTCAATTTATGGGGTTGAAAATAGCAAAATAAGTGACTTTAATGGCAATGCCAGTGAGCTAATCTTTAATTCCAGGGTTATTTTATTTTTGGCAATTCATTGGTTTTATAAGAAAGCTCGTAACTTCATTATACTTAAATTAAGACAACGCAATTTATTTTCGTGTTTTTTAATCAATTAAGAAACGAGACACATTTACTTGAAAGGGAGTTTCATTTTGTCTCGTTTAATTTTTTAATTGAATTATAAAGCTGAATATAAATTTGACGATTTTAGTTACACTTTGGTTTAATTTATAGGACGAGATTTTAATTTTATTTTACTTATTTATATTAGAAAAAATCTAATTAAAAGAAATCAAGTTTAAATGCGACTGTTTAAATATTGTATTTTAATTAACTTAGGGAAGAGAAAAACAACATAATTTAATGTCATTTTAAGCTATCTTTGTGGTCATAGTAAAATCATTGGGAAAATTTGTATTGAAACTGAGCTTAGTTTTTAGGAATTTGTTGTTTTTTGAGCTTCTTTGACGTGCCTTGTGTAAATTATACTGTATTACAAGATTTTCTTTTTTTTTTTTTTTTTTTAACAAATCCCATGTGAGTGTGTTTTTCTTGTAACGTCTGAAAAAAGTACATGTAAATTGGCTATAAATCGATGTTAACATTACTTTGTATAATCAAGTATGGCTAGACACTGAATAGAATAGATGCTTAATGTTTTTCCAGTCATTTCGAGTTTAATTCTGGAATAAGGAGTGACGGACGATTTATATTCCTCAATAAATTTTATATTTGAATTTTTGCGTTGTTTTTTTATATGGTGGTGTCGATGGTCCCATTGGGCCACCACTGTAGAATCATAGACGAAGAATGAGGAAGCCTTTTCTGTTTTCACTAAAGGGAATTGACATTCTGTCGGTAAAGCTCTATATGGTCTTTTTTGGAATTTTTGAGATCTCTCATTCCGTAGACAAGGGAGTTTTGGTGGTAACGACCTTATACATTATTTTATTAGATGAACTTCCTTATCGTTGAGAGCAATAATTCCATTATTCATATTTTATCAAGCGTAATCTTCCTGATATTTAAAGGGAACTACTGCACTGTACTTGAGCAAATATTGTTATTGCGCAGTAGTGGGTACCGTGCACTTGTACAGTACTGTACAGTTGACAGCAAGTATCTTGTCCCAGAGCAATAGTTTCTCGGTGATTAGAGCTTTCAGACATTGCATCACCAGTGGATACTTTGCTAAAAGAATAAACAGAAACAAATAAAGAAAGCCAACAGTTTGAGATGAGTTTTGCTACTGTAAATTACATGGGTTTTGAATATTTTATGAAGGGCTGGCAGATATGAGATTGTAATCATCTTTAGGTTTTCAATGTTTTATGTTTTTATGGGAAAGTACAGTGAAATCCGGATATAACGACACGATCTTCAAAGTCTTGTCGTAATACCCTGGATTTTCGTTGTATCCGAATTAGTTTTTGGGTGTTGTAGTGAAATATTCGCTGATTTTTGACTGTTTGTTCTTGCTGGATAAATTAAAAAAATTTTATCATTCATGTCGACATATTCTGGGATTTCATTCTGATCAAGAGTTCATGATACATTATCTCAGTTATTCCAATGTTTTAAACATGGCCAGCAGAACTATTTTAAATTTCACAGACATCTTTGAATTTTTTTATTAAAACTTTAGAGGTTTGAATGATTTTGTTAACATGTTGAATGATTGAATGTGAATTGTAATGTGTGTGAATAGGCTAGTGTTTGGTGAATTGTTTGGTTAAAAAATTTTGAAAGGAGCATCTAAAATCAACACTAGAGAATCCTTAAGTCATAGAAATACTGTATATTTAATTGTGTATATTTCTGAAAATTATTTTAAACTTAAAAATTGATTTTAGAAATTTTCATAAAGCAACTTTAAAAAAACAGAATTTCAGCGGCTAAGATGAATAAAAATATAAGAGATTTAAGCAACTTTAAGAGTTGGTTGTTATAAACGAATTTCAAAGGCATTGCCCCCATGAAAATTCTTTCCAAGTCTCAAGAGTTGTTGTTATAACCGGATTGCGTTGCAATTGGTCTACATGACTGACGTGTTTTAAATCTTTATTTTGGTTAAGATACCGGGTATAGGTAGAAAAAATGTTATCTTTAAATTTTTGAAATGTCTTGGTAAACGCTTTGTGCGTTTCAAGTTTAAAAAGTTTGGTTTTGTGTTGATTTGATCGGGTTTTACTGCAGGTATTTTCTAGAGCTTTTCAAAGGGTCATTTTCTACGTGTCATCTAAAAGGTGTGTATCAATCAAGGTTAAATAGCCGTAGAAATTCGTTTTGGGGGAGTATCATGTCGAGTTCCATTAAATTTATTGCTAGGAATGTACGGTATATATAAAAGCGTAGTTTCTTCTTCTTCTTTTTGGTTTGAGTTTTATTTTAAAAGGAGTGTAGAAAAAAGTACCGGTATATAGAATATAAATTTCTTTTGTGTGAGTGCAAAATGCTATTTCACGGATGAAACGACGGGAATGTCGATACGGGCTAAAACGCCTTTGACACCGTTTCATTTTGTGAATAACTTCACTCTTTTACTCGTCTCTCCTACGCATTTACTAACTTAACTTACATGACTGAGATACATTTGACACAATGTTAAGCTTCTTCTGTCAAATTTGTAGCGAGTGATGTTCGTTGAGTTTGAAACGAAATTGAGGATCCTGATTGAGGCGAAATTGTTGGCAGCTAAGCCGTAAGGAGTTTACGTACAAGTGCAATACTAAGTGGAAATTTGAGGCTGCAAATCATTGACACATGCAAGAAACAACTTTGTGCTCATCGACCTCTGATAGAAAACAAAAAAAAAGCAATGAGATTGACTTCAACAACATTTACAGTGTGCATTTAACTAATAATCAAATTGTCGTTGATAAAACATCTTAAGACTAAAATTCAAGAGACTTAAGTTATTGTACATTATAATACATTGATATTTTGTCCGATGACACTTAAGATAAAGGACAATAAAATTTTTAATAGATAATTATTGAGTTATGGAATGATAATACATTTTTTTTTGTATTTTGTAGAGGAATTGTAAGACCTTTAATTTTTTTATAAATGGGCAACTCTAAATTTTCTTTTGACTTTCTATGGACTTGTATGCTTTTTTTTGTCACAAAGATTTACATGCTAAATTTTTCCTAAGACTGTCATGCTAAATTTTTCCTTAGACTTTCATGCTAAATTTTTCCTTAGACTTTAATGCTAAATTTTTCCTTAGACTTTCGTGCTAAATTTTTCCTTAGATTTTCATGCTAAATTTTTCCTTAGACTTTCATGATAAATTTTCTTCTTGACTTTTAACTTATGCAGTACTATAGATGTTCATTCTAAAATCTCTCATAGACTTTACTATTACATTTTTTCATAAAAGTTAAAACAAAATAATTAAATTTGTCAGTTTTTTAAGTAAAGTTTTTGTGTGCCACAAAAGAATAAGTTAGAATTGACTTGTTTGACAATGGATTGATTGAACTTTTTATTAAAGAAATAAAAGCTTTTATTGTGCTTTTAAAAGTTACGTAGCAACGATATACATTTCTGTCTATAAGTACTTAAATCGAGAATGTTTGTCTTTTAGTTTGTGACCATTGCCATTAGTTCCACCCACACTTGTAGTCTGAATATGGCATTAGTATTGAGTGCTACACAAATTCAAACTTTGATTCAGCAAGATATGAATCAATAACGGCATTTTACAAGCATACAAGTGTTTCGTATTTAGACAAATAAACAATCTTGCTTTGTGAAAATATGCCACTATGCGACAAGCATTAATTTTTTTGCAGTGTGCAAATAATGATTTTATGAAGGAAGTCAATGGTTAGGTTTCGATGATGCAAAATAAACATGGTAAATAAATAGTAGGTTATAGTGTATAAACTTTTAGGATTGCCTCTGGAGATTTCAACTCTTATGTTAACAAAATTTTACGAGTTTTATTGATTAAATCAACTATACCGGGTAGTTTTTTTTTAAAATTGGAACATCTTTGACAACGATTGGGACATGGAAAGTTAAAATGGGACGAATCACTATTATAACTGATGAGATTTAGTATTTCTTCTTTATTTCATTGACAGAAACAAAAACTAAGATAAATTGCCATTGGAACTGGTGAGAGTAATGAATTGTTTAGTGGTTATTAATTCGTGACAATAATTTAAAATATAACCTTAGAGCAGTTTTATTACTTTTTGTTATTGAATTATTATTATTTTTGGAATTTTTATTGATTCTGATGGAACTACATGGGAATGTGTAAAATAGCGATATATGAAATTTAATGTAGGAATGAGCGGTCAATGGACATTGAAATGCATTATATCGAAAAAGCTTTGTAGAAAGCTGTTAATGGTCATTGAACAATACTTGATGGTTTATGATGATGGTGAAACGGGAAGTCCAACGTCAAATCTTTCTCTGGGCTTTTCTCTGTATTGATAAATCTTGTTGTAGACAGCGCGTCCGTACACACAATATAAACGCGAGAAATACGTGTGTTTCTTTTGATCGTTCAGCCGAAAGTGCGTGCATTTACTAAGTTATTTATTATGGCATTTTGAAAATGGTAAATGGACGTGTCGTCTATTTGCCATCTCCGGCTGCTGTTACACTTTTTGCAATAAGACTTATCGTATACGTATATTGGCTGTGATTCGATGGTTAGTAGATGTAATGGCGTCTTATCGGTAATGCAGATACTTAAAATGCTCTTGAGATTAGTTACTGTTTTTTTGTCATTTCTTGCTTTTCTTGTTTTACATATACGGCAGTTTTTTTTTTTGTTAAAACGTTATGAGACTTACCGTGCCATCAGCTCATTTTGTCTCTTAATTTAAAGCAATTAAGTAACGAGACAATTCTTTATTGAAGCCAATGTCATTCAGTCTCGTTTCTTTGTCGGTAATTATTGAGGTTGTGAGGTTTTCATATGAACTCGACACAATGTTTTAATTTATTTGATTGCATTTTTGAAATTTAGGGTGGAAATATGGAATAATTTTAATGTATGAAATTGGGACATTTTAACTGGTGATGTTTGCGTGAGTAGATTGTTTTAACAGCCCCTGATTTTCTCGATTAATTTTAAGAGTTATTTTCGTAAAAATCGTAATTAACATAATTTTCGTTTGCATAAAGAATGGTTACCACTTACCAAGCATTCACATCTAATTGCACTGTGTAATATATGTAAATTGCGCTTGAGTTTTGTCGTATCTAGTCAACGATTCTTTTGTCAATGAATGAAAATAGACTAGTGAATTTAAAGCGCGATTTTTACATAATGAAATTATTGTGATGTAGAATTGTACTAATTTTGTTTTTCTTTTATGCGTCAGTCATTGCTAGAAACGTAAATATTAATGTCAGTAACCAAAATGCGATTCAGCGATGCTTTTAGTAAACTTCGGAAAGTAGCAATAAGTGTTTACAAGTTGGATTTATTATATAATTGAGTAGATATAAATAGGCAACATTGACTAAACTTTTATCCAGCATTATATTTCAATTTTGGCTTTTTTAAAATATTTAAAACTGCGACTTTGCAAGTTCAGTTAACTTTACAAAACCGTATTTTTTTAGCAAATACACTCGCACTAAGTTAGTACTGACATCCTGCATGTTTTACGAGATTTGCTATGCTTAATACTTTAAGAAAAAGTCTTTTGGGATTGAAGGGTCGTTTAATATCATATGTTGGGAATCTACATTTGAGTTGCTATTTCTTTATTCAACTGTTTTCTGACTGATAACTTAAAAGTCGTCGTCCTTATCATGGCATCGTTTGTGACTTGATCTTTTTTCTTGATGGAATGTATACTCTTTTTTGTATTGTATTTAATAATCTTAGATTTTCCATGAATTGTCCTCCTCCCACACTACCCTATCCATCACTTAAATCGATGGAAGTTACTCTACACGATTTTTACGATTTATAAAAGTGTAAAAATTTAGAAACATCTTAAAATGTTTTTGGCCATCTTGAAATTTTCGTACCAGGTGATTTTATCAATTTGATACTTTTTTTACAAAAAGCAAAACAAGACAAATCTTCATTGAAACTGGCAAGATTTTGTCCCGTTTTAAGAAAATAGTTTTGTATATTTTTTTAATGTTTGTTTTTTAAACAGCATTTTTTAATGTTTTTTGTTTGAAAAGAAGCGATTGATTGTCATTATCTCAATAAGATTTTAATTCAATGAACTTTTTTTTGAAAATAGTTGTAAAAATTATTTTAAATTGGAAGTTTTTGGGGGTGTTTGTTACTTAATCTTATTTTATTTTTATTAGCTTGTATGTAAAAGTTCAACACTCTTTTTGCTGTTGTTACTTTTAGTGGACTTGCAAAGTGCTTGTCCTGTAATATTTTAATAGCGAATTGGTAATAAAGTGTATTGGCGCACGACAACTTTTAGCTTGTAGCAATTCTAGTTAAGAAAAGTTCCAAAGTGCCATGAACGTATTTTCACTCATTGTAAAACTACTGTACGATCTAAAGGCAAGGGATATGTTGGGCTTTTTTTTCTTGTCATAAATCCCCCGCAGCCATTAATGGCTTTGCTATGTTTGTCGATTGATAACCACTGTGTATTGTAAGGGGCCAGTCAACGACTTGCATACTATACTGGGGTACCAAAAAACATACAAAAAAAAAAACCAGTAGACAAACACAACTGACAAAAAAAAAGTATATCGCTTAAAGGAATCTGTTTTACTCGTCGGTTGAAACGCAGATAGAATAAATAAATAAACATAAAAACGAAAAGATGGACGAATAGGGACTCGAAAATAATGCTCTGCGGGATACAAACATTTTGGTAGCAGTGACATTTTGGTACACAACCTTGTATATCAAAGATACACAAATACCTGGAATATGTCCCTTTGGGAGTCGAATTTACAAATATATTTTTTATATTTATACTTGAATATATATTTTGTGTGTTTCGATGGATATGCAGTAGGTGGAACAACCGGTTCATAGCATTATTTTATTTGCAATTTACATAAAGGAATTACATGTCAGTAACAACTTGAAGGGAAAAAATGGCTTGACATAAATGGTAATATTAGCATTGCTTTTCTACAATGGTGTCGCATAATATTTAGGTATTACTGCTAAATCTTGTTTGATAAAATACCTCAATAACGCTTTATTTGCACTTTTTTTTAACAATAGAAAAAACAAACTTGGCGTAATTTTAAAAGTTTTACGGGCAAAGTTTTGGTTTAGTGCAAAATCACTACTATAATTCTGAATTTTTATTGAAATTTCTAATTTGAGGTTTGTGAATAATTGTTTGGTCATTTCGTGGCACTTCAATGGAGTTTTTATTTTTTTCTCTGTCCTCTAACGTTTTATTAAATTTTTTTTAATTATAGTACAGTATTTAATGTTTTTATCACATTTATTGTAATTTATTTGACTTTGCACGTTTTACTACAATTATATTCATTTTTATTGCAAATTATTACAATGCAAATTATACAAATTTTTACGGTGGTGTGGTCTTCTAATTTTATATTAAATATTGTTTCTTGAGTGTAGAATTATAACAAAATTCATTTTTTGACAGGTGGTCAAACGGTTGTCTATATAAGATGATCAAACACTCATTTCGTTAGATTTAATTTATAAAAAAAGATTATTGCTCATCAACGTCACTAAGCAAAATACATGATGTTGCAATTCTGTATGTATAGATGTGTATTGTAGTGAAGCACTTTATTGGGTTGTTTTTATTGGCTCACTTATATTTTTAAATTTTCTTTAAAATTAATACAAATATACTTTTTTCCGCTTCAAAAACTACGCGTTTTGTATTTAACACGGTTTTCTATTTATTATTGTTTTTTAATGTGATTTTCTATTTTAATTCTACATCCGGTTAAACAGAAGTATATATAGTGTACGTTTTTGTATGTATTCCGATGGTATCTCTTGCATTGACAACTTGTTTAATAAAATGCAAAGATTGCTTGTATTGCTGAATTAATTTTGCCGAGTGGCAATTACTGATTTGGTAAGTTGTGAATGAATGATGTACGCTGGAACAGTTGTGATCTTCTTGTGTAAATTTTATCTTGTAAATTGCTAAAAGAAAGTCTTTCTTGTTGTGTTTTTATTAGCGTTAGACGCCGACAAATTTTCCTCCGAACTAATCTGTGGGGTTTTTTCTGCTTCTTCTTCCATCTTTTATTACATTATAATTTTAGTTATTATGAAAAAGCAGTGTTATTGATGTCTGCGTGGGTGTACTCTTGTGTTTTCACTCAATGCGTGTTTTATTTATTATGTCGGTTTCCTTTCAAGCAAAAAATATTTCAATCAACATGCAGGCAAGTAAATTGTGTGATCAGCGCATTGAGTAAAAAAAAATAATGATTTACAATTTGCATCATGTGCTGACAGATGATAAGAAAAAATTGACAAAAGAAATGTCTTTACCGGTGATGGAAAAACTTTTTTCATTTTTTATAAATTGGGAGTTCTTGTGCCAATATCTCTGTCGTTGACAGTGCTCTCGTAATCCTTATACTAAGTTCACTTTACGTGCAAATAACACCCGACTTGTTGATGTAGTCAGGTGACGTAAGCACTTTTCTTTCTGTATTTGGAGTTCAGGCTAAGATTTCACACATAATTTCTTTAAAACTTAATTTAAAATATACACGCAATTGTTATTGTTTTCTGGCTTTTATTTACACATTTCATGTGCATATGCTTCTTGAAAATTTCCGGTTTTGATTAAATTATAAGCTTATAAAAACAAAGCATAATTATGTTAAGTATTCCTACAGCTGCCTAGTATAGGGGGCTTATAGCTAAAGGCAATTACATAGACTGAACATTAATTGCCCCTGTAACTAGGACGTGGGTTTGTGTGCGTTATATGCCAATTGTCTCTTTTACTAGGATTTAACTTTATGAATGGTATCAGCTTACACAAACATGTTGATCACCTGGGGATAGTTGAACTTGAACAGTAAAGATCACTGACTTTGTAAAAACGAACTAATTTTGTAACTTTTTTTTAATTTACTAAATAATTGTTCATGGTCAAGTACATGAAACCACATGGCGTCTGTCTACGAAAACCAAAAAAGACCAAATTATTATTGTATATCGCATTTTAGCCGGCGGTTTGGTACATTTACTCTTAAGTAAAAGTTGCTTCATCATCATTTACAATGAGCCGTTGACGCCATTCCATTAAATTTCGTTTAAATATCATTGAACGAATATCATTTTTTTCCGCCATATCTTGGAGTGCAGCAATACTGTGAAAACGATTTTATTAATTCAATTACATTTATATTGAAGTAGTAAATCATAAAGGGCACTAAACTGTTTCAATGGAGGTAAAAACATTTCACAAGAAAAACAGTCATTTAATAAAACGTTATCCAGACACATTTGAAATTTCTCTAGACGCTGCAGCTGTGATAAGTATTATTTTATTTAATTTAATATTTCTTTTTTCTAAAAAAAATGCTATCTATTTTCTGTGTGGAGTAATCGTTTATGTCAGTTTACCGAAAGAAATAATGTTGCTGTGAAATGAATAAAATAACGTTTCTTTAATAATTAAAATTCAACAGAAACTCAAATCTCAATTCTAGAAGGTTTATAAACTAAACTGATAAAACTGGTATTGTGAGGACATGTGCTCTTAAATATTACTTTAAAAAGAATTGAAAATTCGATTCATAAAATTTCATAGTTCATTGTCAGACGATGTCGGATTTCAACTAGTCTTTGTAGACACTCGTAATTTAATCAATATAAGCTATTTTATTTTACATTAGAAATCGCTATATTGGAAAAAAAAATTTTCACGTCTTAAAATAAAAATTCACGTCATAAAAATCAAATTTGCGTTGTAGAAATACTAATGTGTCGTAAAAATCAATACATTTGTTGTGTAAAATAATATTTGTGTCTAAACAAAAATTAAAGTTTTTTTTAGTTTGTTTTAAAATCGTTAAATCAAGAATTAGTGATTTAGAAATCAAAAATTAGTGTTTTAGAAATCAAAAATTAGTGTTTTTAGAAATCAAAAATTAGTGTTTTTAGAAATCAAAAATTAGTGTTTTTAGAAATCAAAAATTAGTGTTTTTAGAAATCAAAAATTAGTGTTTTAGAAATCAAAACTTGTTTTTAGAAATCATGGCTTTGAAATCACACTTTGCATCTTAAAAATTAAATTCTTGTTTAAAAAATTAATTTTTTTAGAAATTAATCTTTGGATTATAGAGCTTTAAAAAAAAGTTTGTCAAATGGAAAGTTGTGGTCTTAGAATTTCAGTCTAGACTTGGACTAATTAAATTGTCAAGTTTTTATTTTTTTGAAGTTTACTAATTATATTTTTTAGATAAATTTTGAGGTTACTTTTTTTATTAATGTTAGTACAATACTGCATTTTTTATATGCTTTGAAGTTTAAAAAATTTGTTTTTTTAATAACTGCTTAAATATTTTTTTAAAGATGAAACCACTAAGATGTATGCTGTATACTATTCGTATGTGGATGATTTTAATTATGGAAAGTATTCGGTATGTTTTGCATAGACGTGTCTGCGTTATATGTAAAGAAAATTGATGGTTGGAGCATATCTCAGCGGCCATTGCTCTTTTGTGATTTTTTATTACGTTTTTTTTTTCTTGGATCATGTGTATCTGTCCTATGTTATTGGATGAACTGCCTTTACATACTATGCATACAGGAAGAAACCCCTTCATGTATTTTCTAGAAACAACATTACAACAATATTAAAATTAAAATCTTGCGTGTTGTAACAGAATTAGCGACGTAAACTTGCCATATTGAGTTTGCAATAAAAAATTCTATCACTTGAAATTCAGCTCGCATCTTATAAGGTTTACAAAGTTATTCAGTGACATTTTAATTTCCATTCCACTTCACTGTCGTATTTTGCATGTTAATTTATCAAAATAAAAAGTGCAGTGTGCTTTACTTAGTGTTGTCGTATCTTTGCGGTTTGTCAATCTTGTCAAAATCCGAAGGTGGAAATTCAATATCGTCTACGAAAATTTAATAAGTGAATTAGTGCACAAGAAAGTTGTGAATCTTTGAAAACTAGATGAATCTTATGTCTGATTTTGAGGTGGAACTTTGGAAAAGAGTGGGAAGATATTTCTGTCACCATAAATCGATACGTTTATACATGTTTCTACACAATTTGTGCAGATGTAAATTAATCCTTCTCTTTTCGACTTTATAAAGCCCAATATAATGACTATTTTTTTTTCGTTTGATTTTGTAATACAAGATGGTTAAAAAATACGTGTTCACGTGCTGGCGTTACATACAGTATTTGTCTCGTTTCTTCAAACACTTATCGAATGATCACCTTGTGTATTTGTCTTTTTCTTAAGCGTCTGTCACGATTAAACAAATACGTTGGTGTGAGTTCATGGAAGCAAATGATGAGGATAAAATGTCACTGAAATCATTTAATTTTAACGTGGGAATTCAATCCCTCCCTAAAAATGAATTCGAGAGAATTAACTTTGAAATATTTCAATGGGGATTTCGACATTCATTTCTGACGTTGATTGATATCCGGATTCAGCTATTCCATTGACTTTGTTGGATTTCATTTATTATTTTTGTCTCTGACTTTTGTACATCGCAATTTGGCGTTTAAACTTTTCTGATGTTGTATAGTTTTATTTTTTGATTGATAAATGTTTTCACTACAATCATGTGGATGTGCATTTGGGAAAATGACTGAAATTGCTTTCGATAGACGAATGCATATAATGAAGGGAAAATGTCATTTCCTTTTCTGCTGTTGGGACCTTTCGTCTTCCGGTCACCATATTTTCTGACCTTATTACCAATGAAATTACGTTTATGCGCGTGTGTGAGGCGATTGTATCAAATAATGGAGACGTTTTGTGACTGTAAACGAATGATGTTAACTTTTACAACCATATGGGCGGTTTTCATTGATCGTTACAAAAGTTGCTGGTTGGTTACAAAACTATTTTAACAGTTTATAGACATTCTTCTTTTGATTTTTATAGGCAATGCTGAATTTGTGGGTATAGAACAGCCTTGCCACTTTTAAGAACAACAACTTTTATTGACTTTAGTGTGCTAAATTTGTATTTATTAGTTAAGGCACAAACTTTTACATGTTACATGACAGCTAACAAATTTCTTTGTTAAAAATCGATGAATTTTCAATGATAAAACTTAGAAAAAAGCTTGAAACTCTATTAAAACATCAATTAAGAAACGAGAGACTACTTTGGAATAATTTAGCTGAAAGGCAAGAATGAAACGAGACAAATATCCATTCTAAATCAATGTAAAGAAGTCTCATTATTATTTTGCATTAAAACCGATGCGATTTAGTACCATTTCTTTAAGGAAGGAGACTAATCATTATTGTAGACAGTGTGAATTAGTCTCGTTTCTTTATTTTTTTAGCTTTGCATTTCTGTGCTGATGTATGGAAATAATGGATAAGACATTTGACATCTTTCGATGGTTTTATGTACGTCATTTGCACGTTTTCTTTGAATTTTCTTTCGCTAGTTTTAGTCAGTTTGAGTGATTTATGTTAAAATTGATAATAAGTATCATGCGTTACATTTATTTTTTTATACATTGAATGTGCATTTTAAGGAAGATGATTTTTATTTTACATTTTATGATTGAGAAGTTTGTTTTCGAGAAAGCGAAATTGATTTTTAAGTTGGTGCGGGTTTCTAAGTATCCGAATTGTGTGTATATTATGTCAATAATATATCCTGTATACGCGTTTTCCGTAACCGAGGGACTTGAGAAAAATTTCTTATGCAACTTTTATCGTTGGCAGCGGCAATATAAATCTCCTGTAATTGAAACTTGAAAATACTTGGAGAATTTATTTTTCCTCTTCAAAAGTGCACTAGTGAAAAATTAGTATTTAAAGTTATGCTTCGATATACAAGATATATAAGTACTAGAGTGCATAGTGTAGGTGCCATTTCTCTTTTTCGCGCGTATAAATATTTGATGTTTAGCAAAAATCCTCTCGGTTTTGCATCTCGGCGTTTTATGCGGCGTCTTTTCTGCATATTCCACTGAGACACGAATATGGAGTTTAATCTATTGAGCATTGTTTTTCTATGCAGGTGCAAACAGAAAAGCTTTAAAGCTTTTGAAAATATATTCTTAGTAGTAATACAAATATTCATAATGAGCGGCAGCGTGAAAATGATGTATTAGAAAAACATTTAATTTTAAGTTGTCAGGAAATGACTTTGTGGTTACAGTTTTTATTGAACGTTATTTAATAGATAAAAATAATTACCAACTTTTGAATTTCATTTGTTTTTAAAAGACGCTGAAAAAGTGAAGCGTTTATTTTTATCTTCGAAGCGCAAAAGGTGACTTTTTTGAAGCACATTCTAATAATTAGGAAAAACTTTAATATTAGGACATTGATTACTTTGCTATTGACTACGTTTGATGCCTGTGGGCAATACATTGTTTTTCTTTTGGGACAGAAATTATCATAAGATATCAAATTTTAGTTTTTAAGAGCAGGAAATGACGAAAAGTAGCTCAAAACAATTAAATTTTATTATTATATTTAGTGTCAATTGGTATTTGGAACTTACACGGTGGGCTGGATTTGATTTTATACGGTTGTACAGTGTGACGTCAGTATAATTGTATGATGGATATTAATTTAACTGCCTTAGTGCACTTGTCCTGGCAGTTTCGTCAGTTTAAAAGAACCCTGTAATTACCACACTGTGATTATGATGAAGTTTGCATACTTCATTAAGCTCATAAAATAATTATTAA
This sequence comes from Helicorthomorpha holstii, assembly GCA_013389785.1. Taxonomy (NCBI): domain Eukaryota; kingdom Metazoa; phylum Arthropoda; class Diplopoda; order Polydesmida; family Paradoxosomatidae; genus Helicorthomorpha; species Helicorthomorpha holstii. Next base: position 22,601,797 of record JAAFCF010006596.1, read on the forward strand.
AAATAATCACAGCTTGGATCCGAGATGTAAATATACCGAGAATCGAAAATATAATCGAGGTTAAACGGTTCTGTAAACGGTGACTGCTATGTATTTATAGTTATTTACGGTTCTAATCAAATCCAGCGTTGTAATTTAAAGTTTGCCCTCATGATTTTGAGCACGCTATACTACTGTAGTAATAGCTTATAAAAAAAATTGATTACACAGTACGCTATGGGTGCTTATTTTTGTTATTTTTTTTAAATGAGTACAAAAGTTTAGTATTTGCTTCCGTATCTTTGGTTGCATGGATACATTGGTTGATTATTGATATATTTTTGTTATTTAGAAATTAAATTCAATCGGGTTTTGAGGTCAGAGCCATTAGTTTTGGACACGTGTAATTTCTTCTGGCTTAGTGTACTGTATTTCTCAGTGTTTTTGATGTGTGTTTTGCGAGAGATAATGAGATTGATTTACGATGTCAGTTATATGTTATGTCGTTATTACTCGCAAATTTTCTTATTGGTGGTTTTCGTTCAGCTGAGGTTTGAGCGTTGGAAAACTAATTATTATGCACTCATATTTGAGCTTGACTTGTGTTATCTTTAAGTACCCTGTACTCAATGTATTGTGATTTGGAGGAAGGTTATTTGTGCCATTCGATACTTATTACGGTGTGTGGAAGGACACTTGTGTAATTGTGTAATTATACGTTACATATGTGTTGTTCATAATTGGAGAAACTCGACATTGTCAACGACGACGTTTAACTTGATAGTTTATAACATAATACAGTAGTTAATTGTCGGTATTTACATTTCAGGAAGTACACTCTGGGGAAATTTTTTGGAGCGTTATTATATCGTTAAGAGAGTTATAACTTTTATTACGTAATTCCTATAATTTTTGTTTTTGTTCCGCTGCAATGCGGACATGGCCGACCGACTTCCGGTATAATCGGTTATTATCTTAGGGACACCGTTTTGGCATCAGTTTTTGATTTTGTTTATTCTTACATAGTAAAGGATGAATTGACTCGACATTAATAGTGGGATTGGTAATCTGGAATTCAAAGAAGAACAATGTGAATAGATTTTAAGCAGTAGTTTAAAAAATATTGATGTTCATTAGTTGCAATAGACCTCTTACAATAGAATCTTTATTGAAAATAGAAATCTGTTTAACAAAACGTATTCATGAAAAGGTTGGAGATGGTTAATTAAAATTTGATTATTTAAATGAGTAACTTGGGGTGTTTAGTGACGAGAGGTGCTTTTTATAATAGGATTAATAAGGGTCCTTATTGAACATTTAAGAACAATTGCCACCATACGACAATGAACTTCATATAGAATTTATTGTTAAAATTAAACTTGCTTTGTTGCATGGATTATAAAATACATAAAAAAATATTAAGTCTATTAGATTTTTTTCTCCGTATTTCTAAATATTGCATTTCTTTTTTTGTGTAATTTACCATACCGGTACCTTGGTGTGAATAAAAAAAATAAGATGACCGTGGGCATAGTTCTCTTGCACCGAATGGAAGTGTCAAATGGATTGTGGCATCTGATTTGATTCAAATGGATATTGTACTTAATTGTTGGTCTTAACTTTTTCGATTCATGGTTCTTTGCCCTTATAACATAGTAAACACTTACCATTAGATGAGTACATGCGGTGGTATTATCAAAACATTTATTTTAGGCAGCCATTGACCTTCATATTACCTGCCATATTAGTTAGTGACCAAAAGCTACTTTCGATTACAGTACATGACTTCACTAATCCCCAACAAGCAACAAATGACTCAGAAGTATAATTAGTGTAATAAACAAGCTCTAATGGAGTAATAGTGGTTTCATGCATCAAAAGGCCATGTCTTGTTTACGCGTGGACTTTCTGTACTAATGCACTTTCCAAAGCAGCTTATTTTTTTAATAAATTCAATTATGAACCGCATCCACTCTATATAATCTGTACTGTATTTATGCTGGTACAAACATTTGAACTAGGTGACAGATAATAACACTTATTGAACAGTAAGTTAACGTTGGTGCATTTAAGTAACCGGAACTTCTAAAAACTCAAAAAAAGCAAAGTTAGAAAAGCAGGATTCGATTTTTCCATTAAAAAAAAAAGAAAATTTAAAAGTTTGAAAGCTTTGCAGTTATTTTGAATAAAGTGTAGGAGGGTTTTTAATGTATGTTATAAATTAGTAAACAAGTTTTTGTACACAAATTTACTGCTAAAACAATCTATAAATGCAAAAGCTGCCGCTGTAAATTTAATTACAAATTTTAAGAGAAACCGATGCCAGAGATGATATAAATACTCTGCTAAAATAGCACACGTATACTTAATGTACTTGCCAATGGAAAAGCGATGCTGAATTACCAGAAGCCTAGCAAAAATCAATGCAGTGATTGTAAATGGGAACTTTTAGTCCTGAAAAAAACAAATATCATAAAACTACAATAACTGCATATAATTTCGAGTACATGTGTTAACTGAAGTTTGCGTTGAACAATTTCCCAGGATACACCTTTAAATATAGCCTTGGTACTTCCGTTAACACTTGTGTCATAATTAACAATATTCGTAATAATCAATATTTTCTCGCTCTTTCTTTCTCTCTTTTAGCCTTCAAAAATGTGCGAAATTCATCGATAAACACTGAACCATATACATGTAATGTTTGTTTGCTATATTATTATAAACGGACTGCTAACATAATGTCCACTATAAAAAATATGGAGATTTACAGTCGGTTTGGGAAAAAAACGATTGGTTATAAAATGTTGGCGACTGGTCATTAAGTCAAATGTAATAGCCAGTGAAATGCAATAAACTTGTAATAAAATTAACTATTAAATTTAACGACTGATTTGTCGTCCTCGAAAAGTTGTCAGTTAAGCGTAAAATTTCATTAAACTTTTGATTATTGAAATTTATTACTCGTGGTTTTTATTATTGAATTTTTTTTTAATTTTTGATTAAACGCTTAGGGCATTCAAAACTTAATGACGTTTTAACACGCGTAATTGCAATGTTCATACTTTTAGTTTAAATTGGTTGGGCATCGAATACTAAAACTGCCATTAAAAAACAAACTTTTAAGGGCAACCCTATAAATGTAATAGCAATATAAATTCAACTTTTGGAATTTTTGGTTACATAAGTTTTACCATTTTATAACTTCATGTTTGTATACTAAAAAGTTTTGTGTTTTTATTTTTAAATTTTCAAAACATTTTTTTATGTCAATTGTTGGACTTTCAAGTTGCAACTTTCTTCATGATTTTGTTTGATATTTTGTTGAGATATACTGTGCGAACAATTTGACTTTTTTATCCCTCGATATTTTTTTTTAAACATTTTTATGAGATTTTTCCAGTGGCATTTGAAATGTGTAAAATCGATTTGCAAGAAACATGAAGCTAGTTTTCAATTTTTTTTATTTGTTGTTGATGGAGAATAAAGTATTTTTGATCAATCTATTGAAAATCCCCTTTTCTCACTATGCGATCGTATTATCGATAAAATTGTAATTTTCTAAATTTAAATGGATTTACAGCACCGGAAGTGATGCGATATATGTAGCTTTATTTACTTTTTTTTTCGATATTTTTCTTTGTATTTGTATACGGTTGTCTAGTAAGAGCTCAAAATGTCGTTAATCTAATTAGTCAAATAAATCACATTGAATTTATTTTTAGTTTTTTTTATTTGGGATTTGGATTTAGCATGATGGCATCAGACTCAGTGAGCGTGTTAGAAAATGCATAAATCATTTGGAGGATAAAATTTATCTTTGAAAATCGATCAGTATTATTTGAACCCCAGACAAGACAACTACTATAATCAGTAGGCGTGGTTAGACAATGCCCATTTATATCGAAGTTTCTAAAAATATAGTTGAACGCTCTCATTAGCGTCTATTATTTTTAGAAAATGATCCGTAACAACCTAAAAATATCTAAATACTAGGATTTGAAGCGTTGTTTGTTTTAAAAATAAATAAAATCTACATTATTAATGTAGTAAGCTCCTTGTAACGCCGCCAATATATTTTTAGATGGCAAAAAACAAATAAAATCTTACAAGAATAATAACAGTTATTGTTAGTTACTGTATTTAAAAAAAACTAAGATGATAAATAGAAAACATGTTATTTTGGTGTCGTCATTTTTTGAGCTAAAAGTCAAAACTGGACACAAATTAAAAAGCTATTAGTTGAACAAATTCTTAACAATGTTTCATGTTATGGATGTTCAAGACACAAGAAATAAAAAACAATAAAATAAAAAATGAAATCCGTGATGAAGGTTTATCCATGAACCACATAAAGTGAATGTCAAGAAAGCTGACATTTCCGAGTCCTTAAATCATATTTAATGACAATCCTTTCAGCACTTTTGAGTATCAAGTAACATTGAGATGACAAAAGTCATTTCGTCTTGTTTTTTTTTTATTATTTATTTACGGTATTTTATATGTTTAGCCAATGAATTGCAATGATGGAAGGAGCAGGAAAACCTGATTGAGGGGAAAAAGCAATGATAAATGTATAGGACGCTTGTGTATTTTGTTGTAACTTCCTGTCCTTGCAAAAAAAGACGTCAGCATAAGCATTGGCCTACTTTTCTGTCTAATATAAACGACATAAAAATCACCCGCATTTATTTGTACTAAAAAAATGTATTCAGAGATTTATTCCGATCGTTAATATCCTATGATGGGCTTACATGTTTGTTTACACAGTAATCAACGTGATTGGTAGTCACGACTATTAAGTCATAAGACAAGGTCAAGAATTTAAAGTGCGGTAACTTATTTTTTTTATGTAAACTTCTGATTATTTTACGTCTGTTAATATAATAAGTTATGGTTTTTTTTAGTTGTGTTTATATTTTAAAAATGCAAAGTTTGCGCATTTGCAAAATTTCTCGAGAACTGAATTTCATAATTTCTGTGTTTTTGTATGCTTTAAAATACTACATATGTAAATATTCACAAATAAATTGAACGAACCATTGAGTCAATAGTCTTGTTTTGAAATTAAGTTTAGTTTTAGTCACAATTACAGTGAAACACTCTTATAGCGAAACTCTTATGAACTGGCCAAATTTGTTTATAACAGATTTTTTACACCCGAATTTGGTATTGGGGGGAAAAAATGCAAAATTGATTTTGAATGATTTCTAAAATAAATTAAGACTTTATATAACATGTTTTAGACTATAAGATAATATAAACCAATTGATTTGTGTGCTGTATTTACGACTTAAAGTTTCAAATGTTTAAATAAATCCACTTAATAATTCAAACTCCCAAAATTCTAGTTCAGATTTACTTGAGAGTTGGGTTACAATAAAAACCATGCATTTACATGACATTTTATTATAACCGATACGATTTTCAAATAAAATAATAAATAAGACTGTTTATTTTCTAAACGATATTTCGTTATATATGATCATCTTAGTTTGCTATACAGTACATCTGGCTATCAAAATTCTGAGAAAACATCGCTTTAACCGGAATTTTGTTACAAGCGATTTGTTATACGTTTGTTTCATTGTTATTTAAAATTTTTCTCATTTTTTAATGGAATGACTGTGGTCTTGAAAATATGTACTAATACTGAGTGATCATAATATGTTCACATATAAGTTTACTTCTGGAGATAAATAAACGAGACAAATGAGTTGTAAACCATGAAATCTATTCTCGTTTCTTTATTGTTAGCATTTATATGTGAACACATATTTTACAATCACTATTTTATCATTTTTTTATTACTTTTGAAACTAATTTCTAATTACGTTTTTTTTTTTTTTGGTCTACAGCTAATAAATTCATTGTACAAAAGATGAACCTCAAACAGCTGTGATTTGTTTGCTTGAGGTTGAACTATGCTGACACTTTTAAGTTTTATTGTTTCAAAGCAGTCAACCTTTACTTCATTGCATGTTTAGTATCAGTAGACGACATTGTATACCCATTTGCCATTAGTAACTGCACCAAATAAACAATAGAAATAAAGCTTGAATAAAGAGATGGACCGCGCTCTGTTTTAGTAATGACATTAACCGTGTTAAGGAAGGCATTAAACAACACTTAAACATTGATGGGCATACGATTTAGTCTTAATGATCCAAAACTTTGCTAAGTGACCATACAAATCCTGCTATATTATATCGACTATCGACTGATGTTCATCAAATATTGAGCCTTGTTTGTGGCAGTAAATAATTAAATATGATTTAACAGTATTTTCTTCTAATGGTCATTTCTAGCATATACACACTAAGTAAATAATTTATGTCTGGGGCTGAAATTGTGGCTAAACCGCTTGTTTGTTTATTAAGTCGATTTTGTCTTGGTTAGTTTGTTTTCTGACTCGATTGCCAATGTCTCAACAGCATCAAGTCTAGTAACTCCGTTAAGTACGTCAAAAAACGAGACAAATATATATTAACATTAATGTAGTTTATAAATTTTCAATATAATAAAGAGACGAGAAAAATCGCTGTTGAAATAAGTGTAGTTTTGTCTCGTTTCTTTTAAAAAAAATAAGTGTCAGATTAGTCAGTGTCGAGTTCAATGTAATTTAACCTTGGTTTTTTGTTTGTGAACATTGGAGTTACAAGGTGTTTTACCATATTTGTTAAATTCGTTATTTCCTTTTCCAGTTGTGGTTTTGACTTATTTAACTTTCAACGTTGTTAAATTGCCTTTATCACTAATTTGATTGTGATTTATGCTGAAGCAGTGAAGCGTAATTTCAACTTTGATTAAAAATGAAAATGTCAACTTGTCTGATACCAACTGCGACTGGTACCGATTGTTTCTATTGAAAATTACGTATCTGGAATATTGTTATCTGGGGAAAATTGATGCTTTCTACTTGAACATGATTTTGTTTGGCCAGGAATGAACTATAATTTTCTTTGCCCAAAGTTTATAAATATATTTTTTTTATCTTTGATCCATTTTAAGCGGAAATTTATTCAATTTTTTTTTTTTTGCAGTTGTCTCGTCTCTGAGATAACCTCAACTTTTTTTCTTTGATCTGTTAAAAAAAAGATATTGAAATATTTATTGAGTTGTGGTTGGTGGCATTTTTTATTTATTTTTTCAATGAGAAAAGATGAAAAATCTTGAATAAGTTTGTTCTTTTTATCAATCGATATTATGTAGAAGTAAAAAAAATATTCATGTAGCTGGTCTAAAATGTATGAAGTTACTTTTGTATTCAAATTGAAAGCAAGAGAGAAATATTGTCAAAAAAATTTACTGTTTATCAAACGAAAAACATGATTTGAGATTGGGAAGATTAGAAACTTAAATTATAAATTATTTTAAGACATTTGACAGAAGGCATTTTAAATAATGAATAACATTGGAAATCAACGATCTCAATGCCTTGAGACGAATAAAAAATTACTTGACATTTTTTTACGTTTAAAATAAACAAAATGAGTTTCATTATTTATTTTCTTTAAGTTATGGTATTGATTTGTATCGTTTGGGGCATGAAAATAATCGAAACAAATTGGCCAGCATTTTTAAAACGTTAGATTTGTTGCATTGTAAAGAATCCAATTAGCAATTCAAAACAAAACTTCAAAAATTTTAAAAAATCAAAACTGTCATTTGCATGCTTGTTAATTTTCGTAATACAGTAACTTAATATTATCATTTTTGTTTATTTTATTTTCACATTGTTATTTTGTTTTCAAATTGTGGTTTTGTTGAAATTGGAGTAGAAAAAACTTCTGTAGACAGTTTTGATATCTAAAACTTGTAATGTATATTTTTTTAACTTGGAAAAATGTTTTCTCTTCGCCAAACATAAACGAAACGAGACAAATTGCCATTGTAACTGGTGAGATTTATTCCCGTTTCTTTATTGGAAATGTATTTTCTATATGAACGTAAAATATCGACTTTTAGAACTGAAATGTATTCCTGTTTCTATATTAGCACTATGAAGTGTTCTGTTTTTAAAAAAATCACTCTGTAGTTAATACGATCCTTATTGAACTGTCATTTTTTAGAAATCTTGTTTTTTAATTTTGATAAAATGGGTCGAGGATGTCGATATAGCTTATTATTTTCTCCATTGTAAAGGATTTTGGTCACACAATTACTCTCTGTTCTGATTTTTTAATGTTGTACTATCCGGGCATTATAATTTTAATCCGCTTATGTTTTGACAAGGATAAATTTCGTTCACTACTGTTATGACTTAAGGGCTATATTAGAAAATTGGCTTTTTATTTCGTATATTATAAAACAAGGTTACATCTACAATACTGTAATAAGATGACCAATATGAGAAGGTGGGTGGTTGGGTGTGGTGGAGGTCAACGGATTAAATAAGTCGTATGACTTTTAGTATAAAAATATAATTGAAATACATTATGGAGTTACCAATAACCCAATTTAGTTCATCATATTAGAAATAGAAAAAAGTGGTAACTTACTAACTTTGATGCTGTGTTATCTTTTAAGTCAACGGGAAAAAGCCCATTAATATTTAAAAAGTATTCGTATGAGCCATTATAAGTTATAAATGGCCCGATATTAGTCTCGTTTTCTTATGAAGACATGTTAGACGGAATTATAAGGAAATTGATGGCTACATAATGCTTTAGGAAATTTTTAGAGTGTGATGATTGAATAATACTATAGAATAACATCTCTTAAAAGGAACATTTTTTGGGTATTGTTTGTTCAGTTTTACGCATGTCAGACATCTAGGCCAAACTTATGGGGCTTTTTCTTTGTGTTTTTCAATCCTATTAACTGGATGAAAAAGGTTTTCTTGTCTTGTAAGAAGAAGAAAAACATTTCTTATTTGGAAAGAGAATGAATCCGCTTGTCACATCTTATCGTGGCCAATGGAAAATCGTCCGTTTTTTATTTTTTGAAGTTGATCGATTATTGTTATAAAAAACAAAAGATAAAAAAAAATTTTTTTTTTAATTTAATGTTAAAAGGTGTGCACTAATGGCGTTGTTGTAAGTAAAACTTAAAAAACTTTAAATAGTTTTGTAAAAATGTGCTCGATTGATGACGTCCTGCAGAACTGAAAATATGCCGGGTTTAAAGTAACAGAGACCAATTTTCATAATTATTAATAACAAATAAATTGTTTTGAAATGATTTTCTTCTGTCATTGATTTTTGACCGTTTTTAGTTTTTACAAAAAGCATCAATGATAAATGGTTTTCTAGTTCTTGTTCCATTGATATTGATAATTTTTCATTACAAGCTATTTTCCCAGATGCATAATCCTCTATGGATTTCTATTTGAATCGTTATCTACGAGGACACTTAAAAGTTCTTTTGCCAAGCTCGTGCACTTAAGCTATGGGATCTTGTTTGATAAGAATGACAATCTATGAAACGTTTCCATTAATCAAAATTAATTACTGTCTTTTCTAAGAAACTCGTTTCTAGCTTCCACTTAACATCCAATGGCTATCTGTTACGATTTCAATGTATTTAATCCTATTAGATCAGATGCTTATCGTTTACATAAGCTTTACAGTACGTAAACTTATTTAATTTGTCTATCTATTAGACGTTCTACTTTAGTATAACACTGACAGACTAACGGCAATTTGTACTGTAATTAATTTAAATACTTTTTAATGCAACAACTTTTTAATATGCTACTGTGCTATTAGAAATGCATTAGAAAGTATACTTGAAGTAACAAAAATACTGTATAAGAGACTGCTAAACAATAACTACAATGTAAACGACTGTACTCTGATATGCCTAAAATGTAAGAAATTAGGCTGTAAAGCGGCTGAATTGAATTGAAAGTGATTAAAATAAGTTATAAGAAACTGTACTGAAATGTGGCAAAAATGTAAGAAACGGTATTTAAATGTGGCAAAAATGTAAGAAAAAGTACTTAAATGTGGCAAAAATGTAAGAAAAGGTACTTAAATGTGGCA
>JAAFCF010006596.1:22611771-22635922 GCA_013389785.1 Helicorthomorpha holstii
TAAATGTGGCAAAAATGTAAGAAAAGGTACTTAAATGTGGCAAAAATTTAAGAGCTGAGGCAAGAATGTAAGTACTGTAATGAAAGAAAATTGTACTAGAAAGCTACTGAAATATGAGAAATTCAAAATGTGGTTAACTTTGCAAAAACTTGGTTACGTAAAAAATGTATAATAGGTACAATGTTTGTTATTCATTAATTTACTTCAAACGCTTAATTCTCCAAACTAGTGATCAACATTGAAGCGGGTAATGGTAACATGTTTTACTTATAGTGCAGTACATTTGATGTGTTTTGTTAATTACTGTATTATCTTAAACTAGTAGTACGGTACTTACTTCACTATTTACGGTAGGATTCTTATCAAGTGCTTTATCTTGTTTAATTATATCCATCAATCTCGGTACTACCACTTGCAAAGTTGCAATAACGATGTGTTTTTTATTGACATAAAACTTCATGACTGCAACTGGTGGGTTTTTTTTAAATAAGTTAAGTCAAGTTGTTTACAATTGGTTTTGTCACTGGTCGATAAAAAATTGGGGGTTTTTATGTGTGTGTTTGGATAGATGGGGGTGTGTTTTAAGTATCGGAAGGCGAAGTAACTGTATAAATAAATAGCCGTGTCTTCTTTCGTTTTCCACTTAACTGTAAAGACGATAATATTTTCAGAAGTCGAGAGAGAAGTGAGCTTTAAAAGGTATTAAGTGTGGTGATGAATGTGCACAAGACGTGATATCGTTTAATGGTTTAGCTATCTAACGATATTGTACCGAAAACGAGCAAAATAAGGTCATTGAGAACAACTGGTTTCCATTTTTTTCTGACCATCACACATTGGCATTTACAGTACGGATTTTTGTTGCTGCTGTTGTTGACATACTTGACTTAACATTTTCAAGACTATTATATTAGAATATTATAGCACGGTTGTAAATCGGTGATGACAACTTCTTTGAAACATTGACAAACTCCATTAACAATAAGATGTTAAAATTATATGGGCTAGGTGCTCGTCAACCTTTTGAACTCCGAGACAGAGTATCGTAAACTTCATAAGAAAATCTCGTCTTATTTTTGCCAATAAAGAAAAGAGACTCAAATGAATTGATTTCAATGGGGATTTGTCTCGTTTCTTTATTAACTCTTAAAACTAGGTTCTTTTATGAATCTGACGTTTTGTCTTTTTTGAGGCTCTTCTTTAATGCTCTCAATTTTAAAGGTTGATCAACTCTGATAAGCGATGGATAATGCATAAAATGACTTGCAGTGGGATTTGGGGATGGCTTAAGATCGAATTTTATTAGACTATAAGTTATAAAAGCAGTATTTTGATTTTTTTGTGCCTGAAAATCGACAGTTGAAGATGTTTTATGTGAAGTCAATTTTAGCGTAAAATTTTAATGGTTTGACAAAAGTTGTTAGATTTATTGTTGTAGAGGGCGTGTTGTATAACACGATTTTACTATCGATAAACTTCCAACTTTAGTTAGTGGCTGATTTACGACTGTTACGTTGCCTACTTTTTCTAAAGCTTTTACGATCTGTTTACTTTAGTGAAAAGTTTAAATGTAACTTATTTTTTTTTAGTAAAACCTAAAAAGTTTTTTTTAATATTTGATTTTCTCTAAACGGCATTTTTATTTTATTCTTTAGGACTCTTTTATATTAAAAATGTTTTTTTTATTATTTTTTTCCGGTTACAGATAGTAATTTTGTGCTGGGAAATGCCCAAGTTCCGTCCCTGTATCCGATTGTCTACTGTTCGGATGGATTTTGTGAGCTCACCGGATTTACACGGGCAAACATTATGCAGAAAGGTTGCGCTTGTAAATTTCTATATGGACCTGATACCACTGAGGAGCAAAAAGTGGAGATTGAAAAAGCCCTGGAGAGCAAAATGGAGCTGAAATTGGAAGTGGTTTTTTATAAGAAAAACGGTAAGATGCATTTTTAAATTAAAATATTTTTTTTATGTTTGCGGAAATCGATTCAAACTTTCAAAATGAGCATTTGGTAGACACCTAGTTGAATGACATTTGAACTTTTAAAGATGGTTCAGGGTTAAAAACTCAACATTTTCCAAAGCATTTTTAATTTCATACAAGTTTCTGAACTTTATGAATGAATAATACGTTGTTCATTTCGATTTGATAGCTAAATTACATTAACTTTCATAACTTAAAAAAATTAAGATATTAATTTGGCACAATGAATTAATTTAGTTAATGACGATGATAATAATTAAATTTATACTTGACTGAGTTAATTATCATTTTTAATGATGTTTTTTTGCGGCAACGCGTGATACAGTAAATAAGCAGTTAATTTCATGGTTTCAGCTTTCAGTTCAACGACACTGAAGTTATTATTTTTATTATTGTTAAATTTTTAATCATACAAAATAAAATAGTGATGTTCTGCGCGTAAGGGAAACAAAAAAAATCTATGATTCTGCTTTAGGTCTTTGCACATTATTAAGTTATTCGTTTTCTTCATCGTTTTAATTTGTAAATTTTTGATGTTGATTTTAAATTTAATTAACTCTGCATAATGTGAGCTCTTATACTGTGACGTCAATACAAAGGGATAGCATTAAATATTATGAACATAAGATATGGATTCACTTGTACTTAAAGGCAATAAAGAAATGAGGAAAATGTTTACGGAAAGCCATGCAATTTATTTCCGTTTCTTTATTGATATTTTTGCCAATAAAGAAATGGGACAAGCATATATTGATAGCATGTACAGTATATGGTGAACACGTATCTTATGACCATCCTGTAGATTACCATTTGAGTTTTTAAAAGTTACATTTTGGTATTGAAAAGCATCCTACATTTAGTTTTCAGTTTGATTTTTTGACTGAAAATGCATCCATTATATGGATTATAAATCATTTAAAAGCTTTTTTAAATGGATGTGTTGGTTGTAGAAATCTCTGGGGCAATTACATTAGGTTATGAAACGTTATTTAAACTTCTTTGATTCTTACCGAACTTGTAGTTTCGTAATATCACGTCTTTAGTCAAGATCCTTTAAGCGCTATTTTTAGTTTCATTGCGATTGTAATCTATTTTTGAAAGGAAAATCATTTTAATCAAGTAGACGGACGAAAACAAGTAACCAGATTGTGTGACCATTGTCACGATTTTTGGTTTTGAAGGGCGTTTGGGTCGCCAGTACACAGCAGTTTTATTAAACTTACTGTGAGGTACTGTCCGTTGTTTAATGTTGATCGATTTTTGTGTAATAAAAGTGGTAATAGAAACGTGTCAAGGGATTACAAGACAATTTATCGTTTACTAAACCCATATTTCTTTATATGACTTGTAATATATGGGTTAGTGGTTTCAATGTCGCAATAAGTCTAAACATAAACAAACGGAAATCAACGGCGAACTAACTAAAGCTTTGATTAATCTTTATCAATAAAATCCATGTTTTGTAAAAACATTTTAGATGTCTGGTATTTTTTAGCTTACTAATTTGTTATATTTATTGTTAGGTCATTACAAATTCTGACTAAAATTTAAAATTTAGCTATTGTAGTTGAGTCTGAGTTTTGCAATGCCAATAAAGAAACGAGACTAAATGTCATCGGTTCCAATGGAGATTTTTCCTGGTTGTTTTCTTATCATTGGAAAAAAAAAGTTTCAATAAAGAAACGAGACTAATTTCACTATTTCCAGTGAGAATTTGTCTCGATTTTTTTTGGTATGAAGGGAAGAAAAAAAATAAAGTTAACTAGACTAAATCTTATTAGTTTCAATGGCTGTTTTTCCCGTTTTTTTTCCATTGACAAAACAAATGTTCCAATTTAAAAATCACCAAGGATTGCATTTAGTTAGTATTATAAATGATGACGTTTAACCTTGTTTATTTTGTAATATAAATGAATTACTAGTGTATTATATTTCGAAGTATATGAAAGCTTTTTGTAAAATATGGTAGCTTTTAAGTTAAAAAATATAACGGTCGTAACTGTTCATTTACGCAGCGTCGTAACTTAAATTTGCAGCTGCAAATGCCATCGACGTAAATTTTAAACGGGGTGAAAGCACTGCATTGCCATTGTTTATATTTGTATACCGTTATGTACTGTATATAACAATAACATTTTAATACTGTATCACTGCATCTCCGACTATATATTCTAACTGTAATTACCGCACTGACATATGTCTTATTTCAGCGGCGCGCGGTGCCATATGTTAATAATAAAATTATTATTTAAAGTTGTTTTATTGTCATTGACTTCAGTTTTTTTCATATATTATGCACTCTGAAGTCGTAGTCACACAGAGAGAAGTTTAAAATTGACGTTTTCAAATGACTAAATTACATTTGCAGTTTTGTGGATTGGTTTTTTTTTCTTTTTGCGGAATTTCCAACGGCTCTCTGACTGAGAATTCAATTTCAACGTTTTGAAATGAAATTTTTTTCTGTAATGGCAAGTTAAAATAAAAGGAGAAAAATGATTTTTAGCTACATGAAAATAAGTTAAAATTGATTTGAATTTAAAGGTAGAAAAAGCAAATATGAGAGCGCAATGACATGTATTTTAGTGATTTCAAGATCAATAAAATTTATTCTGGAACATAAAAGCCAAATTAGTTACGTTTGAATTGCAATTTGGCATTCAAAATTTGCTTTTTTTTAAATTTGCAATTTTTGATCCATAAAAACTCACATGGAATCAATAAAAGTTTTTGCGTTTACAGCAAAAGTAACAAGTTTATTTGACATACCATTTTAGACATTTTAATTTAAATATGCAGAAAATGAGCAATGAATTAGCTGACTTTTAATTAGTTTTTAGCAGTTCTAGCGATTTAAGTTATATTCATAAAGCACATTAGTCTTTTATTAAAAAAAAAACGCACACTAATTTGTCGTTTTAATGATTACTAAAGTTAATAACGTCAACATTTTCATCAAATGTAACAATATAAGTTATTATGTTGTCAACATAAAATGAAAAAATTAATTTAAGAGATTTGACTCTTTTTTTTTTTTTTTTTAACATTTTTGACATACATTATGTGAAACTGTATTGTCTCGCCGAGAGAAAGAAAATTAAGCAAACATTTAGTTAATTTACATAATAAACTCTGCACATCTGTTGTGCGCATTCAACTGTTGCCAATTGAAATGCTCATACAATTTCACCTCACCCATCCACCCTATTCAAATGAAAAGTAACTTTTGAAATCCCTTCGCGGAATATTTCTACATAATTAATTTACACTGCTAGGAACGGATTATATATACTAAATGAAACGAGTAAATTCAGACATCATTGCAAATATTATTTTATTTATTCGGCTTTGATAAATTGCCAGCCGGTCAGTGAAGGCACAGATGTGTTTGCCTGCAAATAATCATTACATTTGAACGCCTGACTTGCTCGATTCAACTACAGTGTAAGTTACTACTGTATTGGTCGGATAGTTTATAATAATATATACTGTGCAATGTACGACAATGTCGTATTTTATGCGGTGAGCCCAAGAGGTTATGTCGTAATTAAGGGCTTCAAAACAGCATTAGTTAGTCCACGTTGATATTTTATCTCTTTTAATGAAGGATATTTCGTAACATAACGGTTTATTGCCGTTTTTACGATTTTGTTTAGCTGAAGAAGAAAAAAATTACTTGTGCTGTTTCTGACAGCTGCTTTAAGCTAAGTTTAAGTTACTTGGACCTTAAGATTGAATTTACTCGGTAGAAACAAGATTGTTGGCACTTATCTTAATTGCATTTGAAAGATTCAACAAATGAAAATCATCAACAGATAAAGGACAATTGAACAATTTTTTTTTTTTGAGAGTTTTTCAAGTGGAATTTTATTTATTCTATGTACAATAATAAAAATACTCTAATGGCTGACCTGGGTCTCTTTTGAAAGTGTTCTGTATCTAATGAACCTTCATAAAAAAGTCTACGTTTTCTTTAAACTAAATAAAATTTTAAAATATGGTTTACTGAAATGAAACTGGGGCTTCAGAAATCAATACCTCTGCCAGGACTATGCTTTAAACTCGTACTATATTATTAAGCAAGCAAGGAACCTCAAGTCCCTGTTCGTGACATCACGCTGTCCTTGTGTATTTTAGTGGAGCTGTATCATTGGGCAGCTGCTATTGACAAAATTAGATTTTTCAATTCGTCTTGAAACACATTAAATACTACATCGTTTTCTTCATCTTATACCGGTTTTTGATTTTATAAAAAAAAAATATTTTTTTCTTGTTAAAATCAAATCCGTTAAACAATATTATAGAAAACTATGATTAAGTTATGAAGAGGTATCTAGATTGTTAAGAGGCTTACAACGTAAATCCCATTTGTTTTGCTAATTAACCTGAACCGACACTGCTTGTACATTGCCATGACATTGACTGTCTAAATCTTTAGTTCTAAGTAACTGTTGCTGTAATGCATTTTATGCTTACTTTATTTTGTGTCAATTTTTAAAAGCGTTTTTTTGTAGATGTTGCAAGGTTGCGATGTTCATGAATGAATAAGATGGGACATTATTGTACGGTTTTGTATATTTACACTTGGAAAAGCTTGTGATGGCATTATTAGTGCAAGAGTACTAAAGAATAATATTGTTCATTGTTAAGAAAGGTCTCCAGATGCTTCATTTCTCAGAAAATTGTTTTATTCTGGCACCATTTAGGAGAGAAACTCAGTGGAACGTTACTAATGGTTTTGAAATTAATTTTTTTGTAGTTCAAATCGGTATGCGTTGAATGTTTATGTAAGCAGATTGCAAATCACAGTTTGCGCTACTGTAGTTTGTTTTTAGATAAATCAAAGAATTATTCGGTTATGTTTTAGAAAAACAAAGTTGTCAATGTTTTTTTTATTGTTGTTCGCTGTGGCGTCAAATTTTTATGGTTGCAAGTATATTTCTTAATCAACTCAATGAGTTAAGATTTTATTTTTTGTCTGAACTAAGATAACAAAATGCAATCTATTTCAATATTTTTAATAAGATAAATAGTTGTATAACGTAAACAGTCGGTAAATGTGACGTATTTTTTAGCCATAAAAGCAGTTTATATTTTTTATTTGCTGTGAAGATGTTCAGCTTTAAAGACATAAATTTACGGTTTTGTGAAGTACATTTTATCAACCGTTAAATTTAAAAAGGATTTTGTTTTTAGTTTTTTTAGTTTTCATTGCTTTTTCAATGCTTGTCATGTCTCTCACCTTCATGATGCCATTGTAAACATAACCGTATACAATATAAACAATTTTAGCTAATTTTAGCCAGAAATAAAACCGAAAGATTTTCATCAATGCATCGTTGTGGTGATTGTCACTGACTTGTAAACAGCTCGGTAATTATTTACAACTTGGCGCTGCAATTTGACTTCCTTGCCAAACAGACACACCAGTTGCCATAATGTTTATGCTTTGTGTATTGTACAGAATGTAGTAAAGATGGCTTGTAGCGTCTATGCAATTCTGTGGAGATTGGAAAATGTCATTAAATGGGTGTCGGTTTATTTCGGTGCAGTGCCCAGCTGCAGATTTAGCTTTAGTAAATAACCTTATTTAAGCTTCTTAAAGTATAAAGAAATTAATTATTAAATTAAAAAAATATTGGACTGACATTGACAAACGTTTTTTTTTTAAATAGCCAAAAAAATTATTTGGATTTTAAAATTTAAAGTTTGTGATTTTAAGTCAAATAAAATGCAGAAGCTAATTGAAAAGTATACCTACAGTATACTCAGTGTCACAATACCGGGAACATTGATTGATGGAGAAAAATGTATTTTGAGTGAAATCGTTAAAAATAAAGTCTGGGCTGTTTTTCTATTGGAATAAATAAACGGGACAAATTACCTTTGAAACTTAGTCTCGTTTCTTTATTGGCATTGTAAGAAAAAATGTTTAAATTTACCAATCATTTCTCGTGAATTTTATGACATATGCTAAGTATCTATAGATTTTTAAAGGATAATTTGTTTAAATTGTATAATTCTTTCCTTTCAGTGTGTGACGGTTAGGTTATTTCTCTGTAAAAATTCAAATATGCTTTTCAGTGATTGATATCATGTTTTAAAAACTATGGTCGCGTGTTAGTATGGCAGTGACCGTTTAAATATTAAAACAACAATTTTTAAGCTACATTTTACTCAATGTTGTGATGGTCGTATCTCTTGGATTTTTGTTCAATTGGTTTGACTATGCGTGTACATACGCTTTGTGAAGTTGTTTACTATTCAATGTCATTTCATGCTTGACTCAATCAAAGTTCAAGTAATCCGAGATTTCTTACAGAATTGTCTCTTATATTATGATTTGATATTTTTTATTTTTTTTTTCTATGCCGTGCAGTACCATACATGCTTGGTCATGTATTTTTGCTTTCTTTTAAGAGTTTTGGGTTTATTTTACGACGATTTTGTGCGTCATGAGACTTTAAACACAAATGCCTTTTGATTCTTTCAGGCTTATCATACATGAAATTCGATATGGTCGATATCAGTTTCATTTCGCATTTGACACTTCATGCTTGAAATCGTTGAATTATAATAAAATATATATGTATACGGTGGTAAACTTGAATTTACAATGTAACGTGGTCATTTTTGACGAATGAAAAGATTTAGTTACTTTTAAAAATATTGTTTTTTTTATTGCATTTTATGTGTGTAATTTAATTGACCAAACAACAAAATGGAGCAATAAATTCTGCTGTTAAGTTTTTGATTGATAGATGACGCATGGCGTTTTCTTTTTTTTTGGTTTTTTTTTATTTTATAAATTCAACTGAATCTCATTTTGTATTCATGGGAGAAAAATTACTCTGACTTGTATCGCACTTTTTTTTTATCTTTTATAAAAAAAAATGAAAGTTCAATATTTTATATTTGAACCGCTATATCCCTATAGTCATTTCCAGTTAATAAAAAAAACTTCATTAAAAGTCAGTGACTCTCAGCACAAAGGAATTTCAGTTGAGTGTTTTTCTTCCCATAATGTATGACGTGTAAATGAATCCATCACGCACAACTGTGGAATGGGATATGATAATAAAATTACAACACTGTAGTTGTATACAGTATACTGAACAACAAATAAAAATAAGCCAAAATAATGGAGCACACACGCACAGTATGTATAAAGTCATTAATAAAAAAACATTGTGCTGTTTTGAGACTAAATGCCATTACGTTTCAACAACAAATAGCTGATTTCATGGATGTTTATGAATCTTTTTTATCATCATTTTTTTTTTTTTTAGAATTTTTTTTCACACGTACTGTATTTATTAATACCACACGTAAAGTTGCGATCACTAACCTTTTTTTCTTATCAACCTTGCAGATTATTTGACAAAATCCTAAAAAATTTATATGCTTTTTATCTCAAATTTTGTATAATATTTTGTGGTTCTTTAAGTGAAGATGCAATGGTTTTCCCTACAGTATATTGTGACGTGTATGAAATATTGCTGAAGATTGGAATAACTTATTTTATTGTTGATTTTGTGTAATATTTGTTTAATGTGTTATCTGATGGATTTGAATTACGGTGCTCCTAAGATTTATTTTTTGTTTTCGTCTTGGATGTTTTTGTTTATCATTCTACTGTACATTTTAAAATGTTTACACAGTCAAATCTCATAGGAGCTGTAATGGACATTTTAATTTGTCTTTTTAACAAAAGTTTCCATTGCATGTTGCATCTTGGAAAAGTTTCTCTCACTAATAATACAAAAAAAACTTTGTATTTTAGTATACTAATCATTGTAATATTTAATAGCTATACTTTACATTTTTGATTTTGTCTTTCACATGTAAAATATGCTGGTAAAAGCTGGTACCGCTATTTTGCTTAAATATTATTTTTAAATAAAAAATAAACTGAAGAGGAAACTACAATATTTGAATACGCCCTTGAACGATGACTCTGAATTTTATTTTTTGTTGTTAGAAATATATTCTTGAATAAAAAAAAATTTTGAATGCCGTATTGAAATGTATGATTGAGTAGAAATGAACAATTTATTTCTGATGTTGATTTTATGATGTCCCTGGCGACGTGAACTGAGTGCAAAAATGCGTTTGGCAAAAAAATGTAAAGAAATCTTTAACTAAGTAAAAAGACTTACTGTAAGCATTTTCACGAGAGAAAAAATCTTATTTTGGAAGTTGAAAAAACCACAAAATACAGTATGTTTAGCTTTGAATTCGTACTTTATTTGCAAACTTTAGAGTATTCACTTACATTTGTAAATAATTTTCCTTTGGTAGAAAGGCTAAAATTAAAGAAACTAATACCGGGTGGTCATAACTTTGTGTTCACTTATTTTTTGACAATTGTTTCTGTTTCTTTACTAACGGAATGTATATTTGAATACATATCATGTGATCACCCTGTAGAAATCAAATGAAGTGTTTTAAATTATCGATTTTGTCACTTTAAAAGCAAGTTATTTTAGTTTGTAGAACTACATTTTATACCATGAAGTTAGAAAGACCCAAATTGGGAGTAAAAAAAATGAAAACTTTAGTAGATTGAAAACTCAGTTCGTGGTTCTATGTGATTAAGCTTATGCGATGTCGTTTAATTAAATGCAGGGTTTAAGCGTGTTTTTAAGGGGAAGAAAGATTTGATTGCATCTGGTTAATGTTATTTAGCTTTGCTCTTGAACTTCATTAATTCGATCGCACGGTGGAATGGTCTCAGACGACTCTAATGTCAATTTGAAAGCATGTAGCTGTAGTGATCTTGATATTGGTAACCGTAGCGACTGACAGGCCATTTCCATATATCATTGTTTTAACCTTAATGTCATCTGGAAAGCAGCAGACTATGTCAATGCTATTGCGCAATAAATGCTGTGTTTTATATTGTAGCGAGCAAAAATAAATAAAAAAAAGTAGGTAAATCTCCAAATGGGAATTCAAGCAAGGATTTTCCATACACTAAATAACTTAATAAATTTAGATTTATTGAAGATAGTTATATGTTTGCACTTGAAGTTGATACTAGCGCAGTTGTTTTTATATAATTTATGGAACTGTTTACAGTTATTTTGTATTGTCCAACTTGGCTGTTTATTTAAGTACCACTGATTTGAATTATAAAGTTGTTAATGATGCTCATTATTATCGATATGTAAATTTAAAAATCGCCATCGGAAATGATCATATTTATTCCCGTAATATTATTGGCTTTATAAAAAATTGAATTCCATTTTAGAAAACTACCTGGAATCGAACTACTTGCGGTTTTCTATGGCTGCTAAGCATGAAAAATGTTTTTTATTTTTAATTTATTTTTTACAGGAAGTCCTTTCTGGTGTTTATTGGATATTGTTCCGATTAAAAATGAAAAACGAGAAGTTGTCTTGTTTTTGGCTTCACATAAGGATATTACGAGCAGTAGAATGGCCGACATGCAAATCACTGAGATGTATGGAAATGGTAAAATATTTAAATAAAAATGTTTTTATCGGCATTGCTTTTAACATTAATTTTATCAATTTTAGATGCGAATGGAAATGTTGATCTTGAGGGAAATGTTCCGCCTAATAGTTACCAACGCCGACGAAGTCGGGCAGTGCTGTACCAATTATCAGGCCATTATAGACCAGATAAAATGAAGAACAAACTTAAATTAAATAACGTAATTTTAATACATTTTATTTATTCTAACCAACTTTCTAATAACTTTCTGTTGAGTGAAATGGTTACAAGTTTAAGTTAGATAAGAAGCATAAAGAAAGTTGTTTGAGGAAATGTTTTAATTTTGCTGCTTGTATAATTTTCTAATTTGTTGATTAATGAAAAACTGCTTCAGTTTTCGTTTTCTAAATCCATTCGACGATAACGTGGAAAAGTTTATCAGAAAAAGTAAATAAAATGATGCTGTTGCTCTGCACTACATGTTTGCAATACGTGTTTGCTAACTTGTCTTGCTGAACGACACAAGGTCATTCCATATGAATGGAAAAAATAAATTAATTAATAAATTAACAACTTTTACATTAAGCTGCCAAGCTAATTTACCAAATATTTATTATCAAACTTTTTCTTCCTATTAATTACATTTTTTTTTAATAGAATTTACTGCACACTAATACTCTTCCGGAATACAAGACAGTGGCTGTGAAAAAGTCAAAGTTAATTTTATCACATTATGGAATATTTAAAACCGTTTGGGACTGGTTTATATTGGTGGCCACGTTTTATGTGGCTGTGATAGTTCCCTACAACGCTGCTTTTATAATAAGACGCGAGTCAACTGGGAGAAGAAGCGTGATTGGAGATGTCATTGTCGAGGCCTTGTTTATTATTGGTAAAACTCAAAAAAAATAACGTTATTACTGACTTTATATAACGTAATTAAATGTTGCAATTGATTTTTAATTGGTTTATGTTGCTTTAGATATTTTATTAACATTCCGCACAACATTTGTAAGTAAAAAGGGGGAAGTAGTTTCAAGTCCGAAACCAATTGCCATTCATTATGTAAAGGGATGGTTCATCGTGGATTTGGTGGCCGCACTGCCATTTGATCTTTTATACGCCTCCAGTGTATATAGTAGGGTAAGTTGCCAGAAAAATGATCTGCTTAATCAAATTTGTTACAACTTTTTTTTTTGGTAATTTAGGACAACTTAGTGCATCTTTTGAAGCTGACTCGTTTGTTGAGGTTGGCAAGACTGATGCAGAAGATGGATCGCTACTCTCAATACACAGCTGTCATATTGACTCTACTTATGCTGATGTTTTCTTTGGTGGCTCATTGGTTAGCCTGCGTTTGGTACGTGATTGGAACTGAAGAAGTTGACGTCGAGCCAGCTGGTTTGTATTGATCGTCGTGTTATTTTTTGTTGTTGAGTTGTGTGTTAAGCGGAGAAGAAATTTACCTATACTTTTTCTGAATTTACTTTTTAAAGGCTGGTTAAATGAGCTGGCAAGGAGGCTGGAAATATCATCAATTAATGGCACTGAGTTGGAGCCTAATGTGACAACATCCTACATAACAGCTTTGTATTTTACCTGCACTAGTCTGACAAGTGTGGGGTTTGGCAATGTTTCAGCAAACACAAATGCTGAGAAAATATTTTCGATAATTGCGATGCTTATAGGAGGTAATTAACCATTTTATTCGTACATTAATTCTATGCATAAAAATGTTAAACGTAGAATGAATAGTAGTCAAGGATATACTTGTTGAATGCACTTTTTTAGAAGTTTATTTACTACTAGTAGTTTTGTAACTTAAGTTTGAAACGCTAATCACGCATATTAATATTACATTTAGGATCAATAAATTTCTTTAAACTAATAAAACAAAAATCTTAAACATTGTTTTTATAAGAATTTCGATATTGATGATACTTTTAATGTGGCTTATTTTGTTTGTTTTATTATTTTGTTTTAGCTCTAATGCATGCTGTGGTTTTTGGTAACGTAACCGCTATAATACAAAGGATGTATTCGAGACGGTCATTGTATCAGACCAGATGGCGTGATTTGAAGGAATTCATTGAGTTGCATCAGATTCCGAAAAATCTAAAGCAGCGAATGGAAGAATACTTTCAGACGACTTGGGCAATGAATCGTGGAATGGATCCAAATGAGGTTTCATATGCAATTTTTACGATAAATATTTATACAATAAATTAAATATTTTATTATGCGAATGTTATATTAGGTTTTGCGTGGGTTTCCTGAGGAGTTGCGAGGTGACATTGCAATGCATTTACACTATGAAATTCTCACTTTGCCACTTTTTGAAGTCGCATCGCACGTAAATATTTGAAGAAAAAAATATATTTTTAAGGTTGTTTTTCCTCTGTGTTTAACTGTTTGGGGATTTTTTATAGGGTTGTCTTAAACATCTTTCTATGCATATCAAACCATTTTTTTGTGCACCTTGCGAATACTTGGTGCATAAAGGAGATCCACTCAATAATCTATATTACCTGTGCAACGGTTCAATGGAAATTTTGCAAAATGGCATGGTAGTTGCAATATTAGGTGCGTATTCATTATTTTACTTGTGTACGATTTAAGTCGTATTGATAAAGGATTATTGTCATCTGATTTGTAGGGAAAGGTGATTTGGTCGGTTATGACATTTGCCAGACTGATCCTACTACAGTGAAATCAAGCAGTGACGTGAAAGCTCTAACGTATTGTGATCTCAAATGGATTGACGTTGTTGGTCTTTTGGAAGTTCTTCGACTTTATCCTGAATTTGCTGAGCAGTTTACGCACGACATTCAACACGATCTCACTTATAATTTACGTGAAGGCTACGAGTGCGAGGTATTGCTATATAGTTGTTTTAGAAATATTTCATGAACTTCATTTACTTAGTAAATTTCTTTTTAATTTTCTTTGCTTTTGTGCAAGGAGGCTGACACGAATGGTGGACCTTCACTCACTTTGCCTTCGATTTCTGAGGATGATGAAGATAATGCTGAAGAAAAGGAATCTACGACTCCAATCTCGCCCAGATCACCCAGTCAAACTGGTCCTAAAACTCGATTCTTTCTTAATAACCGGTAAATTGTGTTTTCTTTAATGTTTAATCGTTATTGTATTTACGTTCTTTATCTTGTATTTTAGATTGGATTTGGACGACAATCAACTAAAAACTGATCCCCAAACTGGTCGACGATATTCGGGAGGAAAACTTTTCAAAAGAGAAAAGATTAAACCGTCCAATGCGTTGCCGCTTATTAGTTCACGTAAGTAATTTGACTGCATTTTTTTAAATTTTGAGATAAGTTACTGTATTAAACTTTGTTTACATTGTATTATTAAAGCATTTCGGCATGCTGGCTCACTTGAATCTCTGGACTTGCAAGCAGATAGCAATCAGAGCCAAAACAGTATTGATCGACTTGATCTCCAAATGACTTCTCTGCATGGGGAATTTCAAAACTTAGGAGGCGACGTAAGTTATTGCCTTTTAATCAAAATTATAAACGAAAATTAAAGCAGTCAGATATCTTGATAGATAGCGTTTCAATTAAGAATTACTTGTTTAAATTTTTATTTAGTATGAAAATATTTACCCTGCTATCGGAATTTTGATTAAATAAACTTTAGAGATTAGTAGTCCTTGACTTGATTAGTTTCTAAAAGAAAGTACAGTACTGTAATTGAAAATTTATCATTGAAAAATGTTTGGCAAAATTGCAACAGGTTTCTACTGTACGTTATCGATTTTCAGCAGAAAACATACAAGGAAACAAGTTGTAGAATCAAGAAAACAACGGCTTTCGTTGTTGTTGTAGTAGAACCAAGGAAAAGAAAATAGAGCAATTTCTTGAGGGCAAATTGGGGGGAGTTGTTTTTACAGCTTTTGAGTACAATACCGTATTGTATTTTGTACTTCTTTTGTATTTTGTATGACCTTTAGCAAAAAAAGTCAACTAAAACGTTCCCTTTGTCACTATTGTACAAACAAGTAACTTGTTGCACCACTTGTAAGCAAACTTAATTGAAATTGGAAATTTTGACTGCTATTAATTGGTCGCTGTAGTGGACATTTTGATTGCTGTTTTGGTTATAATATAATATCATGTTATTTTTGTTAAACTAGGTAAAGAAGACATTGCAGTATTTTGAACAGTTATTGAATGTGTTAGGAATAAATATAAACGGATGTATGGGTACTATTACATCTCAGCTAATAGTTAATAAAGAATCTCAAAATGAAGCGAAAAAAGAGAATGAAACAGCGGTTAAAAGTGAAGTACTGCCATCATTGATGTCAACGCAAACTGGCCGAACATTGGTCAACAATTTTGTCAACAATATGGTGAAAAGTCCACCAGTCATGTGCGAACAGGCAACTCAAACAGACCCGAACTGTGAGATTCCACCACCGCCTCAGCCTCTTACTTCTTCATCTGTAATAATTTCGACTAATGCCAATCGATTTGGTAACAGCACCAACAACATCAACAATCCAAAAGTTGGATTTACCTCTGGGTGTAAAATTATTAACGAGTCTCAATCAAACAATTGTAACAATGTTAAAAACAGTGATATCTATTCGTTTGAGCAGCCGCTGAATTTTTGCAATGAAATTAATTCCAGCATAAATAATTCTTCTCAAGACTTTGTAATAACTAACGAACATGATGAAGACGACGACGTCTGTGTTCCACTTTTGAATGGGAAAATCAGCAACGACATACCACTTATCGTCCAGGATAGTAAACGACCAAAGTCATACCTGGGGTTAAGAAGGGATAATTGCTGCGTCATTAAAGAGCCGCCTAAAATAAGCAGCAATTTAAATGACGGTTCAATTTTGGGGAGCAATCACCATCCCCTCAACAACTGTCAGCAGAATAATGAGGAGCAGGAGATGCACGCCTTCGACTCTTACTTCAATACCAGGACAAAAGGTGTCAAATTTGATGGCTCTTTGGTAGACAATAGTGGTTCTTTGATAGGTGTTCCAGTTACAGTGACTCTACAAAACGAAGAAAATGCAATTTTGAGCAGTTGTGTTGGTCAAACGGAAAATGCACTTCCCGCCACATCTGCCAGTGCGCAATACCAATGCCATGCGACGAACAATGTCAACTCCAGGCTGATGCATTGGCCGACCGAGTCGTCCTTTAGACGGCATTCGCTCGAAGTGATCAATCGAGGTCTCTCGGCTATGCCTCATTCGGCCAGCACCAATTGCTTGCCAATGTCAAGCGTTAAAAATGCAGCTTCAAATAATACGCTACAACAAACCCATCCGGAACAATGCGTATCGCAAGATAGAAGGACAAAAGCCACTGACATTTAGATTTTAGGCGATCAAATATTATTGTGCTGGATAAAAGTCTTCATTTAAAAAAAAAGGTAAATAGCGATTCTTTTATGTTGTATAAACTTAAAATTATTAAATTATGGTTATATTTCTTTGTTGAAAATGGTGTAAAAAAAGTGACGGCTTGTTTTCTATATTAATTTATTTATGTTAAATGTGCCAAAAATAATGATGGTTCATTGTTTAAATACCGTTAATTTAGTTTTTTTTATATTTTTTGAAATACTGCCCATCGCATCATTATTAGCATGCGATTTTCTGTAATTATCATTTTAAATTTGCGGTTAATTACTTATTTATATTTCTTATGTCTTGTCATGTTATTAACTTATTGACATCAGCTCTTCACTCTCAAACTAAGCCGAAAATCAATTTTTCCACTGCTTAAAATGTTAAAACCCCGTAAAGATGGTTATTCACCTTTCTAATATTATGCTCTTTTACAATAGTAAATCATAGATTCATAATCGTTGATTGCAAATATTGCATGAAGCAAAAGTGATTTTTTTTATTCGTCTTTCAGTAAATAGCATCACTAAACATCATTTTAAGTGTCATTTACAGATTTAAAATTTGTTATTTTGTAATAGACCGGTAGTTAAAATTTTGAATCTGTGGTTCATAAGAAGGTGGGTCAGTCCATTTTGGGAGCTTCTACTTCTTTAAATTCGTTTTTAGGGAAATTTCTATTCAAAATCTCACATACTGTAATAATTTTCGATTTTCTTAAAATCTCAAAGCAATATTGACATAATATGATACTTCTCATTAAATTTATTATTGGACAAATTTTCAATCTTGAAATAAATTTCTAAATTTTCGTACATTTCTTATATAAAAGACGTACGAATTTCATTGTGGAATTGAAACTTCAGCCTATTCCGTCATGAAGTCCACAATACTGTACAGTCGAGTCCGCTTATAAGAGCTCGCTCGGGGAATGAGAAATCGGCTCTTTTACCCGATGAGCTCTAAAATCCGTTATGCATACCAATGCGATTAACGGTCAACAGAGTTCTTTTCCTTTGCTAAGAGTTTTTTTAAATAATTGTTTAACTTAATTTACTTTTATTTCTTTATAATAACCACATTATAAATTAAAAAATAAATGTGAAAAATGAATTTTATGAAATTACATTTTTTAATTATTTAAATTTGAAATTTTGTATCTTGATAAAATGAATTAGACATTTATTTTGAAAACATCTTAGTAAAGTAAAATAAAGCAAACGAAACATAGTTGTTAATTGATGTCTTTTTACCTCTTTTTTGCTGCTTTAGGCTAAAAAAGCTCTTATATGCATACGAAAAACACAAAAATGCTTAAAAAAAGAGCTCTAAAAGGCAATAAGCTCTAATATTAGGAGCCATTATATACGGAGATTTTTAACATGCAAGTCAATGGGATAAGAAATGGGGAAATTGAACTCGGCTCTAGTAAGCGAAGAGCTCCCTTATCAGGAGCCACTATAAGTGGACTCGACTGTACTAGTTTGTCGCGCCTTCATGGTCGTTTTGACTTACAAAGCCCAATGATAGGTAGTGTGTGCTTGGTACTACGTTTTGGAATCTCGCGGTTATAGGGGACACTCAATTTCCCTGAGAGCTGAATCTCCTCTGCTTTCTATTAAAACATTCTTGAAGTAAAAGCTCCTGATTGAGGTTGCCCCCTAGTGATGAGTCGATGTAAACAAGCGAACAGTTTCGGTGTACAATTCAAAATGTGTTTTAACAAAGTTGTTTTCAATGTACTGTATCACATTTTCCATCTGTGTATTTGTAATTGAAATGGAAACGGCATACCCGTATTATAAGATCCTTCGATAAGAGTAGTTGTAATTACATCTTACTAATTATTGTCATTTGAAATTTTATTTGTTTTGACAATATTTATTTTGCCATTTAATTTACTTAAAAAATGATGATTCAATTTTTTATTTGATTACCTCAGTTTATTTAACTAATAACATTATTAATGTAATATATACATCAACTTCATTCGAAAAACACGAATATTAGAAGAAAAAAAAAATACATTTTAAAGTTATGTTGATGTTATGCATCTAAATTTTAAACAAATATTAGGTTTTGCATTACTTCCATTAATAGAAATGGCATTTTGTTAAGGAAAATTACATGACAAATCATCTTAATAATAATATTCATTCACTGCATTACATAGCAATGTAAAAAATCAACTGGCACAGTATTACAGTAATAATATTAGAAAGTAACTTTATGATTATGACAATATCAATTTAATATGAAATATTTTAAGGATAGTTATATTATCTTATATTGGCTTATTAAGTCATTTCTGCTTTGTCTCACTATTCCAATTTTTAATAACTTTCATTAGTTAATCTAAAATTATTGAAATTTAAAAGAAATCTGCTATTCAAATTTTGCCGCCAGATTGTTTTGGCGGGAAATTTGGATGTGTTGTCAGATTATGCAAGAGAATTTTTTTTAAAAGGCAAAACAGTTGCCGTACAGCAATTTATTACGGTAATTAATATTAACTATCTAAATGTTTAATACAAAGAGCAGTTAAGGTTTAGTTTGTGCTGTTATGATTCTCAAGACTAGATTTACTGTACAAGATACTACGGTTTTTTCAGTGATTTATTAGTTACATTAGTAACTTCAATGTAAATAAGGAGCCACAACATTGATGTTTACACTCTGTTCAAGCAGCTTTTTGAAAATTGAGCATGTTCATTGCTTCCATTGAATCTTTTTGAAATGCATTTAGATGCAAATACTATTCACACTTGTGATTCTTTTCAAAATTGTGAATGCAACCATAAAGCGGCATAATGAAAAATTTTATTTGAGATTTGTGAGGAAAAAAAAATTCAATTTTATAGCAGTAGGGTCTTTTCGGCCCGAAAGTGTCAAGGACAATAAATTCTTTACGACTTTACTGTAAGTGTGGTTTCTCCCACTTAGCAAATGAAAAATTATTTTGTAAAAAAAAAAAAGGAAAAATCGGAAACTAAAATACTGTAATATGAAATTGCAAAGTAATGTAAAATATTAACGTGCTTATTTAAAAAAAAATAAGTTAAAATTATTTAATTTTTAACTGAATTTTAATAGGAAGTAATAAAAAAAATCATAAGAATAAGATTAGCATCTTATCAATTTTTCCAAAAAATAAATTTTAGTTTAGACTTAAAATTCATGGAAATATTATTTTTGGTTTTATTAATGCCGGTACAGTAGTAAGCTTTTTGTTTTACACTCCAGGTATTGGTTTGCAGTTGAACGGATGTTGTCAGGTCTGACGCTGTAATTGCGAACTTCCTGTTAATACAGTGTAGGTGCTTTTTTATTATTTACTTATTGTGTTTCAAAGCAAATTTATTAAGAAGAGAGTGTAACAGTTCTGTCATGTAGAAAGAGCCATTAAATAATAATACAATTACCAGCAACTTATCTGTTATGTAGAACGGATGTCAACAGGCCATGTTATTGTTACGCCTAGAAAAATGAAAAGTTAGCAACCCGTTTAAAAAAATTTAAATTCATGTGAACAACTTATTATACTTAGTTACTTTGAGATTACTTGTACGGAAAGATCACAAGATAGATCTTTACATATAATTTCCATTCTGGCAATAAAGAAACTTAAAATATTTGGAGGCAGTTTTTTTCGTACATTTTATGGTAACTTTTACCAAGAAATAAACGAGACAAAAATGTGTTGTAAGCCATGGCATTTATTCCCGTTTCTTTATTGCCAGCATCTTTTGATTATTCCGTATAAAAAAACAAAGAAAATAATTACCGGTAACTAATTTTATTAACACATTAACTAATTTATTCGAATTTAAAACGATTGTAGCAGCAATTTTTGTTTATTGATTTTTTTAATAGATTTTGTTTTCAATGCCAATGGTTGTGATTCATTGTGTTATTAATTAGTTTAGTTTTTAACTACTTTAGTGTTTAGCATTTTTGTTTATTAATTTAACGTGATTCCGGTTGAACTTTTAAATAAAATTAAAATAGTTGGGGGGTTGAACGGTCTTGTTATTAAGGAAAGGAGGCAGAATGTAATTTGAAGGCCGTCCATATATTTGAATAATAATCTCTTCACTGCACTAAAATGTTAGTAATATCGTTAGTGTATTAACTTTGAATATTACTTTTTACAAATTACATGCATTACTAACCATGCATATTAGTCGTTGGGAGAAAAATATGATTGTATTATTAAAGGACACACGACACGTGTGACTGTCATTATTTGGATTTCCTGAAAATGAAATTTTTAATTAGAAGAAAGCAGCATGACTATCACAAGTTGACATAACAAATATTTGCATGATTCAAATACAAGTTATTTCTTACAATCAGGACAAAGTCACCAAAATAGCTGTCGCGTATGCAAAGTAAAATTTTTCAGTCTGGCAAACAAAATTTTGATGTAAACATATACACTACATTTGAATTAAGTTTGTTGTGAGGAAATTATGCAAAATATGGATGTACAGTTGTATAATCTGGATTAATGGGCTGTGATATAATATACAAACGTCGCTTAGTTAAAATAAAATGTAAAAGCGCAGTTTGTACGATTTCTCTTTCAAATGAGCTTGGTCAAGCAATTGAAATTGTTGCAAAAACTTTTTGTAACAAATTTTTACTCTTTCTGTTACAGTCACATGAGTCATCTATTGTACAAATTAAAATTCGGTTCTGGTTTCTATTTACAAAGTATGACGCATACTGTAAGTCATTTTAAAAGTTATAATTTGGTAACTTAATTTACTTTAAGGGGAAAATATTTTGACCGAAATGTAATGTTTTTACGGTAACTTCATTGCATAAATTAACCTTAACGAGATCACGCTGTAACTTTTATTTTAATTTGTTGTTAATTGAAAGGAAAACTTTTTGCTTAACATTTTAATTAACCAGCCGAATTTTAATCAGGTGATTTTCTCATGATGTGGCAGGTGCATCTAACAATTATTTGTGAGCAGTCAAATGTTACAGGACATAAAACGGTCTGTTTAACTTTAGCATTTCAGCATAATATTTTGAATGTCATTCAGAATAGTCATTAACTTCCTCAAGGATTTGAAATTCTTTATTTCCTGTTAAAAGTGTACAAAGAAGTTGGTTTTTGTTTTGCAACAATTTCTTCTGCCTTGGAATTGGTCCTCTGTGTACAGTATGTGAAATGAGCTACAGTATTTCAGCACGGGTTTGGTATACTTAAAAATTTAGACAATTTAACTTAGAGAGCAGTTTTTGTAACTTTTCAAATTCAGGTAATTGGCAGATTATTTACTCGGAAATTGTAGTGAAAAGAAAAACTGCCTATTTATCGAAATAAATTCCCAACAGCTCACCTTAGGCGAACATTATTATATAACCCATATTCAAACATGTAATTTATTATAGACAAAAATTTAGTTTGTTTCAAATTTGAATTTTTCCTTAAAGACTCCGCCCACTCATGTAAACTCCAATGTTTTGTTGATTTTTTTCATAAGGGGTAGAAACTCATCTAAAATCAAAAAAAAATTAAAATAGTGTGTGACGGATAATTAAAAATGTAAAATCATTAAAAACAAAACAAAAAAAAAGTTAAAAAATTCCAATATAAATGACGGTGTTATTTTTTTCAAACACCCAATTTTAGTGTTTTTTGCTATAGAAACACTTGAGTTTAGCGCTTGTATTTATTATGAAAAATTGACATTCAATTTGTATTTAAAATTATTTTTGCATCATGTAAAAATGTACCAATTTCTCTCAAAGTGTAAAAAAACCTTTGCTTGTTATATGTTGTTTTTTATATTATGTAAATTTCATCAATTTCTGAATAAGAAAAAAAGGTATCGGTATGACTGAATCTGATCATTCTGTACTGTGACATGTCAAACAAAACTGTCAATTTTGCTTATTCGTGCGTTTCTTTGTTCAATTGTTTTTGCATGCCATTTTCTTATTTAAAAAAAAATGATATTGTCTGTTTTCTTCACTGATAAAAAATAAGCCAATAAAAATATCTTTTAACTTCATTTCACATGTAAAATTTGTTCATTAAACAGTTATTAAATGATGAAATTATTTCCTTGAATGAAATTAAAAATAGTAAAATCGACGTCAGTAGGTTGGTAGAAGTTTTCACACGCCTTAATTCACCTATATATTTTTTTAAAGTTTGTAAATAGTACGTGTAATTCAATACAGTAAATGCGGAAAATGTTAAATGAATGTGGTGGGTACTTTATTGTCATGTGTGGGTAGTGAAAATATATAAAAGTTTAAAAACAGCAGTGTAGGCGTTATGCAACTTTTTCGCTAATCACAAGGTCACGAAAACTTTAAGAAAAAAACTTCATGCTGTAGTAATAAAAGAGTAAGTTTTAAACAAGAGAGGGGAAAAAAATCATTTTTAACCTCTTTATATTATATTACGTTTAAATAGTGGTGCTATATATTTAGTGTAATATACCGGGTGATTTTCTAAATTAGAGCTTTTTTTTTCGTGGCAAACAAAAACCGGGACAACTTGCTATTAAAACATATAAGATCTAGTCTCGTTACTTATTTCTTAGTTGTCGTTTCTATCGACTTTTTAATTTAAGGTAAGAAAATAATGAAACTAATTGTCCTTGGACTTAGTCTTGTTTTTTATTGCCACTTTTTCATTCCTGGTAAAAATAAAACGGAAGAAATTGTCATTGAAATTAATAGGATTTTGTCTCATTTCTTTACTAGCACTGTCAAACACAGTGTTCCAATTTAGAAAATCACCTGGGGTACTGTAACTAACATCAAGAAAATGTAATATACACAGCATGGTATTATTACACACTTTTTTTTAGTTTTGGTTGAGATCACTGAACTTAACAACAACAGTATGTTTGAAAATTGAAACTTTTGAAGTTAACAACGGCCTTGAGTGTCTTAGTTTTTTTTAACCAATTTACAAAAAAAAATCTTCATAAAAACATATGGTAACAAAAAAACAATCCCATTTCTATGTAATGTTTGTTATACTGTATCTCTTTTGTTTTGTTTTTTTAAATGGCCAAGGATAACTTGATAAAATATTAAGATGATTGACCATTGTTGTTAATCATCTGAAAGGGGTTGTGAGAAGCTGGTGAACTTCTCTCTCATTTCCCGTGACCCCTTTCAATTTACCAAATAGTTTCATCGTTTTACTTCAGTGTATTTACTAGGGCTGGGCGATATTTCAATATATCGATTTCGATATATCGAAAGTGGTCAATATATTGAATATTGAAATGGATATCGAACTTCAATATATTGAAATCTCGAAATAT
>JAAFCF010006596.1:22641599-22829610 GCA_013389785.1 Helicorthomorpha holstii
TGACCTTGAAATATCGACAATATTGGTTTGACCTTGAAATATCGACAATATTGGTTTGACCTTGAAATATCGAAAATATTGAAATATCGACAATATTGAAAATATTGAAATATCGAAAATATTGAAATATCGACAATATTGAAAATATTGAAATATCGAAAATATTGAAATATCGACAATATTGAAGTACCAGTATTGAAAGTTTCAAAATATTGAAATATCGAAACTCAATATTGAAATTCGATATATTGGTCCAGTATCGAAAATTTCAAAATATTGTTTCGTATCGAAAATTTTCGATATCGCCCAGCCCTAGTATTTACTGTATTATACCCGCAGTTACAATATTCTTCTCAACCTTTGTAGATCACGACACACATTTTCGACTCTTCAAACAATAACAAATGGGAGATGGTTTTTGTGAATGTTGTTTCATCTTTGGTAAATGTGTGCGCAACAGTGCTTATACCGGACATAAAGTTAAGAAAGGGAAAAGGTATATTTTGCAAAATCTATAATGGATGGGAAAAAATGTTGAATGCAAAACTTGTAACTATTGAAAGGGGAACATATGATGGTCCAGGCACGTTTAGGAATTGTTATACAGTAGTTTAGTTTTCAATTACAGTAATTTTATTTATGGAACTGTCCCATTCCTTACATTTACTACAATACATTGCTGCATGAGAAGGCAAACCACTTCTAATAAGAAAACGTCTCTCTAATGGAGATTTATTTAGTTTTTTATTGTTTTTAAAGGAACAAGACTAAAGTGTACTGGTTTAACCGTAGACTTGCCTCTTTTTGTTAATTTTTAAATAACCGAGACTAAAATATACTGTTTAAAATGGAGATTAGTCTCATTTTTTAACTTTCTTTTGCAATATAACTGAGTTGCGAGGTTTTCTTGCAAAGTCAAGTGTATGCTTGATGCTGTTTAACAATTGCAGTGATGCTGTGTAATGGTCAGTTTCCATATGCACATTTAGATTTTTTAAGTTACTGTACTTAAAAATCTCAAAACGAGCATTTGAATACAGTATTGAGTATTCCCATTCATACTTTTAACCTTTTTCTTCTATTATTGTTGAGAAAACTGCGTTTTTCCTTCTTAACTTTGCACCCGGTAAAGACAAGTTTTCATCACTAGATCACGCTCACGTAACACCTGTTGAGAACCTTTTATAACGAACATAAAAACGTAGTGTACTCAGCTACCCCCTTACTGTACCCAGCAACAGTGTAGGAGTGTAGGCAGAATTTCTAACCTGAAAAAAAATTTTACCCGTCTTTTATCCGTTCCCCTCCAAAGAAGCTTGCACTTTCTTAGCTAAAAATTTTTTTTCTTCCCCCATTTTCCCCCTTCTCTCATTTCTCTGCAACTTCTGCTCCCCTCATCTGTTCATCACTCAACATGTGTTTTTTTATGAGTGTTGAATCTTGATAGTAGGGTCCAGCTGCTTTTCAAGGCACCAGCTGCTTGTATAAATCGCGCGTGCTATTGGTTAGCTGAGTTCCTGTACATTTTTGCAGTAACTGTTGTTGGGGACTTCCGAAATTGTAGTGGTGGGACTGCTGGAGTCCGCGTTTTTGTGGGGGAGTGCAAATAAAATCTGTCGCGTTTATTGATAAAAAGATTAATAATACATTGGAATTTTGTGCAATGTAAAGTGTACAATTTCCGACACTCCTATCAACGTTCATACAGTACAGAAAAGTAGTAGAAAGTACCTTACAAGTTCTATACAGTAC
Source organism: Helicorthomorpha holstii (assembly GCA_013389785.1). Taxonomy (NCBI): domain Eukaryota; kingdom Metazoa; phylum Arthropoda; class Diplopoda; order Polydesmida; family Paradoxosomatidae; genus Helicorthomorpha; species Helicorthomorpha holstii. Next base: position 22,643,352 of record JAAFCF010006596.1, read on the forward strand.
CAATGTTAAAGAAAAAAAAAGGTGCAACTCAAATCATCCCCTGTATATTGAAAAGCATTCTTGAGACATTTTTGTCAATTTTCTTTTTCTAATTCTAGGGTTTGCGAAATCGCGACCGGCCAGCCCATGTCATTGTCAACTCGCATATCTATTGCTCTCTGAACCGTTTTCAAGTAAAAAAGAAATTTTTTTGAATGAGGTTTACAATTGATAACATATGGACTTTGCTATGCGGTGAAAATGAATGAAACCGTTTGCATAAAATTTCTTGCATTTAGTTACATGTTAAATATTTGTATTTACCGTTTGAAAGTTGCAATGTTTAAGTTTATTTAATAATGATGAAATGATTCATTTCTAAAGTTTGATACCCTACTTTTAGTCATATTCTCCCATGCACTCTCAACCCTCAACCTCCATTACATTATTTTGGTGTCCTCCCATTTGATTTTCTAATACTGACTCGTCAGAGTGAGTAATAATTTGAGATGAGTAAAGCATGACGATGTAACGACGGTTTTGTTTTTTCAAAAGCAGTTCACAGCATTAAAAGTTAAAACAAGCAACATTTCCTTTCTTCTTTTTTTATTGTACTTTTTTTTTTACTTAATCTATACCACTCTTTTTTTTACATAATAGCAACACGAAAGTCGAAGCCATGCAATGATGTTTTCTTTTTTTAGTACGGTAATCTTTTGCCCCCCTGCCTTGAAGGCTTTTTAATAAATCACTTGAAAATGCATGTACTCTCTGAGAAAAAGATTAGTTTGGTGTCCACCCCAAATTTTTTAACTTTATGAAGCCATGTTACGTAAATGTATCTACTTATGATCTAATATGATTGTTTCTCAAACTTTTGATATCTTTGTACCATCTTGTTACTATCAATTAATCAAATTTTAAAATTTCGAAGTAAAACTTGCTACAACTAAAAATAGTTCTAAAAAATTCTTATTTTAGTGAAACAAATTTTATTTTCCGACTGAAACATGTACAGTATTGTCACGTTCCAACAGTTTCAGAATATGTCATTTGTTATAATTAACGGCTAAAAGTGATGATTGACATGTACTCTAGTTCAACCAGTAGAAACACGAAAATTTCACTAAATTTAAGTGCCCAAAGGGCCCTTTTATTATAGTAGAGTTAAAGGACACACGTGAGTCACATGTCTGTACTTGTTTTAAAGTTCAAGTTTATTGTTAAAATTTTAAAGCCCTATTGTAAAAAGTTTTAGTCACTCAATTAACACAAAAGAGCCCGATTGTACTTATTAGACCATCGAGTAACGTCGCATGTGTGCTAAGTTTTGAGATTATCACAATAAATTTTAATACTTTTATCACTATCAACATTGTTTTGTGTGTACTGAGCAGATGGTTTTGTATTTTTATAATGAAAGCCATATGTTGTTTCACAGCAATATATAAAGTACAGACTGATAACATTTTGCCACTTTATTTTTTCCCTATGATTTTTTGGCGTATTGCCTTTCCCGTGTGAATGCATACGATTTCCTGTTGGGCCGAAGGCCATCGTAACAATTTATTTTTTAAATTTTCGTAAGGGTGTACGGTATAAAAACACCTGAAAAGCCACCAACCCGTACGTTGGTCGTTTAAATGTTTTGAAGAGGAGACCCCACCTATCTCTGAATTCACACAAGCGCTTTCAATCTTCGCTAGCTTGCGGCTAGTCAGGACGTGTTTAAACGTGAAGGCGAGTTTGACTTTAGGCACGCTGTGGAAAGAACGCAGCTTAGCAGTTGCGGATAATTTGCGCATCAGTGTGTACTGCGCTGTTGGCAAGAGGGTGTTTTGAATTTCTCTAACGTCTTTTTGTGTTTATGGCAGCTGCTGTCATGAGTCACCTGTCTATGTTTATGTGAGACCGTTTTGGATTTATTTCAAATTTATAAAATGTATTTCGAAGATTTAACTGTGTATGCGGGTGAGGACTGGACTTTCGAAGATCGAGTTAATTTTTATCACACAGAAGTCTTGTCGGATTGCCGTTGTAGTGAAGTGGGAGAGGCACTTTTGAGTTACATAACGGAAAATATTGAGCCTGTCGGTTGGAAAGCTATTTGGAGACCAACGAAAAACATTTCGGGTTTGAGTCCTAAATTTGATTATTTAGTCGAGGTAAGAATTAAGATTGGTTTATATCGTATTCTGTACATCTTCCCTTTAAATTCTGTTGCTAACTGATGAATATATGTGTAGGTGCTAGACGTTAGCCAGTTTAAATTAGAGGCACGAATTAATGTGCTGAATTCGTTAATAACTAATAATAACAGTTCGAGGGCGGATGAGAAAATTGTCAAGAAATTACCAGTCACTTTAGATGTACCTATCGTCGAATTAATTCCAATACAGGACGACAGTAGTGATGGACAATATGATAAAACTGCGGAAATCGTTGAAAATCTCAGGTACAGTATTTTTATTATTTTTTCATTGCCATGTTAGTGGTGTTAAGTGTAACGGTCTTACTTTTGAAGATTTTTTTACCAAAATATCTGGAGGCCTTGGGATAACGACGATGAGGAGGACTGTATATTTGCTAATCATTATCTGGAACCACGGATGAAATTGTGAGTATTATTGTGGAATTCGAGAAATATTTCGTTATTTTGGAATTTTTCAAATCAGGTTTACTTAATGTTTAACTGTGAAGTGAATCTCAGTTGCTCAAAGTCCATAGTTTTTAACGTGATGTTTTGTTAAAAAAAAAAATTTTTTTATTGAATCTTAAGATTTTAATTATCAATCAGTATCTGGTAAATTTTTCCATTATTTGCATTGATTTTTTTTACTTAGTGCTATGTACTTGCAATTACAGTATAATTATTTTAAAACCTTGCCAAAAGTTTTTCGCTAAAACAAATACTTATGATAATAAAGTTATTAACTCTATGGTTTTTGATCTACAGTGATATTTATCTTCTATTAAATATTTAAGCAACCTTGATATTACCGGTACTCTATTATTTAACTGATATCATTTGTGTGGCATTGAAATTGAACAAAACAGTGATAATTACTAAGTAAACATTAAGTAAAATATGACAGGAAGAGTCCTTTTTATATCAGTTTGTTTACATAATGTATTTAAATTTATTTAGGTATTATGAGATGGTGCAAGGAGTGATTTCCAGCGTTTTAGTAAACCGAATTCAATGCATTTTACAAAGTGCTTGGGAGAATTATTATCGTTTAGAAGGCCTCGAAAAAACAATGCAAGTTAGCGACTCAGAAGTCGAATTGGATGAAAAAGATGTGTTGCATTGCATGGAAATCCGTCTTAAACAGGAGGAGTTGAAACGGGAATTACAAATTCTTGAAAATCCGACCTTAAGGTTTGTTGTGACTTGAGTATAATACACGATAAAGTTGGAACATGTCAATTTATTTGATGGATTTGATAATTATAGAGCCATTGTGATAAAGAAAAATCTGGCATTGAGTAATTTACCTCGGGGTCGTCGTCAAGACAGTGAAGTTGTTTTACACATAGTCACCGAAAAATTATTAGCCGGAATGTTAAGGGTACTTCTGATTTAGATATTGTTACATTTGTAGATTGATCATTGATGTACTAAATTTGAACATTTTTGTAGGATTTACCATCGTCAACAATAGTCGAACATCATTCTTTATTCTCATCAGCTGTATCAGCAGCTTATGAAAATGACACAATTTGGTTATTTCCCGGAACTTACATTTGTGATGGTCTCGGTTGGTTTGATGATTCAATTACCGTCGAAGGTACTTCAAATTTAAATGAACTTGCGCATTTATTTCTTACTAATCAGTTTTGTGCATGTAAATTCATGTTGCTTCAATTTTATATTGAAAAATGCAAAGTTTAGTAGAATACCTGGTAAACTTTTTTTTTTACAAATCATTAAGATCATTTTGTTGTTTTAAAAGTTTAAAAATAGACCAATGACTCATCGAGGACCGTAAAAATAAGTCCTGTTGTTTTTTTTTCTACCTTTTTTTACCATGTGTACCTGATTTTATTGACGTGTGTGCTTTGTGTTTGGAAATCGCACTTTGGTTACCTTTCCTTTAATTCTTTTGTTTCCTCCTTAGGGAAGGGATCTAAGCCAGAGGATGTGGTGATCAAGGTTACTGGAAACACCGACATTTTCATGAACTGTAATGCGCAGGATTTGAAGATTTCTAACGTAACAATTGAAGCAACGAGTAATCAGTTCACCACTTTGATGGTTCACCGTGGTTGTACCACCCTAAAGAACTGTATAATTAGAAGTGGTCAGGTTGGAGTTTATACCAATTCATGTGCTGAGACTATATTATACGAATGCCAAATTGTTGGGTCTGAAGTGAGTTTGAAAAAATTACACTAACTTTATAAAAATAATTACAGTACTAAGAAATTTTTAATCGTTTTTAGCTCTGCGGAATCAATGCTCAAGCGTTATGCAATGTAACAGTTAAACAATGCGAGTTCTCCGGGTTTCACTATTGCGCAATAGCAATACAGGTATAATTTTAATGTTGAATAAATCAAAAAGCTCAATAGTTTTAAACTGTGATTTGATATGGAACTTACAGCACAGCGATGAGAACTCTGACCGTTCTGTGAAACTTTATAAGAATCGGTTTTCCGGAGATGGAAAATTTGGATTTGTATTTTACTCAGAGAATCAAGAAGTCAGAGATTTAGCCACGTTTTGCTCGAAGAAAAGAGTGGATGAAACGCAAAGGTATAACAGATTTTGGATTAATTTTGAATTTGTAGATTGTTAGTGTTTATCGTGAATTTGTGATGCATTTTTTGTGAAACATAATACAGTATTGTAGAATATATAAACTTTTTTATGTGTAACAACTAACAACCACTTGTAATTGTTAAGTTAGATTATTCAGCACACTGAAATTTCTTATGACATTCACCTGGGAAGCCAAGGCCACCCTTTATTAAGCTTTTCCTGTCGCTCTTAAAATATTTTTAACATTAGTAGGCATCAGTCTCTACAGTGAAACTCTTCTACAGCACTGGTACCGATAATAAGAACATTTAGGATAGTAATTTGAATAATTAGAGGTTATGAATATACAGTCGTAATTATGTTTCTAGAACAACCAAACACTTACTAACAGTAGGCGGTCTTTGATTTTGTTGTTTTAAATTATTTATTTTTGCTAATTTTGTTTATATATTTTTAGGAAGCAGTTAACTTATTTTGACAGTCAAGAAAACGACTATCAGCGAAAGGAATTCGGTACGTTGTACATTTCTTCCTGAATTTACTCACCATTATTTCGACAGGATCTAAATAATCATGTGAATTCAATTCTGATTTAAATAACGCCATTTTATTTACACTTTCAGCAGAGTATATGTCGGGTATAAATACCAAAGCTAGATTTGTATAATTTTTTTATCAGAGTTACTTTGTGTTCTGTTAAAGTTTTGTTTTCTACACCAGAGTGAATTTTTTTTCGTAGTAATACCGTTTCTTTTTGCATATATATAACACAATAATGTCACAAACGATGGTAGACTGAAAATAGAAAACGAGATAACAGTTTAAGCAGATGAAATTGTGATTAAGTATTATAGAAATTGTTTTTGCTAAATAATTATTATAATTAGATACTTACGAGCCCTAAAAGAGCAAGTCCAGAACCCACATTTAATAAGAGTGGAACGATATTAAATTGGCCTCCTCTGCCCCTCACTTCGATCATAAAGCGTATTCCAAACGCTTTATACAAAGTTCGGTTGTTATCACCATAGTAACTTGCAAATCTGAAAATTACATTTAGCAAATTGATTATTTTTTTTAGTAACATAGCTCTGTTGGAGCTTCCACATTTACCACTTAACATCATTCATGGCTTGAGTAATTTCATTAGGGACACATTTAATGAAGGCGTGTTAATTTTTATTTGTACATATTGCACATAATATCTGATAACATCTGCAGTAATTTTGAGCAAGCTTTTTTAATTATGTAGAAGGCTATTTAATCAACGAAATGTAAATAATTTTTGATATATTAATTACTAACATTTAAAATTTGTGTTGAATCTATATGGAAATTATGAGGATAATTTATTTTTTAATGAGTGTATTTTGGAAGGATTTCTAACGTGTTTTGAAACTGGAAATCGTCTATTGCATTTTTATGTGTACTAATATAATTTATGTCAAAACATCAGTGTGTATCCATCTTACGTGAAACTACATATTGAATTATGGTATTGGGGAAAAGTTTATTCACTTCCCGTGTTAGTAATTTTGAATTTGGGTTGAATTATGGGAAATATTCGTTGAAAGTCTTGAAATAACAGTATCACCGCTGCTCAATTTTACTGCTCGTGTTTTTATTGCTTGAATCACTGTATTTATCGATTCGCACTAGTCAAAACGCAAACTGTTTCCAACGAAATTATTCAGTCTATATATTTTGGGTATTTTTTTTTTTTTTGTAAAAATGTATTTTAATATGATTTTTCCACCTCATTTGTACGGATATTTATCAATATTTCACAATTTGTGTGGCACTACGTTTGATAAACCTGCACAATTTTATTTAAATCTTGTGGTTTAAGCTACTTACGAGAATAATTTTTTGTAATGATCATTGGTAATGCACTTGGTGTGCTGTTTTGTGAAAATCTTTATATTTTTTTTTTGAGTGAAATGCACAAATAAAAGTGACATATAATGCAAAGCCCTGTGTGGCGAGCTTCTTATTTGAATTTTTTTTAGCATAGACATTGGACAATATGCAGTGCTGCTTGTGGACATTAAAGAAGATCATTAGAGATATTTTATTACCTGAAATTCCAACCTTGACTTATTTTAGCGTTTGGGTCATCGAGTCGCCTGAATGTGTAGCTTGGCTTGCAGTATTTCTCCGGATCAAAATCCAAGTTGCAATCCCACGTAATAATAATGTTCAGCACAGCACCCTTGATTAAATAGACGGCGATTTTTAGTTTGGTAAGCAACAAGTACAAATTAAATATTTGCTTAATGTTAGACCTTAATTGCAATTCGCTCGTAGTCTTCACCCGCTTCACTGACGATTGTTCCAAGACGAAATATAGGGCATAAAGCATCGGTGCGGGAATTAAACTGGCAAGTCTCTAGATATTGGGAACCGACATTATCAGGAATGTTTCGTCTAATTAAAATCATGAAATTGGAAGATGAGTTATACAACACTGGAAAGTAAGGCACTTTATCCAATAACAACTTAAAATAAACGGTGACTAATTTTGAACTTAGGAAAAAGTTATTGTTATTTTTTTTAACGTAACTTTTGCTGAGGTATGTTTATAAATTTGTTTGAAGACGTTTTGGCATATGATGAGTAAGAAGTCGTGTTCTAATATTGTTTTGATAACACCGTTTACATTTCACACTACTTGTCTGGTTTTTTACTTAAGTTAGCATACTGTGTAACTCAAATGGATTTTGAAAAAAAAAGCATTTTTGTTTATTCAGTAGAGGGAGGTATTGCAGCAAGCCAAGTAGTCATTTCGAAATCGTCATTGACAAAGTGCACATTGCTTGACTAAAGTTGAAGAAAAGTATAACATTGTAGTTTAAAAATGTATTGTACCTTTTAATCTTGAATTTGGAAAACTCAATGTTGTTTTTTATTAGCACAGTAAAGTCTCGAGATTCCCCAAGTAAAGGATGTGAGCGTCCACTTTTATCATCATGAAAAAATAACAAGATCACAATGTCATTAAAATTATTGAAAGGAATATCAGGAATGGAATATAATACACTAGTGACTAAATTTGGAAAATTCATAAACTGGTAATTAACTCCATATTAACATATGATACTGTACTTTTTGGAGCAATAACTCGTAAATTTTAAAATATTTAGTTGCTAAATTATCCATAAATAGTCTCATGTTACACGCTAAGTTATTGGCTTGTGGTTTGTCAACTTTGTTTAAAAATAATTCTTCTAATTCAATGCACCGCTAACTGGTTCCTAACTTCCCATAAGAATTGTTCAACTCTTCTTTCAAACTTGACAGCTTGCACTTTTACAGCTAACTTTTTCTCCCGTTTCTTTTGAATTGGTTGAAGTATTGTGGATGATGCATTTTTTTTGTTTTTGACAGAATTTATGCATCTGCATTTCAATGGTGCATTCAGGGTAATTTTTAAGAAATTATAACGTCACGATATTTGTTTATGGTGGCACGTAGCCTATGGCTTTACTTTCACGTATTTTTAGCGTTTTTGAAATTTTAAATGGAAGAAAATGCACTCTTTAGAAAATCAGTTATTTTTATTAACTTGTAATATTTTGTTTACTTTAACGCCAAATTTATGTTATGGTTTCTCGTTAAGTTGGCTGTAAATTTTGTTTGCTGAATGCCGTATCTTTGGTCGAATGGTTATGTAATATAATCATATAACATTGTAAATAGGTCACCATTTAGTAACTGAAATCTATATTTTACCGAGTGATATTCTAAATTGAAATAAGATTTTTTCTCATGTCATAAAACGCAATTCCATAACTCAATAAAGAAATGGGTCAGATCTTAATTGAAATTGATCATTAGTCTCGTTTCTTTATTGACACTTTTTTCTGATACCGGTAACGAAAATATACCGCTTTTAACTATGACTTTAAAAAAAAGTGTTCAAATTTAGAAAATCATCCTGTATATGGCGTTACCAGGAACTCCATTAGTTGTAAATATTTTTAAAAAAGTTTTCTACAAGATTTTGAAAAATACATTGATTCTAAAAGTACATGTTATTTTCATCCATTACTATCTTAAATAACAAAAATGCACCAAAGATTGTGAAAAATAGCGTAGATTTGCCAGTAGCCTGTCTCAATTTCACATGTCCCAGGTGTTGAAAGAGAAAATTATTTTTAAAACCATCTCAGCGAAATTTTGTAATGATTTAGTACAGTATAAATATTATTAAAGTTGCGGAAGTTTATATTAAGGGAACTATAAATATTTAAGACCCCTTTATTAAAACATCTGCAACTTTCTGAACTTGGCATTGTTAGGTTATGCTAACGTTTATGGTAATAGTAAGAAAGTATAAATAATAATTACAGGGGCATGATGTTAAGTTCCACTGGACACCATCCACGAATTTCACAAACGTACTGTTTGCTAGTCTTATAATCAGCCGCTTTAATGCATCTTCCTGTCATTATTCCTGTAAATGATGACATTGCCATATATTAGAGCCATGTGGCACTCTCGGAAATCAATATACGAAAAAGAGTAGTTGATGGATGCATGTACTAAAAATATTCCGAATTCACCGTTTCCATATACAACTGCTTCTCCAGCTTTACACGTGTTGTTATGCTTGTCACACCATGCTTTCCGATGTTGGGAATCCTACAAACAATGTACAGTAGTTGGACTCAAAATTTCTATTCTGTTTACGAGAAAAATTTGTGTTCAACACTGTCAAACTTTTCCACTTACTTCTGGGCATAAGGTTTGCTGTTGATTCGGAGTGATAATGGCATTGGTCATTACAAAAAATGCATTGTTTTCCTAGCAAAACAAAATCAAGGCATTATTTTTATTCGGATTGTTTAGTTTAAGTTTATATTATACTGTAGAAAAGTTATTTAGTTTTCAAATGGATTTGTAAACAGACGTAAAAATAAAAAACACGTTTACGGGCATTACTTGAATAATATGATGTCTGTTAAAACAGCTTTTAAATTTTTAACATCGTTTACTGAATGATGTTAAAATGTTGTACTCTTAAAAACTAACGGTTTGTTATGGGTTTTATAACTCAATCTTTTTTTTTTATTACAGAATGGCCATGAATAACAGTGCACTTGACTGGAAACGGTACTGTGGAATTTAATATTACATGTGATAAAAATATCGTTTGAGAAAATTGGAAACCAGCTCGCAAATATTATGTACTGGTAAGTCTTTATTCTCCATTATTTTTATTATTAAAATGTAGGTAATACGAAATAGCTAACTTAATCCAACTATAATAAACTTTGACTGGTCTATTGAGAGACCGATTATTGGTTATCAGTTCTGATTATTAAATATGGCCATAATAACATAACTTATAATATGACGAAATATTATTTATCACCATATTTATAATGCATTATAATGATCACTGAACATGAATTAATCTAATATTCGGGTATTTTACAGTAGTCAAATTCAGCATGTGACTGACACAAGTCAAAAACATTGAAGCCAATGTACTGTTACACAGTTGAATTAGATTGTTGGTATAATTAATTATTTACAAGTACAACATACATTTTTTGTTTGGCTAAATATGATTTTTTGGGTTTGGAAGCTTAACGTTTTAATCTTTATAATGCAACTTCCATGTAATAATCGCATGTCAATGCCGTCAAAATGATATAAAATCAAGTACCGGAACAGTACCCTATGTCCCAAGAAAGCAACTTTTAATATACAAACAATTGTACTCGTAATAAATAACTAATGTTGTTGGATGTCAATGTATCACAGTATGCAGTATTTTAAAAGTCTCAATTGAATTTTTAAAATACTGCATACTTTATAAAAACATTTATAGGGAAATTTAAGATGTATAACAGTAATACTGTAGCAGCTGCGGCTTTTTAATAATAATTTTTTTTTTTACTTTAGTTTAAAATGTGATTAAGATTTGATATAGATTAGAGCATTCTATAGCTAAATTTACCATTTTCAATAGAAATTTAGTGGTTTTGGGAAAGTACGATCTTTTATTAAAGTTATTTATTTTTTGTTTCTATTACAAAATTGCTGAGGTAGACAATAGCTTTGCCAAACTGTGACAATGGGCGCATTTATTTTAAAATCATGATTTCTTTTTTCTCCGTAAATCTCCCTTGACAGTTTACTGACTAACAGCTTTCACCAGAATTTCAGAATAGGATTGTTTTTTTTTTGTTTTGTTTTTGATTATTTTAGCATCAGTGAATAATGCCTTAATGGCAATCGAGTAATGCTTGTAAACATTGGCAACTATAACTTAATTAATTGCTCTAATAGTGGTGCATAAAACATTATAAATGCAACAAGTGTACATTAAATAGTAAGTTATTTAGAGTGCAATTAAAGTACCATTGGCACGACAACGTAATCAGCAACGTCCCAAACTTTTCTATAAACGTCAGGATAGGCAACTCCATTTTGATTGTATTTTTCGTTGGTGTAGTTAGGAAAAGCGACGCCCTTCAGTTTCGTTGTCACCGAGCTGCTAATTTCGCTAAATTCTTGATATCCTTTTTTATATATAATTACAAACCTGCAAAAAAAAAAATTTTTTTTTGCTTCATTGGATTTTTTGAAGTGTTTAAGTAATATATATTGTTTTTATTGCGTATGTAATACAGCATTGAACGAAGGATGGGAGATAGAAAGAGACGTTAGAGGGAGAGTAAAGGATGTTTGCTTAATTATCACGTAGATACAGGTATATTACATTAAAGACAATCTACGATACCTAATTTGTTCATTTTATGGTGTGTGCAGTGTTATTACTTAATGAATTTCGTTTAATTATCGAGAACTCCGACTAGCAACTACTAAATATATTATTTAGGATGTATCTTTTTCAGACCCCCATCACACTTATTTTATTCTGGGCGTTGTCACTTAATTTATTATTTCTAGTTTATTGAGATGATGTCATTTACTGTTGGTAAGGCGCCCTTAACGTGATCATCACCTAACATTAAAAAATGACTAATTTAGCCTCTTAAGATGCAAGATAGAATAGGTGCAAAATGTAGCATATGTTTTTAATTGAAAATTAAATTTTTTGTTTTTTAAATCACTTTTTGTAATTTTGGTTATTAACGTTTACTGTCAGCTATGCGAACTGGAGTTCCTGAAATATAAAATGTACTTATTGCATCGAAATTAGTACACTATATTTGTAAAGGCTAAATTGCTAATTTACTCTGTATAACACATTTTAATGAATAATGATGATTTTTTTAATGGAAAACTTTGTGTTCAAATGCCAAGTACAGTAGATCACGGAAAGTCTAAAAGTAGAATGTAGTTCTTAAACAATAATGGATTAAAAGAAAGTAAATTATTTAATATCCTAATAGTCAAATTAAGTGCTATAAAATGACTTTTTGTTTGCCATTTTCTTCACAAACTTAAGTTTTATGATTAACATTTTAGCTTAATTAAGAATTATGATTTTTTTTACATTTATTTTGTCAATTTAATTACAAAATATTTGATCAGTTTGAGTCCAAAATGTTCTTAGTAAATAATTGAAAAGTGTTGGTACGATATTTGAATTGCTATTAAGCTAGAAATCTAACTAGGTTACTATTGCACCATAAAAATAGCCATCTAATTTAAACCACTGACGCACTTCTTGTTTTTATAGGTCAGACTTAAGATTTTTGTTATTTTGAAAAACAATACAAAGTAATATTTAAATAACTAAATTGAAATTTGGTTACTTACCCAATGACGTAGCTAATGATGCAAAGTTGGACCGTTCGGCTAAGTAATCCAATCTTTTTTGATCGTATGTGCACTACTTGTGGCGTATTGTATTCAAAAAACTTGGATAAAGCTGTTTGACAAAAATTCATTTTCTTTGGTGGAACTTGATCAAACATTACGCTGTTCACTCTTGGTTTTCGTTTTTCTTTTTACTGGTTTTGCAGTTTATCTTCTGGAGGCTTTACATGCGGATGTATGGTTTTAAAAGTGATGAAAAGTGTGAATGTAGAGAGATCCAGGGAGCGTAAATGCGTCTTCGATAGCGGATGCTGTTCAACTGATGTTTATGCTGATGACATCAATTGCCAGGTAGAGCTACTAGAGATTTAGCTTATGTTGTATATGTATACAGTACACGCTTGAAAACGCTCGTTTCCGTGCTCTGCGCAATGTACAAAATCCATAGTTGCGATGAAAGTCAACGCCTCCCAGTTATTTTAAGCCTTTTACGATAAAAAATCATCAAGTGGAAAACGTTTTGGCAAAATATCTTCTTCCACTATGTTTAAAGAAATTTCTTTTTTTTTTTATAGGTATTTTGATTTTGTGTCTCAATGTGCATGTAAAGCAAGAGAGTCTTAAAGATGACGCCATCGAGTTACGACAACCACTAATTGAACCAGATGATGAAAGTAGCGGACCAAAACTCCATGAGGGTCAAAAGGCAATCCATTTGCGAGAAAGCCAATTCATAAAAGATTAAATACAATTTCGATTCTTTTAAATACAGTATTTAGAGCTTGACGTCAACTTCTTAGCAACGACAACAGCACTACCTAATTAGCAGCTGGTGATGAAATTAGCGTTATCTTAGATGAAAACGTCGCTGTTCTCTAAGAGACTGAGCATGTGAACAGAAGTGTCTTTTTTTGTCGGCTTAAATATTTTATTTTTCAGTTACAGCTTCAACAATTGCTCATTGCTTGGAATTATTGAAACCGACAACACCTTTCCAGCGCCCGTTTACGTCTTTTCCGCTCATAAAATCAGTATGTTGATTTTTGGCCATTTTTGAAAAAAAACCAGATAGGCTTTGTGCTTTTTTTAAAAAAATTCCCATTTTTCAGAAAAAAAAAGTTGCTTAGAATTGAATAAAAACAACTTTTTTATACAGTATGGATTTCGATCTGCTGATTACGATTTTTTCTGTTTTCAGATTCAAATTACGACTCATTTACTGAATTTAACAATCCACTCTTGAATTCAACAATTACTCTGCCAGTAAAAGCGATCAAGAAGATTTGAGCTGCGTTTTAGTTGAACAGGTATGTCGATTGCATTTTAAATTTTCGTTTGCGTTTTTGTAAATAAAATAATGTTTTTTAATGAATTTTATAGTGCTGATCAAATGATGAAGACAGTTGGAAAGATGAAGAAGAGTTGATTCGTCTTTTGGATGAAAATGAATTTCAGTTTAACTCTGTTATTGAGCATTTGTCTTTGCGATCGTTGAATGTTGATTATAAACTTGTCATTGCATCGTTGTTAAAATTGTAAAAAACAAAAAAAACCGTAGCTTGTAAGTTGTAAATGTTTCGCTCAAGCTGCTGACACAAATATTAATTTATTTTATTAATAAAATGAAGAAGAGTTATTGCATATATACACAAATATATATTGTATTGAAAATCAGAATATTACCGTTTTTATCTACATTTATTATTAATATGATATACAGTACATATCAAAATGTACATAATTCTAATGGAAAATAAATTTTAAATTAAAAAAAGTTACTTATCGAGTTTTATTAACGCAAATTTTAACAGAATTCATAAAAAATTGTTAAAAACGTAAATAAAAGCAACAAAGTGGCCCGTTTTTAGGGAAAAAAGAGAGTCCTTAAAGGCAACGATTTACTTTAAACTTTTTTACTTTTTTTTTATTCAGAAAGTGGCCCGTTTTCATAAAAATTGGGAGACCTGGAGGGCATAAATTTGATGTACAACTTTTATTGGTGTTCTTGTTTAAAAGTTATACATGAAATTTATGCCCTCCGGGTCTCTCTTTTTTTCTTAAAAACGGGCCACTTTTCGAATTGGCCCGTCTGCGAAACAAATTGGGAGACCTTAAAGGTAACGATTTACTTGAAACTTTTTTACTTTTTTTTTTATTCAGAAAGTGGCCCGTTTTCAGAAAAAAGGGAGACCTGGAGGGTATAAATTTGATGTACAGCTTTTATCTGTGTTCTTGTTTAAAAGTTATACATGAAATTTATGCCCTCCGGGTCTCTCTTTTTTTCTTAAAAACGGGCCACTTTTCGAATTGGCCCGTCTGCGAAACAAATTGGGAGACCTTAAAGGTAACGATTTACTTTAAACTTTTTTACTTTTTTTTTATTCAGAAAGTGGCCCGTTTTCAGAAAAATTGGGAGACCTGGAGGGTATAAATTTGATGTACAACTTTTATCTGTGTTCTTGTTTAAAAGTTATACATGAAATTTATGCCCTCCGGGTCTCTCTTTTTTTCTTAAAAACGGGCCACTATTCGAATTGGCCCGTCTGCGAAACAAATTGGGAGACCTTAAAGGCAACGATTTACGTTAAACTTTTTTACTTTTTTTTTATTCAGAAAGTAGCCGGTTTAAAAAAAAAGCATGGAATTATTTTACATTTAGAAAAAGTTTCCTGCTTCCTCCGGGTTTCGAACTGTGGACACATTGCTGCAACCCACTGCTATTTTCATGCCTTACCTCGCTAAGCTACCACCAGCCGTTGAGGGGGATTTTTTTATAACAGGTAGTCTATCCTGGCGAACAAAAAATTCTAACAAAAAAAAAATATATATATATTGGCAATGAATTTACTTCATTGCCATTATTATATCTCTTAATAAGTTGACTAATTTAAATGCGTTTTATTATTATTATTTTTGACCGGAAGTACATCTTCACAGATTTCAAAATGGCCGAAAATGACCAAAAAAACGAAAATACCTCGTAAAATACCTTTATAGATATCTCAAAGATTCCAACATATTGCCCTTTTTTAAAAAATGACCATTTTTTTAGAAAAGTTGCTTTAAAATGCTTAAAAACAACTTTTTAAAATCTATGTCGACCTGCTGATGACGAATCTGCTGTTTTTTAATCGATTATGTTACTCAAAATGCCTTAAAATGAAGAAAAACAGGAGTAGAAAATTGATGAAAAATGCACTCTCAAAAAGTGGCTAAAACTCGAAAAATACTAGAGATACGCTAATAAGCATTTTAGATTTCTAGTACCATTTTACGTTATTTCCAGTCAATCCATATGCTGATTTTTATCCATTTTTAATAAAAAAAAAAACCGCTTAACTAGTTTGTTAGATGTATTTCTGTTATCTGACCAGTTGATAGCACAGAGTACGAATATTAGAATAGACGGTCTTCTTTTAAATTACAAAAATTTATTTTATTAAATTGTTAAATTTTTACAGAACGACTTAGAAATAAATAAAAGCTAAAACAGATGATTTTTTTAATTAGACAAGTGAACATTTTAAATGCAAAAAAATTATGACTACCCAGCAAATGGGAAACATCTATAGAAATATATAGAAAGTACAGTTTGATGGATTTATAGACATCTAAATAATAATAAACAAAAATGTTTACGAATGCGATTTTATAGAAGAAAAACAATTTTCGTTAAGTTATCAGGCAGGAGTATCGACTTGTACCAATTAAACAAAATGGAAAAATCGAATGGCAATTCCAACTAAAGACTGCTAAGCGTTCATATACAACCTACAAAAATTTAAAATGAGGATCTGCAAGTCCAGTAATTTTCATCAAAACATACTAATCATTTTTAAATTGGTGACTGATTTCTTCTTCATTTGCCGATTCGCCATCTAAATTTTTAAAATAAAAAATACATTTAATTATTGCACCGTTGTTAATTAAATTTAACCGACATTTAAAACAACTTTTAAAATTAATTGATTTGTAAAATTGTATTACTTTTAAAAAGTTTAGTCTCGTAAATGCAAAGTACACATTTTCTGAAACAATGAGTCTCCATTCGCTAACCCAGTGGTCCCCAACCTTTTAGTTACCAAGGACCGGTAAACTTGGGGAAAAATTTCCTGCGGACCGGCCAGTATTTTATAATCTGCATTCTGGTTTTTTTTAGTATTGTGATTACAATATTATCGATTATATCATGAAAAAAAATTTCTTTTGGGGACCGGTACCGGTCCATAAAGGGGAGGTTGGGGACCAAGGCGCTAACCGATCATTTAAAAATTAAGTAAACATAAGAACTATAATCGTCAAAAACAAAACTTCAAACTAAATTCAAGCAACTGCATTAAAAAAATCGAAAAGTTATATTAAAAAACCGATCAAGAAAATTCATCTTTGGCTTTATCGATGAATAGTTACGTATTTTAACAGTAATTGCATCTTAGTTGCGTTTCTTGTAGCCACCACTACATAGCAGCACTTTCTGTTTCAAACAGTAAATTGCGATCAGCAGTTACGCGTAAATCAAGAGAGCTACATCGTCATTAGGCTATTTCATCGCTTTTTCACTTTTAAAATATGTTTCTTTGGAAACACTATGGCATGTTATATGTAAAAATAAAGTTGATTAATGCCGATTGATATTTGCAATATTTTTAGCTATTTGTTAATCTTAAAAATCTAATGGACATGTTCCTAAATCCACTTTAGATTGCAAAAATTCATTAATTTTAGTGATGTTTAAGTCATACTGTAACTCAAAAACCAAAAAATACAGCAACTCAAATAAAGTAGTATGATAGTAACATTAAATTTCTATCAAAAATTCATTTAGAGTGCAAAAATGCCTTATTTTTGTAATAGTTTGGCCTTAATTAAGGAACCAGTAATTTATAACTAAGAAACAAGATATAGTGCAACTTTGCATTTATCACCAATGCGATTACCTTTCACTACCCATTACTTGGATAATTAAAATTATCTATTAAATGACAAATAGATCAAGTACCTGTTTTCAAAGTATCCTTCATTAGTTTCTCACATTTAAAATGCTTAATCCATATATCCACAGTCAATTAAATACTAAATATTGATAGCCTGTCAACTGCTTTCTTAAAAAACAAACTCCTCGTTATACAGGCCCATGTTCCCATCTCCCATGCCATTGGTTTTCTTCTCAAGTCCTGAATATTTAAAAAAAAACAAAACAGTTATAAGTTATTTAAACTATGAACAAACATTAGAAGCGGTTGAACCAAAATTTAACTTCGATAAATATTATGCATCATTAAGCAGATACCGGTACTGTATATCTAATCACTTGAATTCAGATATTGTCACTTAAGACTCAAAGTAAGCTTCTTTGACTTTAAATTGTACAGTAAAATCAAATGTAGCCACTTTCAAGTTAAATTGTTAGAGCTGGAGAAAGTATATTTTGGTTTTGGGTTCCTAAGTTGCACAAACAACAAAACAAACCAGTCAACTTTATGAGGTCGTTCATGTATTTATTTCTTGGATGCACAGCGGATTCTCCAACTTCATATTTGTTGTTATTGACGAGTGTAGTGGCCAGTCTTCCACCAACTTTCTTTGCCTCGTAAACGTGAACAGTCAAATCAGGATAATCAAACATGGATTTCAAATACTGTACAGTACGGTAGTGACTTAGCTGATCCACCGCCAATATCAGCTCCAACGATAGCTACAATTACAGTATAATCAAATTAAAAACAAACTACGGTGTAAATTAAATTTAAATGCTTACCAATTCGTAATGCAGTCCCTAATATTAAGGTGCCCCTAATCACGATATTTCCAATAGTCAGTCGAATTTAGTTAAATTATACAAAATTCTGAAATTTGAACCATAATGGTCATCACAAGGAAGCGAAAATATGCTCCGCAATAATAACATTAATAAATAAGCGATGCGAGGTAACATGCGCTCACCCGTTCGAGTGGCTTTGGCGATCATGAAAAGCTCCCCTGAAATACCAAGGTAAAAGCGCTTTAACACACGGCTTGCCAAATTGTTATTTCAAACACATCCATTGCTATGGAAACCGATTCAAAACAATGTTATCGTGGTGGTTGTTAGTTTTACGCCAAAATTTCAACTTTTTCTTAAAGAGTTTATGGCTACCAATACTATATCTTCATTTGTTTGTAGTAACAGAATGCAAATCCATCGAAGGAACTGTCCATACTCAAGAGGTTTGTTGCACAACATTATAAAATAATGTCACCATCCAGTTAGTTCAATGAATTTTTGGCTGTGTTTTTTTTTTCTTTTTAAGAATTGGATGTTTCTCACTCGATTCTGTTTCTATTCAAACACTGGTCACTTCACTTTCCGGATTATTTATCCTTTGGTAAGCCAAAATCATGTTGTATCAGCTGTTTAGTGGTAAATACAACTTTTTTTGTCATGATTTTCTTCGTAAGAGTTTTGCTGTTCAGAAGATCCTTCTGTATTATGACTCTCCTTCCCAATGGCCAGCAGTCTACAAAAAACCACTTGTAAGTTATTTTCACCGATTTAACATAACATCAATATAAAATGTAAACAGCTGCCAAAATGAACAACTCAAAAAAAAGTCGTTAAAATTTTACCCAAGTCTTCGCAATTAAAGTCAAGATTTCAGAGTTAGTAATAGTTGATTTTTTAGATTGAAAGTAGGCAAGAATTCAATTTGCCTATTAATGTTTCAATCTGCCAATCAATATTTCATGATGTTATGTAATTACATGTACATGTGAATAATTATTATTGAAACAAGATGAATATTGCATCACTGAACTCCAATATAAGATTTGCCGAACAACAACTTAAAGTAGAAGAAATGAAAAAAACCTCAAATCATAGTTACTTTCCTCATTTTTTTTTACTACATAATTTAAATGGTGCCTTTTAAATCTCAAGTCAAGTGGAAACTTGGAAAAATTCATCTTTTTCTCATCAGTAACAAATATACAGCATCAAAGAGCTGCGTGGCAATTGAAAACCGGTTGCAGTCAACATTTGAGCCACAGAATGCATCTTCCTTGATCAAGGAATTACAAGAATGTATCACCGATTTTCCATGATCTTTGGTGTTTTCAAGTAAACCCGCATCCGAGACGTTTAAGCCATTTAAAACATTAGATGTACTGGAGAAAAACCGATAATTACGAATTGAGGTTCTTCCTCAATCCTTTAAGAGCAAGTGATTCAATTTCCATTATTGTTTCAATTATCTATGATGAGCAGTACTGTACATGGTATGAAACGTCTCTGGTATTTTTGTTAAAATTCAGAAATGCAATTAAGTATCCAAGAAAAAACTCAAAAAGTGAATCATAATGCAAACTCAGCTTAAACGTACATTAATATTACCTTGATCACTTCCAGAAACAAGATTTTGGCCGTCCATTTAACTAATTGTAGTGCCTTAAGTCAGTTTTTCGCTTATCTTGGAGTCTGGATCCATTCAAAAGACAATCATACATTGTTCTATAGATGATTACATCTAAAAAGTTAAAAGAGAAAATAATTTAACATTTGGCATTTTAAATTTGATGTTCTGCTTAAATCCAGTGCATGAAGTAATAAAGGAGAAATGCTTTAATGCCTTATTTGCTTTTTTAACCCCTGCAATTTGTATTGTAATATTTTCCATACATGAAATTTGAATACGAATTCTGTTATTCAATATAACATGTTCAATATTTTATTAACAGTCGTTCTTTTCTTTGTCACAGACGTGTTTAGAGAAGGAATCGGTGCTTAGTAAAGAAAATAACCAATTTATAAACCTGTCACTCGACGAGGATTTGACATGTCGTCTCGTCGATCAAAATGTCACTGGCCATTTGTTGGAACCTCTTTTGGACTGTACAGGAGAAAGATTTTTCGAGACTGCCAGAGAGAGGTGGTGGTTTATTGCAATAAGTAACTGCAATTCCACAAAGGTAACTACATCATGAAAACGGATATTTTGCCATTTAATTTTTGGAATGTGAAATTTAATACATTGCTTTTTTGTTGTTTCGTACAATTGAAGGGGTTGAAATTCAATTATATTATTAAAATGACGAATGGAATACCAGGCGACATCAGGCACGAACATTTCTCAGCGGATGAATTTGGTAAATTGACTCGTTTATTCAACATTTTATAATGGCACAGCATTTCCTACAAGCATCGATTCCCGATTTCTGGCTTTTATTAGCACGTCTAGACTTTTATTTATAATGCCAAAGCGATTAGTATATGAAATATCATCATTTTTACATTAAAAACCTACAAATTGCTTTTTGTTGAATAGCCCATCATAGCTTTCAGACCTTCTTGGAAAAAATTAGTTTCCCGAATTTCAACTCTTAAAAGACACCAAATTAGGCTTTCAAAGCAAGTTTGTTTAGTGACAATTTGGTACATATGGGCCTTGAGTTGGTAATTTTTTTTTTCATGGAAAACGTTGCAACTTTGCAGTGGGGATATTTTAAATATAAATCGACTTTACAATAGCTTTTCAAGCACAAGTTACGAAAGACGTTTCGTATATAATACACACCCGCGTCATATAAGCATAGATATTCAAACAAGGTGAAAATTAGACCATTTGCTCTTAAACTATTAAGGAAGAAACACAAATCATAGCGACATCTCCAGTCTACTTAATTTTTTGCTACATGACATTCTTAAATAATGGGTCATGTTTTAGTTTAAAACCAAATACAGTAGCATGGAAATTCAGTGCTACCTTCTTGATTCAAATTCACACTTATCCTGTAACCTGCTCTTCTCTGACTTTGTATATTTTTGTGACTGCAGAGTAAGAGAAGATGAACCATTTCTTGCATTTGACTGCGGTTCCAAATAAACGCTGGTCCGAGATTCTGGAAGATCATTTACAGCAAAAGAAATTGACTGTACATGAGAAGTAATGATCATGTGTGGTTCTTTCTCAGTAGTTTAACTTGAGAATAATTTTTCACCTTATTTTAATTATCTGGCCATGCAACGCCAGTCTATATTGTATAAGGAACGTCCTTCGTAAATTGAAATACGAAAATATTGTCAATGAAAATATACTTTTGATTTGTTTATAACAATATAAAATTTATAACTTTGTAACTTGATCATATAGAAGGAAAAAAACCATCCCTGAATATAGTTTTTTTGTGTACAGTATTTCATTTTTCTCCCCTTTTAAGCTGAACCAACGTCGTTAGCCACTTTAAATCTTTACAAAGCAACGTAACAAACTCGTAGTTGATAGGTTTACAAAGATAATTTTCACATAACATCCAGCACACATTTACTCTTTATTCATCATTTCAACAAGATTGTTGTCTCCATTTCATTACAAGTCAAGGCACCCCTCATTTCTTTTTCGTTCCGCCTCTAGAATAACATTTAAGCAAATACAGTATGATAATACATCCAACTCCGCCTCTTTTCTGGCAACATTTTTAGCAGTGTTGTCTACAGCAAAACAGTACCCTGACCTGAAACGAATACTGTTTGGTATATGACAATGCATATTTACATAGGGCTATAGCATTCTATTAGCCATTTAAAAGTGATATAAAAATGAATTTAAATGATAAAAATCGTTTAAAAAGTGGCAAAATATGTTTGGATGTAACAATTATAAAAATCAGTAAGAAAAATAAACCATTTTTAGAATGGCAATAGAGAAAGAATAATTAGTCAAAAATTTAATTTATTTACCGGTTTTAATTTATTTATTTAATTTATTACTGGTATCAATATTTTAAGAAATCTTTTTTAAAAAAATATAATTTTTACCATTGTTATTATTCCATTGCAAAGCTAATATGATACTAAACTGTTGTAATGGAAAAAAATTATAAACATTATATTGAATCTATTTAAAATATCAATGTATTTACCGGTATATGGCAAGGTAAATGCTGCCATTAATATGTAATGCTCTTGTATTTGTTTTGTTATGGCATTTTGCATAGTATAAAAAAAAAAGCTAAGCTTAGACTAAAACAAAAAAGTCTTAGTTTCTAAAATCGAAGTGACCTTTAAAATAACTAAAAATCGTCATTTGAACTGTCTTCTTCACTGCCATCGAGAGTTACTTACAGTATGTTTACATTAATTTTGAGTATAAGTGATTATTTCTATAAAACTTTTAAAGTTAAAAATCGTAAATACTTTTATGAGACATACTGTAGGCACAATTAGTAGCATTATGTTTTTTCTTATTTAAAAGTAAATTTAATAAAAATAAATTATGATTAAAAGTTAAAATTGTACCCTTACATCATAAATTCACTTATTATATCGATAAATAAAAATTACAAAATCAAATAAATTTAATTTTAAAAGTGAACTTTTTTACTGCAAAAAAAGTGATGGGAATATACAGTAAGCACAATAAGTGATGGAGCACAAGGTTTTTGTAAATTTAATTTTTTGATGTAATAATTAAAGTTATGATTTAAGAGAACTATTTTAATTTTTATTATAATTTATGGCCATTAAATTTACTTTTAAACAAGAACAAACCCAGTGCTCCATTACTTAGTGTGCCTACTGAGTTATGATCATTTTGAACCAGATTATGTTCATGTATTAATAGCTGTGAATTTGGCAACATTCGAATTGAATTAAAAAATATAATGAAAATTTCAAATATTTCTTCCCAATGACTGCAAAAGAATGTGCCAATATTATAAACAGTGGTTTTCAAAGCAATTTTGATAGTTATTTTAAAAAAAGTTTCTATAATGTCAAGAAAAAATGATGTGATCTTTGTATTAATTATTGTATTCATGATAAAATTCCAAATGTTTGTGATAGCTGCTTTAAATTATTTATGAACAAATATTTTAATCTGTTACTGTTATTGAAAGTTATATTAATAAATGCAATGAAGAAAGTAAAAGCAGTTTAGTTAAACTGCAAACAACAAATAAGAACTTAAAAAAATATCTTACAATTGAATTATGTGTATTTTGTGTGTTTATTTTCATATTTTCCTCGTTTCTTTTATAATTACAAAGTATTTAATTAATTATTTATACATAAAAATGTGTTAATTACACATACACCGTATAGCTTCCCTTCGATTGTTCGGGTCTAGGCACTAGTGCTCACTAGATGGCGTTAGTATTTTTCTATTGCCTGAAAGTCTATGGCAAAATCAAGGAGTTGGATGTATTATCATACTGTATTTGATTTAAGTTAAAAGCAAACGCAGTAATAATTCGTTTGCTTCTGTTTAGCCAACCCTATTGATTATCCCTTACCCTAAACCCTGTCTATTCATAACTACCCCTATACTATTACTTTCTAAGTGTCGCCACCCTAGGTACAGGTAATCGTTTCATTATACTTTTTTTTTCATCTTCTTACCTTACCCTCTTCCCTTCAACCCCTGGGGATAGAAAAATAACACCCTACAACTTTATTATTGGGGTCGGTCATTCTTACTCGCGTGGCATAATTGCTAGGGGTCCTAAACCCTTAATTCCTTTTCTGCAAAAAAGTTAACTAAGCAGAAAAAGCTTGGTCACTTACCCAAACTATCTCTCCTCCTTTTTTGTATCACAAGTGGTGTGGTCACTTAGCAAGTTAACAGTAACTGTTACCGTTCAAGTTGCTTGTAAATTTAGCTGTCAAATTGAAAAAGGGGAGAGATGACCACCAACTGACCATGACTTTATTTGGTTACCCATCAAACACGCTCTCTCTGCACACAGCAGTCATCAGGAATGATTAGTTACACCTCAAACTTTGTTAAGTTGAAAGTTCCTGTAACATTTGAGTGACCAGTCAGATGATTTGTGAAACGTAATTTAATCTTAACAAAGAGTAAACAAGCATCAAATTGTTACCTTTAGAATTTGTAACTTTTAGATAAAAGCACATATTTGACTTGGATGATACACATAATATGGGAAAAAATGAGGTTCCTTTTCGGAGCATAGATACATTCCATTCGATGAATTTTCCTGTAACAAGTTCAAATATAAATATTCATGGTGAACATATTGTAATACGGTTTACAGAGAATTTACACAAGATTACGGTTTTGTAACTTTTCGAAAGCCGACGTTAATGTAAAAGATTAATCATTGTTTATTACATCTAAACCATAATCTTCAAATAAAATTTTCTGTAAATTTATTACAGTGCATGTTTGTTATTTACTTCAGATTACTTGGTTAATAAATTAAAATACCGAACTCGTGCACATCCAAAATTTAGTTCTGAATTTTATTTCCATTCCTCGTTGTTCAACGTTCTGATACTTTTTGCGACACATCCATCATTTTGTAATTTGCATCCGTGTACTTAGCTTTCACTTGGCATTATAACCTAAAACAAAAGAAAATACGTGATGAACGTTTTTGGCTTTATTATTTGGCTGCATTTATAGAATTCTTTTTTTTCTAAATCTATTAAGATTATTAGAATCAGTTTATTATGCATGGAGTACTTCAAGACAATGCGGAAAGTTGCAGTATGCAAATGCGGCCTGTTTAAGTATCCTTGACAAGTGTCAATGCTAATTTTACACTAATTAGTATGGTTTTTTATATCTGTTATTTAGGAATACTAGAAATGAGTTTGGCATTTATGGTGCTACATATTATTCTACTAATCATGGCAGTTTGTTCAGCAGGTATTGTATATGATAAACTATTTCACAAAATCCAGGGCAAGCACTATATTTCACTCAATTTAAGATGGCATGGGTGTACGTATTTATGTAAATTTAACTTAAAATATTAATGTCAAGATATTCTAGCTAATAAACTTATTATTCATTGCAAATCGAAAAAAGTAAAATATCTCTTAACTCAATTAATGAACAAAATTCATTGCTAATTTTAGAACACGTTTCTAAATTAAAATTGGCATGAAAAATTAATTTTGTACGGAAATTATGTTTGTAACTACTGACTATTACTGAAACTGGACGTCACATTAATCTTTTATATTACTATTAAGTTATAAATTTTGAAACATATAAAACAGATGATTCTTGCATTTCTTGTCTTAATTAACAAAATCGTTTTAAGCATTTTTCTTTAAAGAAATTTAGAATACAAATCATAAAATTTTTTTTTAAGATTTGCTGTTTAATTGATTAGTTAATAAATATGATATTTTATCGAATCTCTCTAATACTTTATTTAAAAAAATAGATTGCTTGTTTAAAGTCACTTAAAATCCAGACAATCACGGAGTAATTTTTTTAAAAATAATGAACAGCATTTAAAAATTTTAAAATAATTTTGAATCACAAAGTATGGTTCTTCAATTTATTCTGAAAACTTTGTTTGAGTTCATTAAAGGGTGCATCTTCACTATATCATCAAATTTTGCAATGTGCTGCTAGTTTTGACCTGCATTGGGCTTTTTAGTCTTTAGATTCTTGGACCACTCAAAAATCAGTAAAAGCTGAAACTTCACTCTTTTTACGTGCGATTTTATAAGAATTTATTTTCTGACATACTTGTAGTAGAAAAGTTAACGCATCCTTTAACAAAATCTAATCAAATTCTCATGGTAAATTCAGAAAAAACCAGATATCAGGATCCAAATAATCCTACATTTTGTATCATTTGATAGTCCAACCTCGCATTTTATTAATCTGTTACAATGGGGCATTTTTGTATTATAACCTGTAACATCGGACTAGTAATCGCCTCTTACTTTATATTTATGCTTGAAAAATTCCATCATGAATTAAGAGACTTAATTTGTGCACCTCACTGCTACCTTATAAACTGATGTTCAATATCTTTAATAGTCTTTGTTTACTTGTAATATTTCAGTTGCTCTTCATCAAAGGCATTTGCTTCACCGAACGTACAAAATATACCTGATCTCTCTTGCCATTTATACTTTCAGTTTGGCTTGTCTGTCAATGGCATATGGTCGATATGCTATTGATGGCAAAGGTCTCCCAAAGTTACAACTATGGGGTAAGTCGAAAACAAAAAATTTGATTGGTTAAAAAATCACTCAAATTTATA
Source organism: Helicorthomorpha holstii (assembly GCA_013389785.1). Classification (NCBI taxonomy): domain Eukaryota; kingdom Metazoa; phylum Arthropoda; class Diplopoda; order Polydesmida; family Paradoxosomatidae; genus Helicorthomorpha; species Helicorthomorpha holstii. Next base: position 22,669,840 of record JAAFCF010006596.1, read on the forward strand.
CACAAAAATGCACAAAATTCACCTTGCAAATGTGTTTACCTGATTAAAATTTCTTCGCTTAGGCAAACTTTTGCAATCAGCCAGTGGGATTGTTTTCTTGACATTATTATTGATCTTGGCAAAGGGCTACACGGTAACCAGGGCACGTCTTCGTTTCATCAGTGTCCTCAAAATAGGCTTCTTTGTCACAGTCTATTCCTTTACTGTCGCTGCATTATTCATCTACAAAGAACAGGTACTTATTAATTAAGATTGTACTGCATTACATTTTGTTAAACATTTAAAAAGTCGCAAAAAAAATCAAGCTTTTCTAAACAAAACTGCCAATAATGTTTTGTTTTTTCTATTTTAGTTATTTGATCCTGGAGAAGTGTTATATGTCTATGAAAGTCCAGCTGGGCATGGATTAATTGTACTAAAATTGTTAAGCTGGGCAATGTTCATCTGCTCAATTGTGTTCACACTGAAACATTATCCTGAAAAAGCCTTATTTTATTTTCCATTTTTGGCGTTTTATACCCTTTGGTAAGTTTCAAATTTATAACATGAACCGATGTCTACTCAAGATAATATCAATTTCAGTTTAATACTAAAACATTTTTTTATTATTTTTTTGGGGGTGGGTTTATCTTTTTTTGACCTACTTTTAGGTTTGTAGCCGGACCTTTAGTCATTTTATTTGCCAATTACATTATTGATAAATGGGTTAGGGAAAAGGCGGTTTTTGGGGTGGAAGTTTCTATGACGTTTCTGGCTTTTCTTATCTTTTGGGTAAGCATAACTTTAAAAATTTGCATTTATCTCTGATTTTGTAAATTCCACTTGCAAATTATTTAGTTTTTGTCTTATTAATATGCATAAGAAAGCATGCAAATGCAGTGTGGTTTTTTATTTGCATGTTTACCGTTTTACCTTGGACAACTGCAAATTTACAAGCACATGAAATAATTTTTATTTTAACATTTCGATTATTATTAGCAATTTTTTATGGCAAAATTTAACTATAGTAACTAAGAGTTAAAATTTTTGAAGTTTTGCCAACAAATCACGTGTTGGGCATGAAACCTTGAATCACAACTTTATGCCATCATTAATCAAGGCAATTCGACGTGCACGCTGTTTAATTAGATGACCTAACCTAAGATAATTAATTAGAAACATGCCCAAACCATTAACTGGAAAAGAACTTCTATACGATAAACTTTGATAATGGTTGCATAAAAACGAATCTTTAATATTTTTTTATAATTCAAAATTGTTTTTTTTTCATGTTAGTTTTTATTAAGAAAATGCTTGTAAAAACGTTTTGCTGAAAATTTGAGAAATACCCGGTACTAAAATAATCGAACTAACACAAAAGTTTGTGATTTTTATGTACCTGTTTAGCATACATTTTTCAAACTATTGGAAGTTTACAAAATCGTTTTTTTTTGTCTAAAAACTAAAAGCAAAATCCACTAATAATAATGAGGTGTGAACTGAACATGAAGTTTCTAAGAACAACATTTACAACTTATGTAATAAACATTGTTACTAGGACTTTAGATAGCTATGGTTTCTAATTTTTTGACTACTGTATAAACGATAAAAGGCCCTAAACAACAACTTAAAACATTTCTTACAATGACAAACATTTAAAATTCAGTAAACGGACCTAAATACTTAATTACTTATTAAAGCTAATTTTGAGAAATCATACAGAAATTTACTTGTTAGGACCTTAGGTATCACAATATACTCTGTATGAAATAGAAGCAAAAAATTTAATATTAGTACTTAAAACTGTTTTTCAAAAGTTAAAATCAAAACTTTTTAAAAGTCTTTAAAATAGCCAATGCTAAGTTTCAAAAACGCCTAATATTTTTACGTGTCAGAGGACCCACTTCATTGGCACAGTTTATTGCTCCGTATAACATAAAACTGCACGGCGGTTTTTTTTTCTTTGCTATTTTCAATAGAATTATATTTAAATTCCCATTGTAACATGGATGAGATTGCTTTTGTATTTTATTTTATATCCATTTTTTTAAACTTTTTTTTTTGACCTACCGCTAAGCTAATGCATCTGAGGCCCCACAAGTTTTTGATCTTGATCATGATGGCGGTCGACATTTTGATCAATTGAAATCGATTGCGCAATTTCGCCATTACGTTTCTCACATGTAGTTTTTCCCCCGGGTGGGACTGTTGCAATTTACCGATAACCTTGTAGATTAGTTTGACCAATCGAGACATCTGCGTGGTAGTTTGGGCGGAGCGATTGCGCGCATATATTATCGGCCATGCGCATAATCTACTCCTCCCCCGCGCTGGTGTGTACATAAACCACCGCATGACCCCCCAAGTCACGTCGTCCAAGCAATGGCAGCCATCATCACCTATGACACTTTTGTTTCCAATGATGCCTACCTCTCTTTCAGTCCCCACCCAACTCTCCATTTACTCCACGCATATACTAAACATATTGTATAATAATATACATACAACTAAAATACAGTACTGGATTTTATTTTTTTTCAAACATCCCAGACGTCTCGTAAAACGGACGACTCCCACAAATTTTTAAAATTTTATTTAACATGCGGGATTTCAATCATTTGAATCAGACAGACACCAACTACCGCCTTTCCCACACTCGCCCCCAACAACCCCCCTCCCATTTCAGCAATTTACTTTTAGTTTTTGTATTTTATTCTATGCAAATAGTAAGGGAACCATACAGATGCTAGTTGGAAATGGAAACTTGGACTCAAATTAAAAATAATACTCAAAAATAAAGTTTCTAAAAATAAAACGTTAAAAGATGCAAAAATTTGTGCATTATTTTTTGTAACAGCGTAATTCTCAATGTGAGGGCAATTATAAATACAGTAATTCCGTAATTAAATTACAAAGCTAAAAACATTTAAAATTTTTGTAAATTTCATTTTCACCGTAACAAACCAGCACTGCAAAATTTGATATTTACAACCATGCATTTTGCAATAGCGTATAAACCACAATGTATTTTTTTCGAGCATAATTTGATTTTTAAGATATAAAATGAGATTTCTGAGAAAGATATTTAGCATTGTTAAAATCTCTAAAACAACTGCATTTAAATATTGTATAAAGAGTTTATGATCCGAATATAATTTACATTTATAACTGAGATAATTAACACTGTCAACAATCTCTAATAATATCAATGAAAAATTCAGTTCATGTGCGCTAGAATTTTGAATTATAGCAGTAACAAAGCACCCAAAAAAGTGCACATCACACTCATTTTATAATTTTATACGCACAAATTTAATTAATTTTTCTTGGGCGAAATCGTGATAAGACGTAGACAGTTGAGTTAATTTTGGTCAAACTAAATACGAAAAATAAGGACTCTACTGTAATTTGCTGCTCTTCCTATACAACAATTTTTGCTCGATCACTTTGCTTTTATGCGTGACTGAAACCTATGAAAAATGTACACACTTTGCAGCATCCCCCCTCCCCCAAAAAACATGTTCATTTTTCCAGCCGGGTCGATACTACTTTAGACCTGACTATGATTAAAATTATAAAATACGTCAAGGTGCATAGCCCCATTGATTAGTTTCAAGTAGCAGACAGGAAATTTCATGCAACTACTGTTCATGTACAATGCAAATATTTGGTGGTCTGTATCCAAACAAAAAAAAACTTTTCCAATGGATAGCTTTCTACAGGGAAAAAAAAACCCAGAAAATCACAAAAATCAAATACTGCACAGCCACTTGACAATCGGTATTTGCAAGCAGTTTAGTTTTAAAATTAAAAATTATAATGCCGAGAATTTAGAGAAACATACTGTGCGCACAATGAAATATTCATCGTATTTTTGCATACACGTACAGTATTTGTTTTTTAAAAATCGATTTCAGACGTCCAGAAATTTTTCAATGTTATGTCTGGTCACTGCAGTGCCAGTGCCACGCATAATAAAATAATGTAGTGTATAGCCATTCAACACGCATAGAAACGGTTGTTTAATTTTAAATATTACCGAGTGTAAGACAAAAGCTTTTAATACAGTAGCTGGTATATTGAATTTTTCAGTGCTTGACTATTCCTACATTTAACAACATCAATTTTCCTTATCACGTCCGAACCACTCAGGTAATAACTAATAATAAACGTTTTCAGAAATGTTTTTCATCATATTTTTCTTTAAAAACAATTTTTTAGATCGGAATTATTCTTGTCCAGACTGATGGAGACGTCGGCGAATCCAATTTGGACCATTTTCATCACCATAATTATGCTCCCACCGCTCCGCACATGGAAAACATTTCATCATTATTCTCCAACATTACTAATAACAACAATCAGGAGTTAGGTCTTTACGTCATAGGACCACACAGGGTAAGGAATAAAGATTAAGGAACACAAAGCACTCGCCCTTTTAAAACATTAAATTAAAAACACGTATATTTTCTATTTAAATTGGTTTTAAAATTGGTGCAAATGAGAATTTTGCTATTTATTAATTATAGTTATGTCATCAGATACTCTAACGTGGCATTAAAAATCTCAATCTCCAAAAAAATAAAATAGTTAAAAATAAAAATTAATTTTACATTTTTCAAAGATACGCTTATTAGTTATAGCTAAGATTATAATAAAAATTATAAGTTGAAACTCCCTAGTTTTATTATCTGCAAAATTTTCTTTGTTTTTAACAGCTTTTGTCAAGGGCACGATAATTACACTTATAATTACACTCACAGATGAGTGATAGCGAGAAAGCATAATAATTATAATCCGTGACAATTACCCGGCAATGGCGACAGATGGAATTAAGAGAGAAGAGACCTAAGCAACGTTTAGAAAAGGCCTACTAATGGCCTCTTTACAAACATGTATACATCATACACCTTATCTCTTAACAGCACAACCCCAATGAGCTTTTTATTAACATTTTGTAATGTAAGCTACTAATAGCTTATTTCATTTAGAATCATCCATTAGCGCCTTCTTCTGCAAATGGAAATGTTACAACGAATGAAAACAACTCCAATGATGACGATGATAACGCTAATCCCAATTTAGACAGGATACATGGGAAGACCAAGCAAAGGGCCTCAGTTCTACGTCCGCAGACACCGCCTCCGCCTTATGACGAAGGGACTCAAGAGTGTGTTGTGCCTTTATCACAAACTACACACATGTAAACTACTCGATATTAAATCAACTTCATTACATATTTATAATATTAAACGTTATATTCCGCACAATATTATGCTATTGACATTAGATTCGACTAATTTATTGATTTGTAAAAACAATATGAATGCAATGTTTGACGAATCGGTATGGCAATAAAAATAATTTCTTTCAATATAATTAAAATAAAACGTTTTTTGCTCAACAAAATTTTTTTGTACCGTAAATTATTGAAAAAAAAATGACTTAAATGTACACTGAACTAATCAAATGTAGTTTAATGCCTTGAAAATAATTTAAAAAAATTTCATTAACTACAAAACATTTCATAGCATTTACTTTTTTTTAAATGATATTTTTAATTTAATTAATAATTGAGTAAAACCTCAAGAGATTTCGTCAATATCAGATGTCCATAAATAAATGTGAAGAATTTGTATCTACAGTATATTTTTTTTATGTAAATACTGTAGCCAAATTGTTCGTTCAATCAATGGCTAAGTGCCAGTACAACATTTGCTTTTGCAAGTCAAAATGAATGTAGTAATTTTGTATTCTGCAGTTGTCAACCACATAATTCACTGTTTTACTAGTACCAAAGTCAACAACGATATTCAGCTAAATAATATTGAATTGTTATTGTCGGTTTCGTTCTTTGTGCAAACTGTACATTCAAAAAATGTGTGTAATACATCTAAAAAAAAACCATTAAATTCAATATATTAAATGAGTAGTACGTACTACAGCCATAAATAAAAATTCAACATCAATGAAATTAGTATTGCAGCTTCAAAATTTATCTAATAAAATTGTTTTAAATAATGTTTAATAAATATAATTAATTTTAATGTTAATAATCAAATAGGTAAATATCATTGCAAATTGCCAAAGCAGTTATCATAACAAATTGCCATATTTGGTGTCAATTTAGCTTTGGAAAGGAGTAAATGCAAGCAATTCAGGATATATAAATATAATTTTTATTCTCAAAATAAGAAAATTAAGCTATGATTCAAATTTAGGCGTTTTCATTTCACATTATTCAGAAACTTCATTCTTAATTTAGAAAAATGTTTTATATTAATTTTTTGTTATGCAATTTCAGCGTTCAAAATATAATACAGTACCGGTATTATAAAATTCCAGGAAGTTCCTGTTTAATTTTAAAAAATTTGAGAATTAAAAGTGATCAAATACAGTATATGCAGGATGTCAAATGTATACACGTTAATTTGTAGTCATGTGCCATTTCAGTGAAAAAGTGTGCTTGCAGATTAACAATAAAAACCACAATTTTGCAAACACAGGAGTGAGGTGAGAGAACAAGTACAGAAAATAAAATTTAAAAAAATCAAATCATAAGGGTAACACGAGCTGACAAATAACAATACCGCAATGACAACTGTCAAATTTTTTACAGATATACTTGTAATAATTTTCTAAGTTTTAAATAATCAGATATCAACTTCAGCATTTGACAGTATACTTAACAGTATAATACTCAATAAACATAATTAAAATATGGAAATGAAAAATTCATATACTTATTATATAATTGTGATAGTCTATTTGAACCTGCAATTGTCATAATACTGTATTAACTTCCTGTACTATAACAATATTATGTTATATGCAAATACTGTACTTATATTTAAATTACCGATACTAAAATTCAGTATTTTTTTTTTCTCTTTTTATAGCAAAAACAAAATTATTTTTCCGAGAGATTTGCGGACAAAATTATTTTTATTTTGACAAAAATAACACCTGAAATTTATTTCTGGTTCACGTGCCATATTTTGAGAGTGCCTTGTGTTTCTATCCGGAATTTTGATTACCATATCGCAATAATTTTTGCATAAAGTGGCGAATTATTTTTCAGAATTTCTTTTCTATTAAAATGTTAACTTCCCAAAATTCATTTTTTATCACTTAGGTTTTACTGTTAACTCGTTAAAATCAGACAGCTTTTTTTTCATATATTTTTAAAAGTTTATTTCTACAATTTACCGCCATTTTCAGTTAATTAACCATTACATTAACTTGTTTTTTTTTAGTGAATACGAATAGTTTTGATAACCAATCAACAGACTAGACAGTGCAAACGACTATGAACTTTATTCTGCTTGGATTAGCACACTATTTCAGACAATGATTTGAATTTTTTATGGCAAACAAGTTTCTAAGCTCTTGGATCTGTGACGTCGACCAGTGCACTTAATGCATTTCTCTAACTTCAATGTTTTTTTTTATTTTATTTTAAAAGGAAAAAAAAATTATATTTTAAATTAGACGCATCTTTAAAAGTTTGATATTAGAAGAAGAAAAAACCGTCTCAAATTCTAAGTTGTTGTCATAACATTTAAAGCATTGTCTTTCACAAAAGTGCTATACTGAACTCAAAGTGGCGCCACAAAACACCTAAACATCGTTCATCTTTTCAAAATATCCCAACATTATCTTAAATTTGAATCTGAACAATTAGAAAAACAAAGATTCAGATGTCAAGTTTTATATAAGAATGCACAGCCCAAATTACAATTAAAAACAATATGCTAAAAACTTAAAAAGTGAAGTTAAACACGCTCTCTAAATCCGCAATCACTGTCAATTATTTTTCTTATTTTAGTTTGACTGTAAAGTAGACTAAGTTATAAATAAGCTTGAGTTAAGTTAATTTTGCTTTTGTTTATAATTTAACAACGCCATTTCATTTTATTATAAAAATTGAAATTTAGCACCACAAATTCACAAGTGAGTCTAGAAAATGTTCACATTATTCATATTAATTCTCAATAAATAAATTATTAATAGTTACTAAATCAAAAGTTAACCAACTTAACTTAGGTTGCCAAGCAACTATCAGGCGTTAATGACAACAGTAACAAAACAAACATTTGCTAAAATAATTATGTAGATAAAATACTAATTTACAGTAGAATATTTATCAAAATGGTAATCAATCGAGCATACAATTTAATGTTATTGACCATACTTTGTTTAATTTAATTTAAATATCGCTACAAGGTAGCTATTTACAATTAATTGATCATTATCGATGTATACATTTTGAACTCAGATAAGATCATCATTACAGGTAGTTAAAAAATAATTAGAATATTTTTTTAATGTTTGCTCTTAAAAATTGCAACAAACACCTACATTACATCATTATAATAGCCTGACTTGAATTAATGAAGCAAATTACTTGCTATAAATTACTTTACTTTCATGCGAAAGTTTAAAAAATTAATTCTGTAGTATCAGAAATAGCTCAATATTGTTTAATTTCCATGCAAATTAAACTAAAAATTTGATAAAGTAAAATTTCAAGACAATTTGACCATTTCGAGATATGCAAATATTTTTTAGATTCTCTCGAATTTGATTATACGGAAACAAAGTATTAAAAAAGATATAGTGAAATAAAAGTTCAATAAAGTCGTTTTAATTTCCACGAAAAACTATGATTAAAAAATGTAGAAGAGTATTTTTCATTTTGGGTCAGACAAGTGTTGAACCAACCCACATTTACGCAGACAGCACTAAAACCTGAATATTTTTTTATCACTTGTATAACGAACTTGAACCAGACAGTCAATATGCAAATGTCGACGTCCAGGAAAAAAAAAGTTAACATTTTCAAACGTCTGCGTATGCATAAATATACGCAAAGTTAAAAAAAATTTCTTTCTTTTCTCCAAAAAGTCAAGACTAGGTATCAGATTGCATTCTCTTGCAGGGATCATAGATGACGAATACCGTTTACAAAAGAAGAGAAAATTATATTTGAGTTTAATTTTTTTTTCTTCTTCCTCATCACCCTACCCCCCTTAAAAAACACGCTCGCGACTCAAATAAGCCATCAAAAATCTTGCCTATACATAACATGGCGTAACTTAGTAATTCGAGCGTAACTCGATACTTTGCTTGGAGTGGATGGAAGATAGATACCGTCCACCATTTTCTATCCGTATACTAGCGTTTTAATTCTTGTAAATTAAATTTTAAGTGCTCAAATTTTACTCTGCCTTCTAAGTATAGAAAACATGTCTGTGGCCCACGCATAGAAATTTTGAATTTTTTGGGGGTTTTGTCTGTTCAATGTTCCACAAACCCACCTAACCCAATGCACTCACACTTGGTAATTGCAATACCATTTAAAGTACACACACACGGTTTTATTATCTTTTTCAAATCGTTTGTCAAACTATTTACAGACAGACAGTAAAAAAACTACAATAGTTTCGGCTTCAAAAAGTAAAAGAAAAAACAGACGTATGCATCAAATTGAGAATAAAAAATAAAATACATGCAAAAATATGCAACTTACTAAAAATGTCAAATTGCCAAAGCCAAATTGTACAATAAACTTCAAATTTCAAATTGAGTTAAAAAGTTAACAAGATTTATCTAAATTGTAGAAAAAGTAATATAAAATGCAGAATTCCAGTATTCTTTTAAAATGCACAAATACTCTTAACAAAATGCAAAAATACTCTTAATGAAATGCACAAATACTCTTAATGAAATGCACAAATACTCTTAATAAAATGCACAAATACTCTTAATAAAATGCACAAAAACTCTTAATGAAATGCACAAATACTCTTAATGAAATGCACAAATATTTTAATAAAATGCTCAAATTTTCTAATAAAATGTTCAAATTTTCTAATAAAATGTTCAAATTTTCGAATAAAATGTTCAAATTTTCTAATAAAATGTACACATTTTCTTATAAAATGCAGAAATTTTCTAATGTATTATAAAATGCACATTTTGAAGAACGCCAACTATCCCCACGAATGCAAACAAATTTCCATAAAAATAAGCTAATTCCTTTAATATGTAAAAACGTTTCCTTAAAATGTGGAAAAAAGTTAGTTCTCAAAATGTTTTCTGGTTGAAATTTTGACAAAACATTTCAATATTTGAAGGACTCTTTGTACTGAAAACTGAAGTCGTGATATTAATCGAAACAAGCGATTGCACAAGCCAATGCACCAATATTTTGTTTTATTTGTAAACTGTAAAGTATATTGATTCAGACGATTTATTGCTACCTCTCCTTCATAAATTAAAAAAAACCACCCCTCACTCATTTACTTTTGCAGAAGACATCCAGAAACTACTATAGCTTTCAGTGTCAATTTTCAGACATGCTTCTACTTAAAAAAGCAGACATTTTAATGTCTGGAACTTTCATATTACACCGACCTATTAATTGATGCATGTATTTGTCGTCTGCAATTTTGATTACTTTCCTAACAATTTAATAAGATGTAACCAAAGACACCGAGTGTTTACCAAAATTTAATGTCTGGAGTGATGATTATTGCTATTTGCTTTAATTAATTAATCATCGTTTAAAAAGGAAAAACGGTTCCATTTGATTATCAAACTCATAAACAACTTACATTTCATTTTCAGATTAATTCAAGCGCACATGAACACACGCAGATAGCTTTCCAGTAACATTAACATTACTGAACTAATCATCGAGCTAGAAAATTTCAGTAACAAAACTTCTTAACCAAAATTGCTATTATTTTCCCATAGAAATCACATTAAATTATCCAAATAAGCAGGTAATTAAGTTTTAGCTTTACTGTCGTAATAGTCAACAAAAATCACCAAATCCTGCAACCGTAATACGTTATAGTATTAACATGAAGGTAAAAAAATCTTACAACAAATTTCTGCATTTACCTTTGAAATTAAAATAAAGATAAGAATTACAGAATTGGTTGAAATTCAAGAGATTTGTGAGTTACTTTGTAATGATCTAAATATTGTGGCCTTGCTGAGCCACAGTAGACTTGCAACCTCTTTTGTATGCTTTGATGCTAGAAAATCTAATATAAAAGTGCAGTACTGAATGCAAATGCAAAAATGAGCTTGAAATATAAATGCGGTTGTAGCCCAAGCCAAGCCAAGCAGGGTACAGTCACCGACCCGTCTGACGTCCGTCGACCCCCTCCCCCTCAGGCCAATGACTTCCAAAAAAGCGCTTCATGTCTTCTCAATATCGAGGAAATTCAATCATGAATTGAATCATGTCATACTGGCTATTACGATTGTATACAATCTTATGTAGTTTGTTGCATACAAAACGTAAACATGTCTGAGATTCATAATTTTTGACGCCATATACCGTACGGTACAATTTTTTTTAGATTTAGGCAGCATTTTCTCACAACTAATTCCACCCTTAGAAAATGTTGCGTATACTAATAAACTATAGTTAACCAGAGATTTAACAGATCACTAACCGATAATAATGCATCGTTATTTCTTATGCTTTTATGGTTAAATTACGAAAAAAACATTTTAAAAAGAATTTTAAGTAACAAAAAAATGGATTTTAGGAACAGAATATGATATTTTAAGGAACCGAATCTACCATTTTACGAAACAAAATTTGGCTTTTACAGAACACAAATTGGCTTGTAAGAAACACTTTAGACTTTATTGAATAAGAATTTAAAAAATAACGTTTTAAAGCACCCTCAAAGTATAACGTCATTATTATAACTTGACCATAACCCATAAAAATCCATAACGCTAACTATACTTACAGCCATTGACAATAAGCAAAATAAACTTTTCTATAGCAATTTTTCCACTGCTGTAATGCTATACAAGATATATTTGTAAACAATGAAATGTCTGTTACAATATTTGAAAATGTACGAAAAACTAAAATAATGTGGTCAATGTTACTGTGACCACTAACAAATACTCTGTTAGATAATTGAATTGGAAGAACCTAGTGGAATATTATACAGTACATGTATATTCAGTACAGTAGATGTACTTGAGACGAACAACACTCGCGGTCAAACAAGTCAATAAAGTGCGTTTAGTGCTTCAGCCAACAACAAAAACTACATAAACAACCATTCACAGACTCACAGTGCATGAGAAACATTCATGCGCCGCCCATTGATTTCAAATACATTATAATAATTGAATAAATTTGTTGCCTTTTATACGTCAAAAATAGCTCGATTTCTCAAAATATTTTTTTTATATTTATTTTCTCTTACAGTTCACTTTAGACATATTGGACAGCCCTTCGTCTCTAAAATTCAATATATTTTTTCGTCTCGTTAATATTCAAGACAACTGCATAACAAATGTATTCCAGAGAGGCCACAAACACTTTTTTATATTTTTTTGAAATGTAAACATTTTTTTACGACTATTTTGAGTTTTCTAAAACGAAATTTATTTAGATACACAAAATTGCAATATATGACATAGGTTGATTTTCGAAATTAAAGCTCTATTTCATTGCAACAAAAAATTCGGACAAATCGCTATTGAAACTGATAACATTTAGTCTCGTTTCTTTTTTAGAACTTGCTTTAAATTGCAATAAAAAACGGAAAAAATAGCCATTGGAATAATAAATAAAAAAGATGTTAATTATCAAAATACAAAACGAATTTTAATTGTTTTGCGCATTATTAAATAAATTATTAGTTTTAAAATTTGCATATTTTCAGGGCTATTCAAAAAGATAAAACGATGCCGACAGCTCAGTATAATCATTGTTTATTATTACGTGCTATAAGTTATTAATAATTACTGCTAAATTCAAACTAAAATGGTAAACAATATAAATAATGCTATCAAACCCTACCTGAATTTCCTAGTTTATTTTTAAACCATTTTTTAACCATAAACTAGAAAAATAACTATTTATGGACAAAATATAATCATAGTTATATTATTGTAATCAATCGTAATCTGCCAGAATTGAAATATTACTGCAGTGTCTGGAGTGCTTTCGTTGCGTTATTGTTATTCAACGAAATAATTGTCGATTTTTATATCTGGAACTAGTTCTGAGAAAACAAAACAAAAATCGACAAAATACAAAGATGAAAATAAAATCTGATAATAATGTGATTAACAATGTGGTTTTGTGGTTAAGCCTTTAACTTATCATTATCAGTACCATATTGACAAGTCATACCGATAAATTGCCTTGTTAATGTACACATACAACTTTGACTCGTGACAATAAGCAAATGAAACAGCAGCAACAACGATGATTCACATTCTAATCAGTTCTTTTTTTTTTTAGTGATCTTCTTAGTTGCCACAACATATTACAGTTTCAAAAATAAATATACGAAATTTTTTTTTCCAATATAAAGTCAGTTTTTTTTTCTTTTACTAAACTTGAATATTATAAAAATGCACAATACATTCAACCTTTTTGACACACGCAACTTTCCTTTGTATATCCAATATTATTTTTAAAATCTCGAAAAAATTATTTAAAATTGGTAAATTATCAAGATTTAGTAAACATTTTAGATCCTTCCTAGCAATTATAATTTAATTAGCATTGATTTTCAAAGAATAATTACATCTTTGCCTCACATTTATTAAGCACATTTTTAGTTAAATTCAACAGTGTTATTATAAAATGTAGTGTATTTCTGTTTTTGTTAATTTTGAAATTTCGATGGTTGGCCAATATCCACGTCGTGACGTCCCTAGGAGCCGAGACAGTGTGGTTTGACAGCCACTTTTAAACCAACTTTTCGACCACACCCTGTACTTCGATTGACATAAGCACAGTGCCATACTAACCCTTCTATCATCTCTATACTATTGAATTTTTGCATTACTGATTACTAGATTAGTGCCACCACGTACAGTGACGTCGAACCATAACCATAACATGCATTAAACCTCTTCAACCCCCCTTTCGCTTTCTCTAATAAAGAAAAAACATCCCTGCAAATACACAACATACACCCCATAAATGTACAAGATACATTTCCATATGAATTAAATTTCAAGCCTATAATTAATTATACCTTAAGAAATTTAAAAAAAATTGCAGTGGGATACTGTATGTCTCCGCCTTAATTCAGTTTTAATTTAACATGATTATACACACAAATATACGCATTTTGCTGGGAATATAAATTATACTTATTCGATTACTGACGAATGTGCTTCCGTTGTTTCTGCCATCTTTGTAATCCATTTTTCCTAATTCCGTTGTCTCTCCATTGGTTGGTTTTTTTAGGTAGATCAGAGAAAAATGTTTTAGGGGAGTAATACTACTGCAGAAGTCAGCAACAGCAGCCATTATTATTCGTTTCCCTCACCAGTCACCATCGCCACATCATAACACCAGCCATTAAAAGTTAGTACTTTTGTTTTTATAGTCGTGAAGACTGTAGAGACCCAAACAGTCGTAAAAAACACACACACACATACTTGTAACTGATGTTGGTCACCATTAGACAACAACAACACAGCCTGCCGATTAAACAGAGACAGGGAAAGCCAGATAGAGAGGTTCTTTTTGCTTAAACTTTCAATTAAGCCTATAATCCATAGGTTAGCATTAGCTGAAAAAGCATTTCCATCCGAAAAAACACAACCGAATCAAAAACCTCCGTACGTATACATTTCGTTTCACTATTCAGTTTCCACCAACGTCCAAACTTTTACTAAACCTTCAAATGTCCCCAAAAATTTTAAATGCGCAGAAGAAATTTGTGTATTTTTTTTGTTATTTAAATGCATAAGAAGGATCAAGGATGATGATGGTGGTGGTGGAAGAGCCATGCATAAAATAGTAGGAGGAGAACTTGAGAAGAAAGGGGTTGACAACTGGACTTGAACTCAGCAAAGGTTTCCACGTTCACTCTAACTTGACGGTCAATGCACAAAACATTTCTTTTGTTCACTTCAAAACAAAAAGAACTTCACTTTCAGCCAGTTGGTGAACTGTCGATACACGAAAAATCTCGTTTTAATATCAAAATTCACTTAAAAATTTTAGCTATTGTCAATACTCAAATGGCACACAAACACTTTAACACAGTGAGCTGCTTGCACCGCAATTTTAATTTGAACCAATGTCCAATTTTTTATTTTATTTTTAAGTTTTTTTTTCTTTTTAGGTTTGTTGCTTGGTTTGAATATGTAATTTTCTCTCGTCAGCTTTTGCTTGCATGCCAACCAAACATTTGCAAAGGGGGTAGTAGGTCTCCTCTCTCTTTCTTTAGCCTTTTTTTTTATTATGTTTTTTTTTTCTTCAGCTTCTTTTAATAATAATCCTGCTCAAAGAAAGTGTATTCAACGAAGGTTCGACCTTGAGCTCGCCAACAGTCTCAAGTACAAGCTGGAGGAAAAATGTGAGAAGCAAAGGGTTAACCGCCGCTGTTTCAGCTAGAGCCACACTTTTTCATATCATCTAATTCCAAAATAATACGATAGATCAAACGTTGAGCTTGGTTGGACAATTATTATTAAGCTTATATGTCAAAAAAAATTTAAATTACGATTCAGGCTTACAAACTACAATGACGGTTATTTTTCAATGTCAATAGTCGATTTTTTTTTGTTTTGGATTTTGGTTTTTATCTAGAATAAAATTATTCACAAATGCATCGTGTTGTTCAGTATGTGCAGACAAAGCATGTATTTATAATAAAGTGCAACCACTTTGGGTCAAATCCCCAACTCGCTCACGAGTTTTATTCCTTTCGTCTCCATCTGTGTTTTTAATAATGCAGATTTAGGTAAGTTATAGCAAAAAACATTACATACTGGCAATTTATTGAAAAATTTTATCACGAAACGTTACTGAATTATTTTAAGCGATTAGGTCAAACGCATAAAAAATCTAGAATGCGATTGATTCGCTTCAAATATAGATAAAAAATGTACTTTCGGAAATTCGAATAAGAATTTGGTCAATTTAATTAAAAATATAAAAAAGCTTAAAACTGGCAAACAAATTTAAAAATATATTAAAATGTTTCAAATGAACCATTTCGGCAAATAAACATAAGCACTGTCCTAAAAATAAATTTAAAAAATAAATGAGGACACTTAAGTGCTATAATTTCACTTTAGAAAAAATTAAACTAGGTATCTAAATTAAAATAATACTCGTCTATTGCATGAATTGTAAAAATTTAAAGCAAATGTATTACCTTATGCTTTGCCTAATACTGTAATATTTTTTGTTGTATAGCAAGTTTTTTTTATATAACTTTCAGCTAATCAACCCAAATTTTTAAAAAATGTTAAAAGCTCTGATTAAAAATTTCTTAAAGGGACTGCCTTTTTATATTATTTACTAAATAAGTATGTAATCAGTCGGTTAGTAATTAATCTTAATTTCATACACCTCGATGTCAGACAGTATCTAAATGATTCAATATAAAAACCTTAAGCCAAATTTTTATACACGAAATTGGTTATCATATACAAAATCAAAGTACCGGTACGGTACTACTACAGAACAAGTCATTAATTAATCAACGACCAGACAAGGCTCAATTACGTTTCCTGCCAATGAAAATGATTGGAACATTAGACACCGAATTTAGTTTTTAAACGATAATTCTCAAATATTAAATACTCCAAACTAAAAATCTGTGCACTAAGTGAACAGTAACTGCTCAACATTAAATTGTACTGTTCTGTTTGTATTTTAAGTCAAATTTAATATCGTTATATAATTTTGGTGTCCGAAACAACTAATGACAAATTTGGTTTCTAGAAATACAGATCAAGTACACAACCAAAAACATATTAAACCGATATTTTGCTATACCGGTATATAAAAACAATGTTTGATATCATCGACTCAATTTCTAGAAGATCAACTACTCCTAAAAAAAAAGTTGGGAAGCTTTACCAATTTAAAGTACAACACAGACATGGCACTTTTAAGTTTTTATTTTTTAATTTAGTCGACATTTATATCGTGAGGTAAACGTCTGCCTGTGTTATTTTTGTAAGTCTGTGTCTATAAAATTTGAAAATAGAAAGTAGGGGGTACCACAATTAGAGAGCACTTTTATCCTTTCAGTCCTTTCGACCCCCATCATGTCACCAAATTTAAGAAAACTGTTTTACTTTTTCGCTTTCACTTTCTAAATAAAAAAAATATTCCCCGGTGGTTAAATGAACATCAAGCGGTCATTTGTAAGATTTCGTCAATTTATAGCGCCACTTCCAAGAAACTAAAATTATCCTCATAAAATCTTCCCAACTGTATAATTACAACGTCCATGTAAGCGCGTAATTCTAGCGCAAAATAGTCTACATATACTTAAGAAAATAAAACTAATTTAAGAAAACAGCCATGAAATCTCAAAAAAATGGTTATTTTTTACTACAGTAACAATATAAAAAGAAAAAAGAATAGTAAATTTGAAGTTAATTTAAGTCTGACCAGCTTTTGAAAAAGAAGCCACCCACACGTAATAATAAAAAACCCATACAAAATTCCTGAATATTTTCAAAAAGTTTTAAAACACCTCTCTGCGATTAAAATTAATTGTAATTGTACAATATTTAAAAGTCACTGATATCAATGTGTTAAGTATTAGAATACGAAACTAATAGTTGTTATAGTAATCTATAGTTACTAGTTTAGTTACTATACACAGTTGCAACGTGAAAACGAAGAAGAGGTTCAAATGTTTTATATGGAGATAAAACATGGTATTTACAAAAACTTTTTTTTATTACACAGTCAGCCAAACGCTAGGAAATAAGCAGACGACACAAACAAGCGCTTAAACCACCACACTACTTTTTTACAGTGGGGCGACCGTCTGGAAATTTATAGTCGTCTGTCTGCTTTTATATTTTATGTATTAATTCAGCTGAGGAATTGTCACGAATATATACAATTCAAATTTTATTTGTCAAAAATTCGTTATCAGCATGCATACATTTCCAAGTACATTCCAATTCCACTGAGCTAAATTGCAATAGATAGTCTACAAAATGTTAATGTAGCTAGCGTACAGGTAATGCAGTGACACACTACTCAGTGTATATGGCTTATCAAAATACAAAATTAAGCAAAAATATTTATAAAAACACTACTAAACTTTTTCTTATCTTTGATTTAACGACTTTAGAAGCGATTTTATCCACACAAAAAACCCCAATGGACCAAATGTTAAGTTTCTTATTTTCCAGTAACTAAATTTCTAGTCTCAAGATTGTGATGTACCGTCATTTTGTTTTAGTGTTTCAAAATATTTTAATATTTGAGTCGATTACTTGCACTCATGATTGGTATTTCATTTGTAATCCCTTTCGTTTATTTCACCCTTGAATCTATAGGCACAAATGTTTTGGGAACTCAATACATTTCTAATGACATTCAAACACATTAGTTCCATATACTTTGAGATGCACGAGTAGCCTTGTGGTACTTTTTAGATCGTTTAAATACGGTAGTATAATTGTCTCAAGTACAATATCTATCAAAAGCATTAAATTTGCATTTAAGTCACAAAATACGTCACAGCATGAACTGCAAAATCTACATAAAAAGTCAAATCGAGCGAAGTTTAGCTAAAAAAAAAAAGCAAGTTTTAATTACCCCCAAAAGCATTACTTGCTTATAAAAGGCGAAAAAATTTCTTAAAAGAAAAATTAAACCAAGTAAACAAAAAAACAGGAATTCACTCAATCAGATGTCTAGACATTAAGTGAAGCTACGTGAGTTTATAACTTCCTCATTAGAAAAGTCTTAGAACTGCTAGTAAATACAAAATAATTAATAATTATTTTGAGGTTCTTGGATACATACTGTAACACTCGTTTATAACACCACTGTATAAAAACAGCAATTTTAATTGTAAAATTGATCTCTAAAACATTATTAAAGTTCAATGTCGCCGCATCAAATGAAATAACTATTTTACTTTTTTGTTGTTTTTGAAAAAGCACGTTAAATATACTGTATCATGTAAAAAAATGCGCAAGGCGTCTGACGATTATACATAATGATATTAACATTTAGCGGCGTTAATATTTAATAACCAGTCTGATCAATAAACACAATGAAATTGCAATGTATTGTAAACCGATCGATCACACGTGTAATAGAGGTCGTGTATAGCACCAATGTCTGACACGTAAACACAAATTAATGATCGGCATTGACGTGAAATATTGCATTATTAATGAATACACCGACTCAAAATGGCGGTTTCAACCCCTCACTAAGCTAAAATAATAAGAACCAAGCAGTAATAAAACCCCAGCGCTTTGTAATCATTTACAACACTAAACTACTAATCAAATGCAAACGTTTTTTACGTCGTCAAAATTTGCATTTTTCTTAAACATCAATTCATTTGAATTAATTTTAAGCTTTATATTTAGGCATCAATGATTGTGGTCACTAAAATATAAAGTCAAAAAATTGCAATAATGTCTGTCTTTTTGAATTTTTTAAAAAGTTTAAAAATCGATTTAAGTCAAAATTTCATTTAAAAACGTTTTGATGAAAGTCGTAGCGCAAAAAAAATCATTTTAACAACCGGTTTAAAAGCATGATTCACCGTCATTAACGTTATAAACTGCCCGTTTCAGCGGCGACGTAATCATATAACCTATTGCACGTTTACAATCATGTTATCCCATCTCATATATATTAAACTTCACAATTACGCCAACGCAATTGTTTATTATTTACAAGTACTGTACATGTTATGTTATTTAACGCTAAAGAAGATTTATAAACGCCCTGACCGTTTAAAGTTCGAATCATCAATCACCTTTTTAAAGAGAACCTTATTCAATGATTAATAATTTTATATTCTAAAATTAATTACATTTTAACTTAAAAACTGCTATTCCAGATTTTTGTGCATTTTACGCGCAAAAAAGATAAGAATTTTAGTACCGGTACTACGTTTCTGAATTTCATTATATACTGTACATTTTACGCCTACGTTTTGAACAGTAACATTTCTACAATAGAAACAATTTTTTATACTACCTATTTGCTAGAAACATAGTATTGCCACAAATCTAATTATATGATAAATATATTTAGTTAGAAAGCTTTAGATTTACGTCACATTTCTACAAGTTTGTCTTTATACCAAATTTCACAAACGTTTCAATGCATTTCGTTCATTAACTACCTATTTAGTCAATAACGTACTATGCAAAAATATATATTATTATGTAATAAGTAAACCTGTAACAGACTTCAAATATTAAGACAGCTAAATAAATAGAGCTAAATAATCAGAGGCCCTTTACAACTTCCCCTAAAAGGCTCTACAGGCACTCGGATTGACTATCTCCATTCAAACCAAACCTAATCTTATATTAAACAAAATAAAAAAAAAAACCAATTAACTTATCAAAAAATGATACAAAATTAATTGCCAGAAAAATTGCATAGCAGATTTAATAAGACCTATTTGCTGATTGATGACCAAAGACAAACTTTCAATTTAAATAAATACTTTTTTGTCTTAATTACACTGCAACATAACAGGCTACAAAAATCATTAAAACTTTTTAAAAAAAAAAATTTAAAATATCAAAATTAAATTAACAGCAAATTTTATTTTTTCTTATATAATCTTAATAAAAAGTTTTCATTTTGTTAACTAAATGAATGAGTTAAGATTGTATTCTATGACATGTAAACATAATTAAAAAAAGTAAAAAGAAAGTTATTTCATAAAGCATTTATAATTCTACCGTCGTGCAAAACGAACGAGGCAAATCACCGTAGGAACTAAAAATATTTTATCTAGTTTCTTTAATGTTAGCTATAACTTTCCAACTGCACAGCAAAAATAATCATTTTTTTAGATTTACATATACTTAGTATGTCAGACTATCATTTGCATGAATTGACATCATTTACATTTTTATATATTGAAAAATTTTAAAAGCCATTTTTTTTGCTTCAACTTCAGTCGAATTAGCATAGCATTCAGTCACAACAAAATCGGGAACATCAACTTTCTCAAGGATCAATTGTCACCAGCAACCATAATAACGACCGGTATAATCCTACGTTATGCATATTGATTGCCAGCGGAAAAGAAAAACTACCTGTATTTGACAAAACACAAGTAAAATAACGCAGAAAATGCATAAAATAACGATTAAAGCATATTTACTATTTTTTATAAAAATCATTGTCATTTATCACCAAGAACTAAATAACCATGAAATGGTGAGTCCGTCAAAAAAGTTGACAGGAGAACAAATTTAACTAACAAATTACAATTTTTTTTCATATTATAAATTCATATACCGGTATTTAAATAAAGAAATCCGCTGATTAATGTTAAATTCGTGTATTAACGTTTGACATCAATGCAAAAGTACAAATTTTGCTTTAGCCCCAAGTTAATAAAAACAAAATTTGAAGTATTTGTGTAAAGTAATTATAGTTTCCTGCCAATATCCTTTTAAATACTTTTAAAAAGTGTTTTTAAATATTTTTATCATTGCAGATTCCAGCAGTTTCTAAATTTGCTTTGGGCCTTGAGACCGTTGCTATTTACGTCGTCTTTCATCAGCTTGCTCACACGTCACCGCATTACAGTTAAGTTGGAAATCGACCAATAACTAAACGAATTACAGGATGTTTAATAAATATAAATTTCGCAAACAAGTACATGTAGGTACCTGTTTTACTGTACTGACAAACAAATGGATGTCTTAAGCTGTCAGAAACTATTGAAAATAATTAAACCTAAAAACTATTTTCTATTCTACACAAACAAATGATGTTAAATTAAGTTGTAAACACAAAAATTATCAGCCCAAATTACATTTTGAAAATTAATGACAGATTTCTCACAAAGATGTTAAAATGGTTCGCCTATTTTGTCCTAAGCATTAACAAGCCTTCGGTTTTATGCAAAACTTTCAATTTATATTTCCAACACTGCTAAAAACTTAAATGTAAAGACACGATAATGATGCCCACTACAATATACTGTAGAAAAACGTTCAAGAAAATAAATTAAGCAATATACAACGCAATAAAAAAAATAAATTACGTCTGCAATAATCGTTTAGAAAATCTCCTCAAAATCAAACCCAATAGTAAAAAAATCTTTTAACATTTTCAAATACGTGATATTAAGTTTCATTTTATTTTATACATTGCTAATTGCAATGGCAACCCCGAGAAAAGATTGCCGAGTTCAACAGCCAGACAAGAGAGAAGACACCCCATTTAGTATTCATGTTTACTTTCAAAAAACATGCATACGAAATTACCACTCACAGAAATTCTTTTAGCAATTCAAAAAAAAATTGCTATGCGCAAAATACATTAAGAATGTTTTTTATAGTTCTCTTTTGAGACTTAACAAGCGTAAAATACCGCCATTGCAAATACTTTGCAAACATCACTTCTCAACGAATCCGATTTTGATCAAATATTATCGAAAACAAAATTTTAAAATAATTTAATATGTGCAAATTTATAAATGAAAAATTAAGAGACTAAATAATCAATGTTTTAATTGTAAATTCTAAATACCAAATTAGAATAAAAAATTAACTCTAATTATTAAATTTAAATAAATGTAATATAATGCGAGTAAAAATTATAAAAATTAAAATTTTTACGTTATCCATTATACAAGCGTAATTCAGGGTTTTTTATTACGTTGTGTAAGTTTACAAAATCCATACTTTTAAATTCAAGAAACGGTTTTACGGCGCAAAATCTCTAATATTAAAGCAAAATCAATCTGCCAGTTCACTGTTCAACGACTAAATTAAAGAAAGCATTAGTTCATCAATTAATGTTTTTTAGAAATTATTTAATTATCCAAACGCAATTTTAAATGATCATATAACCGGAATTTCCCAACTTGCACATAACTGATAAATATCTGATATGGTACAAGGTTCGATATCTTAATTTTACTAAATTGTGAATCCGATTATGGATATTTTGATAAAAACAGTTTCAAAAAGAAAAAATATTATTGAATATCATGCCGACATCTAAAAAAAAAATTCAATCAAATAAATAATTCATTGTCAAAATAAAAAGATTAAGTATAGATAACTCTGAGCGTATTAAAAGAAATGATAAAAAATATTAAAAAAGCGACTAGCGCTTAAATTACGCTGATCATATAAAGATATTCTATCAAGTTCGGCAATTAAGTGCAGTTGACAACAAAGCTACATATCACTTGTAATTCACTACCATTAACAATTATCAAAATAAAGTATACTGTCGGAAAAAATTAAGTACACTTTCGTTCAAAAGTCCAAAAGGCCAATTAAATTTTAAACGTGAACGGTTACGTTCACGATTTTATAAAGATAACATAACGAAATTTAATCGGTAATACATCTGTAATCGAGTGCAAGATATTCCATCTTCTCAATTTTTCCAAGTAGTCTAATCAGTCTATTTGAAGCTAAAAGTCAATGTAGCCCATTAAAACGTCAATTGCCCCGTTTTAAAGTCTAAAACGCTATCGAAGGGCCAAATCAATATTACGAAAACAAAGTATGCCGTATTCTAATCAATTTTGTTTTCTTATGATTTAAATTTAAATCTATCATGAAGTATCGATTTTAATGTTTTTTATCAGTTAAAACAGGAAAACAATACATGAACGAATCAGTAGCTTAAAATTGTTCAAGATTAGGCATCGTTGTTACTTTACAGTAGGCCAAGCAAAAACCTTTTGAAGTCACTTCATGCAACTCAACAAATTTTAAAAGAAAAGACGCTGAAGATTCTCACTGCCACATAGCTGAGTCATTCATTATCAAAGTTTATTAAGTCACTCAAAAGTGATTACGAGAGATTTAGAGGTAAAGTTGAAGCGCTGCACAAGGCCCAAGCAAATTAAACTTTTATGTAGCACAATTTCGAGATCAAATTGAAGTAAGGACAAAAGTCTCTGTTGAATAGAAAGATATGCAATAATTACATACATATTAATACATGTATAACGTATTGTTTTTGAAAAGTGACTTAATCCACTTTCACAATAAACGACTCAAAATAAGTTTGCAGTTACCATTATTCGTTGCCAAAGTCAACAAACTACAATAAGTTTGTACTAATACGAAAATATACACAAGCATCTGATTAGTTATTCAAACGATAGTTACAATGTGTCTAAATAACTCGTTAATTAAGCTAAATAATGGCTATAACTCTGTATACGCAAAAAAAACCAACTCAAAGTTAATTAATGCAACAACATTTTTTCCTCAACTTAATATTGTAGCGTTTGTAGATAATGAACTCTCATCATGAACATGATCCTACTATACTCTATTCTACGTTAAAATTAACCCGAGCCTTTGAGGCCCAATGTTAACTTAATTTAAATTGACGGCTTATGATAAAATTCAACGTGGCAAAGAGTTAAATACAGTGAATTCTCGTTAACACGAACTCGACGGGACCGAGATTTTTGTTCGTGTTAACGGGGTTTTGTGTTAACGAACACATGCAAAATCTAATATATAATGGCCAAAATGACATTTTTTAGAATAAATCACATTTAAACTCACTATTTACATCATATTTGAATCATTATTTACATCATAAGTGATACCAAATTTAAATTTCAAAATATTATGCATTTTGTGCATTCATATGCATGTATGCACTTCGGAAAAAACATCGCAATTTGAATTTTTTTTTATAAAAACAAACAAAAAATGTATTGAATTTCTATTTGTTTTTATAAAAACATTAAAACTTATCAAAATTTTAATTTTCTATACATTTTCGCCGACGATATATGAAATTTTTCATTTGGAGAAGCAAAATTTGTTCGTGCAAACGGGGTTTTACTTCGTGTTAACGAACAAAAAATGTATGGGAAAGCCTATACTGTAGTTCGGGACCACAATGTTGCTTCGTGTTAACGAGAAATTCGTGGTAACGGGGTTCGTGTTAACGAGAATCCACTGTAATTGATAAAACGAACTCCAAATCAGTTTTCTACCTTATAAACGTCATCGTAAAGTCAATAACATTTTTGCATCTTATAATATAGATTATAGACTTTGCCAAGTTAAACGTGTCGACATAGTCTAGATTTAGGTTTGCACGCATATTTCATTATGACTTGAATAATTAAAAGCAAAACACATAGAATTCCATATAAAAACAACAACATACAAAACACACAACGACAACATGCAAAATACAAACAATAACAGCAACACACAATGTAACAACACCATACAAAAATACATATAACAGCTTAACTTTATGTTAATAATTTCTCATTTAAATACGAAACATTTCTCATTATTTGTTGCACTTTTTCGCATAATTTTCAATAAAATTAAGTTTGAACTAAAAGCCAGTGATAAGTAGGTGTAATTAATTGGACAGCAGTTACTGAAACGCTTTATCATCAATGATAAACGATTCCTACTCGAATTTAATAAGTTTGCTAGTCACGATTACAAATAATGCTCTTAAAATATACAAAAAAAATCTACTGTATTTTAATCTGACGTGTCCAACAGTCTAATTGAAAGTATTCAATGTTAGAAACAAGATGGGGGTGCGAGAAAACAAAGGATAATTTTCTAAGCATGATTTATGGTTGGTGACCACGACGATCAACAACGATTTCATTTAATATTAAATACAGTAGTAACTGGTGTGTATTGAAACATCAAACAGCCAAGAAAAAATTTTCACAATTTTATATCTATACAAATAAAAAAAGTTTGAAATCTATACGGCAATTAAGTTTGACCACGCATGAAAAAGTACACTTAATATTTAGCAGCGTTCCTTTCAAACACAAACAATGACATTTTTAATTTTTGTGTGCAAAAAGCTTTTGAGAGAATCGTATGCTCATTGTTTTCAACATCATAATAATATTTTAATAAAAAAAAATACACAACAGAGTGAGTATCCGTTTTTATGGGTCACAGAAAGAAAAGCAGGTGCCACACGTATTAGTGTGTGTATTTACCACATCTATTTTGCCGTGTTTACCAAAAGTGACCAAGCAGAAAAATTGATACAACACATCTGCTCATAAATCACTAGCAGGTTAATCAATTTAAAGAAATTAAAAATAAATTATAAGAAAAAAAAAATTTTTTTTGGGAAATTTAATTGTTTGAATTTTAACAATAAAACTCATGCGACGTAAAAATTGAATATAGGTTAATTACTAGATTAAAGAAATATTTTCTAAAAGTAAACGAATAAAATATCACAAAAAATCTATTCAAATTTAATAATGCAGCATTTAATGTTCATATGCTTAAGGTCCATACACAAAAGCATAATGAAATTATTTTCTGAAATAACTAAAATTAATAATTAAAATTATTGACACACATAAAAGTAATACCATTAACTAAATAATAAATAATCAGTTTAAAAAAAATGTCCTTAAGAATAAAACTGCTGGCAATAAAATGATACTCTTTATTTGATTTTTTTTGCTTTTGATTATAAATGAAGAAAAGTACTGTACTACAGTTTCTAGTTACGTTAGTAGCCAATAATAAACGTTTATCTAATCATGTCATCTCAAGGGCGACGTCAAACCCTTGGAACCCTAAATATCTTTAATGTTTCATGCTAAGTTGGCCCTAAAATCTCTTCAGATAAAAACCTACGCAATGATATTAATAAATTATACCAGTTAAATTAATTTAACTTGGCATAAATAAAATTTAAAAGTGAACCAAATTAAACCATGAAATAACGTTACATTTTGATATTTATTATACTTATAAATCACAAGTCTTTTAATTTAAATAATTTCTTAACGCAGGGTTTCCAAATACAAAAAAAGCAATCATTGTTGTCTATACAAGACACGTAAAACGCCACTAATCTTGATTGATAGCTAAAAATTAATTAAATAAGAGGTCCTTGTTAAAATTTGTTTTGTAAAACAACAAAGTACGGTTAAG
Organism: Helicorthomorpha holstii; assembly: GCA_013389785.1. Taxonomy (NCBI): domain Eukaryota; kingdom Metazoa; phylum Arthropoda; class Diplopoda; order Polydesmida; family Paradoxosomatidae; genus Helicorthomorpha; species Helicorthomorpha holstii. The sequence continues at coordinate 22,696,753 of JAAFCF010006596.1, forward strand.
ATTAAATAGATTGTTATTATCGTGTCTAAAAGAAAATTAAGCATAATATTCAAATTCATATCTACAATAATCTACTGTATTGTCAATTGATAAATTTTAGAATTTATTTCAACATATATTTTAATTAGTTTTGTAACAAATTAATTTTGCAACAATACATTACTTTAATTAGTTTGGTTACACAGTAGTAACTAATCCATTTAATAATACGGTGACTAACCATCGAATTAATAACTAGAAAAAGTTCTTATTAAAATATTCATTATTAAATCAAAATCCTTCCCAAGCCCATAACATATTACAGTACGATATTATATAACGAAAAGCGTCATTGTTACAGTACCCTATATTCTACTGTATATTATCTCTTCTTTACACAGATTACTTTATTTTATTTGCACTAATTTTTTTAAATAAACTTCCCGATTGAAGGATGGAATTTCCCCGTATGGAAAGTAAAGTACACATTCGTAGTTGTAATTTTAGATTAACGGTTACTATGCTATGTGATAATCAAAGTCCAGTTCCTAGTTTCACACAAGAACAGCTGAAGTAATATTGAAAATACGACTTCCATGCACTAAATAATTGAACAGCATTATAATAATGACATAATACCGGTAAAAGAATAAGTTTTAAATTACGAGAACTGACCTTTGAATCCACGAAACGTAAATGATCAAGTCAAGTAATAACGCAAACTTAAGACAAATTTCTCAGATTTCGCTTAGACCATGTAATTCATAACGCTGCCATCACATAATTTAAACTTTAAACTACTTCAAACTGGCCCTTACAAAATACAGTATAATATCCCATTATTTATGATCAAGTCAAACTAATACGAAGTAGTCGACTTAATGTAATTTATAATATTTCTTAAGACACAATTTCAAAAGGCCAAATTTATAAACCTATAAATTGCCTGCCGCCGAAATTATAAAGATATAAAAGATTATACGTTGTTCACTATACTGTTTATGGCATATAAAACCAGAGATAGCCTATTCGACATTGACCTCACTTGTCAATGACAACAGCAGTACAGGTACTTGGCGTGAGCAAAACTACAGTACCTTTTCATACAATCATAATTTATCAAAAATAATCTATATATATAAAAGAGACTGTGTGTGTGTGTGTCTTTCTGTCCTTTATGCATTCCTAAACTATTCGTCCTATCGCTATGAAATTTTAGGACATTATTCTGTGTACTCAGACGAACCTATGGGCCTAAAAAAGTTTTTAAATTTTGTTAAAATTATTTTTTAATAAAATGTTTTAATTAAATTTTGAGGTTCGCGGGACAGAATTTGGGAAACCTATAGCGCCATCTTTTGAGCTACCGATAAAACTTTTATGGTGAATGCAAAAACGCAATAGAAAATTAACGGGACGGGTGAGAACGGGACAAATCGGGAACGGACTTCATAATCTTCGCAGCAAAGCGCGAACGGGACAGCTAGTTTTTAATAAAATCGCAAAATTAAAGGGTGGGTGGAGAAGTTTAAAAGAGAAACTCACAGCTGCAAAATGACTAACGTCAAACCCAACAAACAATATTTATTTTTTTAAAAATTTAATAACAAACTTGCACAAATAAGCTTTTTAATTGTTAAAATATAAAAGTCCCAGCATGATTAATTTTTTTTTAAAACTGCCCTTTGTATATACACACTACGAATTCTCCGCAATTTCCTGCAATAGATTTTCCTACTTGAAAACAAATGTACAGTGCCAGTATAACAAGTTTCAGCGTATCAATACATTTAAATTAAATATTTAGTCAAATACTGCAGTGCATTAAAGACAAGTCGGTCATAATTGGAAGTTATAACCACATCTTTTCATAATATCGTTTAATAATTAGCAAAATTTTCAATCAATCAACAAGTCCTATAGCGATTTTCAAGTGCAAGTAAGTTATTAAATATTTATTTAAACTTTCTACTAAAATTTATCTAAACTAATTAGTAACTATAAAATAAATTTGCAAGTTCAACTTTGTTTTAGCACTATAATTTTAAATTTTACCGAGCAAATTTTCAGGATTTCTTAAAGTTAGGCTTACACCCTACAAGTAGAGCCAATAAGAAATCCAAAAAATAAAAAAATTTAAATTTTAAGGTGTTTACAATACAATGGTGATAATTACATCAAAGTTTACTCAAATTTTAGGTGTAGTGATATTTAAATGGGACACAATTTATATTTGTAAGAATGGGGTCCGATGTGTTAGTTTGGAACCCCTTGGAATCATTGTAAAGCAATAATATTTTGTCTGCACCAACTAGATTAAGAAATCGTATTCTTAAAACAGAATTCAATGCTAACTAAAAATTTAAATAAAAAAAGAACCATAGGAGAAGAGTTGCGAAAGCCAATGTTCATAACCTTTACTCAAAAATCAACAAAAAAACAAGAGTTATAATAGTTACAGACTATAGTGTTTCTTACGAAACATTGGCAGACAGCTTAACCAGTTGAAGGACCTTGTCCTGAACCAGCCAGCAATCCATCGTCGTCACGAGCAAAGAAAAGGTGAGTGTTGTTCGGGAGTTGAAAGCGATAGGATAAACACCTTAGAATGGGCGGTTACCAACGATATCAATGGGCCGTTGGCCACCGACTTTCAAAAATGCAAAATCCGCCCTTAGCAACACGAGAGGCTTTAACCAACAATGCACAAAAATCAACTAGCAAAAGATTTTAAAATCATGAAATGCAAATCATTCTTATTCAAATATTTAAAATTACAAATCAATTCAAACAAAAACAAAGTTTTTTTTAGATAAAATTTCTAAATTTAACTGCAAATGATGTAATGTAAAAATATTGATATGGATTTTGTCAAAGCCATTATTATAGTACGTATTCAAAACTAAAAGTTAAGCCTTAAACTAGCTTGATAAGACTTGACTATTGATTTGAGTTTATGGAAAGTTACAATAACAATGGTCATCATAAGCAAATAGCATAAGAAAACACAGCAAACAATTCAAAATAAAAATATAACACGCCAGTAAAATACTTTTTTACGCGACTCAATTTTCTCATGTTGTATTTTCTATTATTGTGCAAAACAATTTTAGTGCCTTTTTATTGTTATTGCTAAACTACATTGCAAATTTCATAAATGTAAAAATTAAACACGCCTTAATATTTATAGATTGATTAAGACATTTTGATGTTTTAGGGTCGCTGGCCATCAATGACATCGTTTACGCCCTAAATTATTACTCAAAAAAAGTTAATGTTCCTATATGCGCCAAACAATGTCCTTACAAGTTATACCTAACATTATAAACTACAAAAAAAAATTTTATTCAAGTAAATAAATATTAAGAAATCAATAATGTATTATTTCTAATTTTAGAAAATAAATTGCTACATTAATTAGTAGAATGATTAATAATGATTATCATTATTGCTAAGTCAAAATAAGCAATTGTAATCGCAAAAATGTTTTAGAAAAATTTGTTCATAACTAAATCAAAAGCTAAATTGATGAAGAATAAAATTACTTTTGAAATTGTAATTCAGATTTGTCTAATCAACTCGATCATCAAATAACAAAATTAATTAAACTTGAGTTACATTTTTTATATTAATAAATAATATTACAGAAACAGTATAAAAAATTGTCATATCAGCACAGTAAGTTTATAAAAAGCTAGCTATAAATTAATTAAATTATAAAAACTTATTACAGGTATTATACCACCATTTTAATAATTAAATCGTTTTTACAGCTAATTTTATTGAGTTGAGTCTATCAAACAGTCTATAAATTAAAATCTAATAATAAACACAACCATTTACAAGAAAATCAAAGCTTTTAAAAAACAAAACGCACGACTGTATTCGAAAGTCTTAATAAGCGTCCTACTTAAAACAGCGCCGAGCGTAATTTCAATAAATCATTATTAAAAAATGCAAATACAAACCAAAACAGAAAAGAAACAGAAATGTATTAATAAATTATCAGTTTCGACCTACAGTGCATTAGACGGCACTTAATATCAAATAGTAATTTAAAATAACCTCAATTTCCATATAAATGCAAAATAAGCAACCGAAAATCTTCCCAAGCTGAAAATCTTAGCCGTTCATAGTTAAAAAGCTGACATTCAATTTAATTAACGTTATAATATGTTGAAAACTACAATTATTAAAATTAATTAATGTCATAGGTTCACAATAATATAAACCTTCAATCATGCCTTGAACTTTAGATCGTAATCATGCAGACGGTTTTCAAAAAAACCAAATTGGGTATTGTACTGTCTGATTCAAAAAAATTTTTTATCTACAATAAAAAACCGCCCACTTTTTTCTCCTCCTAACCTATCTTTCTTCTCCTTCCCACCCTCATTCCTTACTCCAAGAATTAACATAAAAATAGTTTATCAATTTTCCTTTTGTATCAAGATCTATAACCAGACATACACACATAGTCAGGCCAGACAGACTAAGTTACAAAAACAACAGACCTGATCTACTAAAATCAACAAAGTTCTTTGACTGTGGTTGTATTATTATTGCACACATGTGGGTGATACAGCTTTAATCTAGTTTGCATATTAACGGTCAATTAATCCATCGACCAAACTGTTATCATATCACTAGACAGACAGAGATCCGAGAACTATTCTCATTCGCCACCGTCTCAAATCCGCCCATCATTATCTACTTTCATTAAGACTTAAGTAGGTCAACTATTATACTGTTTCAGACGTTCACGCGCCATCAAAATATTTTAACCTTTAACCAACTGTTTCAATTAGACATTAAAGGACCCAATGAACGACTCCAAGAAGAGTCGTTCAATAACAACATTCAAAAAGTTCATTCCTTAAGTCCACATTCAGTACTGTATGTTTATTTACATTCAGTATAATCGAATTGCTAAACTACAACTTACTAATTTGATGTTCAAACTCCAGTCGACATCTATTTTATAAATAAGATACACTGTTCAGAATTCAGGTTTATTAGTAACACTTCACTGTTAAGTTTTAGTTTTTAATTATACTTTGGTTCAACAAATTGTGCGCCGTATATCGAGAAACAATACATTTTTTTTATCGTTCACAGACTGTTGAACCAAAGTATAGCAAATATACAGTACATTTTTAATAATTAAAAATTAAGTTTTTTTTATAGACCCTTAGGTGTCAATGTTGACTAAATTTAGAATCCGTTACGAGATTAAATTTAAAATAACGTCTTAAAAGCCCTTCTTGATAGTAAGACAGTATGCATTTTAGTTTTTAAAACTGAATTTCTATTTAAGTAATAATAAATTGAATTACACATATTCCAACCATTCTAAGTTGTATTTCAATACCCAAATTTAACTTTTAAAAAATAACTTAAGATGCTAACGATAACGTTCAACCCACAATGTATAGAATTCAAATGAATTATGTTTGCAACAAAATTTGGTCAAACGATTAAATTTTTTATAAATTAATTCGTTTATAAAAAAAAAGCGCTAGCAATTCATCTATTAAAATATAAAACTCTGTTATGCTATGTTACAGCTTACAGTGATTTATACCAAATTTCGATACTATTCAATATTCTAAATTTTAAAACTCGATATGGTAGATTAAATAAAAATCCTTATTTGTCATTAGAAAATACTCAAAAAAATCTTACAATATTAAGGTTAATACAAGGTCGGTATAACTAGACAAAAATTTCATACCGGTATGTAAAAAAATTAAACAAAAAAATATTAACTTGATTAAATTTCTTAATCAATACAGGACGAGTAAGCTAAAATTCAATACATGATAAATATTTCATTAAATTGGTCCTTGAGCCTTTAGCCATACAAAACGTATTTCGATCTCAGTCCTAGCAAATAATGAATTGGGACCTTTAGAAAAACCAACATTTGCTTTTTATAATAAAATCTAGAGCTCGAATTTACCAAATTTATAAGCTCAATGCATGTATAATAAACATGCCCTTTCGCAACATACGTGTATACATATTAAAAAAAAGTCAACTGATTCAAACTTTTACAAATCCTCTCACAAATAAAATCTTCATAAATATTTAAATGCCACAACATAGTAATTTTAAAAATCAGCTTGATTTAATTTATATATTTAAATGTAAATAATAAAATAGCGTAATACTCATTTTACATTTAGAACAGCATGTATTCAAACACAAGGATACATTGATCTAAAAGCCCTTTGTTAGCAAACAGTCTTGGGCAATTCTTAGATAAATTTATTATGAATTTTATAGCTTATAATAAGATTTTTTAATCGAATGCATTATAATGGCCCGTTCGTAATTTATTCACAGCGTGGGTGATAAGAACGTACAGACTAATGGAGTGTCCTTACACCACAAAGTACAGCTTGCGCAATTCAACTATATGACCTGCCTAGATTTCAAAACTGACGCTGTGAAAATGTGCAATCACAGGCGTTGTTCAGGGTACTCGAACTCTTTTGACAAATAGAAAACTGTCTACAAAATTTCAAACTCTTAGCAACTAAAAACATTTCAACTTGAAATGATATATTTTTCACCTATAATTGGTGGAAATTCACCTTCTCACGGATTTTCGTTTCAATAATAGGAATAATAATAGTGGAAGAAATCTCCCCTGTAAAAAAGTAGCGTCTAGCAGACGTTTTTTGTAACCAACACAATTGAGTTTCATTATCAACCTGTCATCGTACATGTTAGAATTTATAATAAAAAAAAAACCCCTTAAAAAATGCTTTAATAACCAACCTAATCCAACTGCTTTCTAATACAAAAATTGAATATCAAAGTTTCAATAAAAATAAAATATAACATATTGCATTTAGTTTCAGATTGCTATGCTTGAAATTTAGCCAATAATGCTAGTCTAGTAAATAAATTTCATTAAACTTATAAGAACGATTTCAAAACTACTAAAAAGATTTTTAAACTTAAAAATATTGCATAGGAAGTAAAGTTGATCAATGTCTGGATATAAACCTGATAGAACACCAAGACACTGATCTTAGGATCATGGTTAAAGAAGGCTTGAGCATCAAACTGGGAGAGTTTGACGTAAATATAATCTTAAACTCAACCAACATCTTCACAAGTATTATGTAATGCCCATGAAATACTGTAGTTATTAAAACCAAAAATACTTTATTTTCCATCTAAGGTATTGTTTAATAAATTACGGTACATTATATCGTTTGTCTCACGTGAGTTTCAATGGATATCAAAATACTGCAAGTGTTACAATTGGTCTAAGAACTGTTAAAAAAAATTTTAAAATACGGCATGTCAAAAATAGTGTAAAATGATCTTTATTAATCTAAAAACGTTGGAGCCATCTAAACTAGCAATAACTTTTAATAATTAAAAAAATGTCATCATTGTCCGCAGCTTCACACTACAAAAAAAAGTCAACTTTCTTACTTTGCCCAAAACGATTGAAATTCAAGTTTTAAAGCTACAAGTGGTCATCTTAAACGAGGTCGGTCACATCTCAATAATAATAAACACCAAATCTCTCTCGATATCATGAACCCATATTTAAAATTAGTACATAAATTGGCAGCTTTTACGACCTATAGAAACGCGCCAACAGTTCATTTGCATCCTGAGACATCACACTTAAAGAGTCACGAAAACAACTAGATTACATTTCACATGACAAGTATAACTTCATAAATAAAAATAACCGACCAGAATTATGCGGTGTGTACTTTTGTGCAAAAACATAAGAAATACCCCCACCCAAATAAATAAAAAAAACCTAATAAAGTCTGAAAAAGAACTTAATTAGTCAACAGTCGATTTCTTACGACTAGCCATAGCGTAAATAATAATAATAAAAAGCCTCACATACCTCCTACGCCTGACAATATTAAACACACTTATTTAAGCCAAGCGGTTTAGAGTTCGACGTTGGCGGTCAACAGCCTCTCTAAATTATCGTTTCATTTGCTCAGCTAAAATTTACCAATTAGACGTTTCTTAAATTCACTTTCGTAAAGCACATACACAAGACACAGCCATTACATTTCCAAAATGTAGCAGCGTTATCCCTTTGGCACTACACATAATACACACACATAGCAGTATAAAACAATATCAAAAAAAAATTAAACACGACGTGAAAATATACTGTACATTTAAAAGAAAAAAAAAACGACTTTGCAATCCATCTGGAAATGTGTAAGCCAACTGTATACGACAAATAACTACCGGTACTGTAATATGCAAAAACTTCCTGGCAAAAATTTGCCTAAGCACGTCATATCTATGACATTATGCAGCTTTTTGATAAGCTCAGTGCAATATTGTTTATCTCTGATAGACACAGACAAACAATATACATACATGCATAAACCATACATTTTTATTTTTTTTTTTGCTCCATATATTGCATTGTTTATGAATGCATCTATGTTTATATGGGGATGTTGGCATTTTTTGATGTCTAAAATCAAGATTGTATTTTCGATGGCGGTCCAGTTTGTGTGTGTGGTTGTGCATATAGGACAACGACATACATCAAAAAATGCATATATGTATCATTGTTATCTTCCCTGCGAATATATAGAATGCTACATTCAAATATTATTGTTTAGACAAACCTTGATAAATAACTGCTGTTCTAGTTTCAGTTCCATTATCGTAATTACAAAGTCTAGGCAGGTTTGAACAGGTGCAACAACTTTCAGTCTAGACAGGAACTAAAAACTTTTTAACCCCTTTAACGAAACGACATTGGGAAGGCAAAATTTTTAACAATAAATAAAAACCGGAACCCGTTTTAGAGATTGCAGACTTTAAGAGAGCGAGAGACTTGTACAATGTATTACAATGCAAAAAAAAAATAATAAAAATAAAAAAGATGTTTCTGATTAATCTGTTTATATGAATACTCGGGGAGCTCTTAAAACCAAGAAGAAGAAAAGAAACAAAACCAAAAATTAAAAGATAGTTTACATCGTAATTGTGTTGATCATACTCCCTCTATAAAAAAAACCGTGCAATCCTTTAAAGTACACTATTTTGTTTGTTAAAAATAACTACGAAAAGAGAAGAATATAGTGGATCATGTTTTATTTTTAACTTTTGCTAATATGCATAATGCAAAGAGGTAACACAAGAGGGGTCAACCACCTCAGCCTAATGTCCGTTCTTCACCTTAAGTCTGGCCTCCTACACTACAGGGTTAAACACTGCACTGACCGGTTTATCAAACATTTTGTAGAAAACTTTTTGCAACATGATGCAAACTTTTTTAAGACACATTATACGGTGCTTGCTTTATATTTTGATGCTGCTTTATCCTTACCAATACGATCACATGATAAGATCAAATTAAAGATCTATTTTTGGCACCAACCCGTTTGATTTTGACACAAGTTTTAAATAACATTGCGGCTTGTATATTAAGTAGTACCAGTAAATTCCAAATGGACTAAAATCTTGTGCTGAACAAAGTACAAGGTTGCTCAGTTGAAATGCAGTATTAAACCGATAAAAATATTGTACAAATTAATGCAAAATAACGTTATACAATACACGACAACGTCGTGAACTTCATATTTTTTACTACACTACTTACTGTACTGTATTTGACACTAGTTATAGTTACTGTACTGTTCGTTTGTTTTTCTATGCAATAAAGCAAAGGATCTAAAAAGCTTGTGACATTAATAACAATTTCTTGATAATAGTAACAGAAGCATAATGAAAGTTTTCACTATTAAAATGCTGAGAGTACTTACCATTGAAAGAGACGGCTGTAAAAACGTGTACGACGTTGGCAGCAGCAACAGATTTTCTGTTTCGAAATGGAAACAAGCTCATTGCCATGCAGACAACCAAGCAACCAGCTTGAAGGGACCTTGGAACTCCAGTTATTAGAAAATAAATGGCGAAACTATTACCCTCCTTCAATCGTCCGGGACGCAGCCAGGCTTTTTCAAGGTTATTTACAAACACAAATTAGACGCAAACTCAGCGCTTTACTAAGTTGCAGCCGATTTTTATAACTTCAACAAATAAACGCTGTGTGGCATATTTTCACCCTTGCACACAGAAATAAAATGTTTGGCAAATTCCATATACAAAAATTTGTCACTCGAGTCACTTTTTTCCTTTTGTATTTATTCATATTACCAATTATTATGATGATCCAGGCGTCGCGTCTGGATCGGTTCAATCACCTTGAGGCTTACTCGTTGCACCCGTTGTATTTCTGATCACATTTTTTCCGGGTTTAATACTAAAAACTCAAAATGTTTAGCTACGCCAACGTAGTATAGTTATAACTAGTTAATATTTATTGATCACTTATTTGACAAATTGCTCTTCTGTAGCTGGCAGAACCTGTTTGACACATGTAAATCATGGCTTTTTTTAATAAGCGTCTGTATTTTATCTTCTCTTGTCAATGCCGTGTTATTAACCAACAACACGCAACTGTAATGAAAACTCTCCCGAGTAATAATAATAATTGTACGGTAAACGTGTTTACAAATTGACAAAATCAGCTGTTACTAACCGGAAGATTTTGTGCGCGTTTTCGTTTCCTTAAAATGAAAACAACTTGTGCTGTAGTTTCTTCGTTAGTCAAAAAAATCACAGGACAGGACCTGTTACACCAGGCGTACGTAATCGCACAATGTTACTGTGTACACTGAGTTACAACTTTTTCACAATCTGCATATTATAATTTCCTCCGTTCAAATTCCGATAGTTTATAGTTACAGAAATTTATAACTAACTTTACGATGATTTAATTTCTTGCTTATAATCGTTCCTTATTGAGATTACAATAAGGAAATGAAGCGCTTTCAAATTTATTTTTGGATAGCTAGAATAGACTTTCGTACCTTTCTTCACTGTACAGAGTATCTAAACGGTCACCGCAATTTAAAACTTCTATTTTACGTAATTTACTGTTTTTCAGTGTCATAAAAAGTGTCAGCAATTTATTATGTTATAATCGGTGGTGCTCTAGAACAAAAAACAAAATGTGATCTTAGCAACTAAACAGTAAAGTTTAACCGAGCGTAAAAAGTTGTATCCAAGGTCCCCTCCCTCAATGACAAGTGTCCTTCGTGCTATCTTTAGCACGCCATAATGATTACGTTTAAAAGTTATGCTGCCCGGAACACAGTGTTGTGTTTGAGATTTTTAAGCGTACTCACACTTAACTTAACCGTTCACATAAACTGTTTGAAAAATTACGAGTTTAAACTTTTTAAGTCAAAATGTAATGCTTTTTAAGTTTTAGAGCGGAAAATTGGAAATAAAGTTTATTGTAAGTGTCTAATGTAAACTGTATGTACTGTATATATGGGGAGTTAAATTATGTACTGATAGAATCCGCCAACCACAACGCTGATTTCTGGCTAGTAAACATTGGATAATAAATTTGTTAGACATACAGTTTAATATGTAAACTGTTAAAGAAAATACCTTTATATCAACAACTTTTTTTTTTTTTTTTTTTTTTTGAGTGTATAGTATATTCCTCGACAAAAAAAAACTGATGTCAACAATAAACTATATAAATGGATGAACCTCTAAATTCGTAAACAAATAACTTTTTTTTTGTTGTTAAACGCAAAAAAATTTTTTTACTTTATTTCCATAGCAATATCAATGAATGTCTGTAAATAATTTAAGCAGAAAAAAAATTTATTGAGTGCAATGTAACATAGAAGTTTAGATTTTTTCGCACGAAATTTTTACATTAAAAAGTCATTCTTTATCTACATACAGCTAGCTTATCCGACATTATTTAAATTCTACGGCACAAAAAAAATAGTAATCGTCTATGTCTGAGTTTGAAGTATCTTATAAGACTGTATACAGTATAACTTGTGATTTTCTAAATTGCAACATTTTTTTTTTTATTTTCCATCTATGACAAGGAAGAAATTGCTGTTGTAACTGGTAAGATTTAATCTCGTTTTTTATTAGTAGTGCTCTGATTTAGAAAAACACCCTGTACATTCAGTCGGCCTAGACCTTCCGGAAAAATCAATCTTGCAAGTTGGAATGAATCTCGGAAACATACCTTTATAACGATACTGTAAATTCATCCAATCTGATGCTCCGGTTCTACGTTGTGTTAATTTGTAAGAGCTTTGTTTCCACATCAGAAGGCTTCACGAATTTCATGTCTAACTTTAAATTTTTAATGGTATAAAAAAAATGCATAGTAAAATCAAACAAGAAAAAAACACTCATGAATAATCGAATTATATCGCTCGATCAATCAGTTATTTGACAGTTGCACACACAAAAAAATTAGTCAGCGAAGAAAATAAAACTTTCTGCTCTGCTGCAAATTGCAATTGCTCAACGTAGAAAATACACATACAAGTACATCAATCACTACCATTAAGTTGCAGTAGTCAGGTGCAAAATACAAAAGTATTGTTTTCAATACTTTAACAGCAAGAAATATCAAGCCAAGTGTTAATAATTATTTTATTTAGATATAAAAGTATTTTGCAAAACTTAACCCATTTTAGCAATTCAAGTGCATTCATCTTTGCAAAAAAAATAAAAAATTTTTTTTACATAAAAATTCAAAAACTTTGAAATATACAGTCCAAAAAATACAACGACATCTAAAATAGACATCGCCGTGTCTTGCATCAAATAATGACAACAATGAAATGTAATGCCAACATTTTATTTGAATAAAAAAGATTATAGTACTGGTACCGAACAAGCAATGATTTTAAAGACAAATCACAACTTTAAATCTTAATTTTTTTTAAACAATAAGAAAAAGACATCGAAATAAACTGGGCATATAATAATATATACAGAATTCACCACGACTATAACAGTCGACACACACTCCTACACATGCACATTACACACACAGTGAGTATACGTGTATGTATGTTGTTGTTGTGCATGTACATTATATTTCTTTATACTGTACATAAAAAAGAGGTCCAGTGCATTGAACTGCAAACGAAAACGAGAGATATTCAGACAGATAGTGTCTGGTTTTCGAGACGACCTTTAGGCAGAACGCCTGCACATACAGTACAACTCTTTTACTCCAACTACCAGTGCCACCATCACCACCACCTCATCTCTTACAATATCCACCCCACCATCCCATCCCATTACCCCCCACTCAAAAAACGTCGACTTAATTATCGCTTTCGCCTTCTCAACCCCGTCTAACCCAGACACCCGATGACTTTAACTTAACCCCTTCCACCTAATGTGTTTTTTATTTTCCTTTTTTTAATATTTAACTTTTTTGGTTGAGATGGTTAGTTGGCTGACTGGGCAGTTTCTTCCACTGTCGAGCTACAGTATGCAAATGGCATCAGACACAAACCAGTGAAAATTAAATTGAAAAGACAGAGGTAAAATAATGCTGCAAGAATAAATAATTTCGAGTAATCGTATTTGAACATAAAAAGTGTATTTCTTTACTGAAAATAAAGTTTTTTGTTAGTTTGATTTCAAATTTCGTTCAAAGTTGCAATAGAAATCTTTTTTTTTTTTTTTGGCTAATACAGATTGAATTTGCCTGATTTAAATATAGTTTTGAACTTTTTGTTTGACTGTAACTCTGGAAGAAGTTATAGGTGACCACAGAATCGATGACGCGCAACGATTTTCGAATGCGCATTTCAAATACGTCGCGCGTCATCGACTCTGTGGTCGCCTATAACTTGTCCCACAATGTAATATTTAGTCATCAATCGCCATGTGGACGAGAATAGCGATTTCGTATGTAAAGAAGTAAAAAAAAATACTAGTTTACACCTACGCTTAGAAGTTTCAGTAATTTAAATAAAAAAACCAACATAAAATTAAAATGATTATAAAGTACTCACCTCATGTCAACGTTTAAACCAACGTACAAAACGTTTATTTCTCGTTACCTTTTCAGCCATTAAGAAAATTTCAGTTCCAGAAAGCACACGTCAAAGATGATTGTATTGTTACGACAAAAATGTAGAAAATTTAAAAGTACGGTGCGATTTTGCAGTTGGCGACTTATGAAAGAAAAACAAATTCATCCGTAATCAAAAATAAATTCGTTTGATGCCATTACGATTACAGAAACTTTAAAAAAAAAACAAATAAACCAAAATGACAATACAATTACAATCCAAACGCTAATACATATGATACTGTCCATGCATTTAAACCGTTGCAGAAAACACCTGCAAACTTTTTCCAGCTGCTGCTTATGCATCACATTTAACACGATTACGTTATTGTAATTTTACAGCTTCTTCTTAACCACACGTTTGATTAGAAACGTCAAATAATTACATTATGTATGAAGACATTTTCATGTCCCGTTCAAATTCAATGAACAGTAACCTTGTATCGATTTATGAATTGCTAATCTAACTATACCGAACAGAATTACCGCACCGTATGTGAAGTTATGTTTACGTTACGTTTCAACGGACGATATCGACGTTTACTTTAAAAAATCCAGTATATAATTAAGCATACATTGTGTGACATTTGTCACATTCGCAACTCTTTTTCTTTTATTGTTTCTGTCAAACCATCTGGTTTAATTATCAAATGAAACACCTTTAAAATAACGTTAAAGCAGTTGTAACTTGTAAACTGTTATCTTTGACGTGGTAATTATTGTATTTGCGAGTCAGTTCATTATGTTTATCATTGCAATTACTTTACAGTAGTAAAACTTATACAGTACTTAGCTTCAGGGTCTATGAGAAGCAATGCATTTTGAATGACATTGAAAATGCATTGCTTCTCATAGACTCTGGTTGTTCACAAACTGTTTAATCAAAAGTACTGCAAATCATTTCAGTCATTTAATGTTAGCATCCAGTGACTTGGTTTTTTCGACTATAGATTTTAAAAATTAATATTTAATAATAAAATAAAAATACAGTAATTTTTGTAAGCAAATTCCTGTAACATAAAACGGTGTATTCAGTATTGTAAATGTAATGGCAAATATCTAAAAGATATTCCTTCGTCATAAAAATACTAAACGTTGCAAACTTCCAGGAATAAATCTGAAAATTATTGTCATACAAACAAGATAGTGTACGATAGCATTTTTTGGTATACTGTATAACTTTTGTATATTGCATATACTGTAGTACTGTATAATAAATCTGGGCGTGGTTGAAATAACAAGAAGCGACACATTGTCTTCTCAACGATATTAACAGACTTTTCAAACACATTTCAATGACTTTTAAAGCCGGCGTTTTAAAGTTACAACTTACACATACCGGTACTGTATTAAATCTTCACATTTAATTGTAATTCAATTGAATAACAATCACTGCCAACATAGGATACAAATTTCAAAGTCTACAATTAATATTTTCAGTGCGGTTTGCCTTGTAAATGTTTTTTGTTTTAATTGTTTCAATAATTATGATCTTTAATCTCAGCGTGGTTAAAATAAAGAATAATAAGAAAGCTAACAATATAATAACGTCAGTACAGTAATACAAAGTTAATGCTAAATTTTCTTCCGCTTATGCAATCATGTTTCTAATTTGAATCCATTCAAAATAATCACATAATAAAATTCACACATTCATTTTTCATTTGTTTCCGTTTTCATGATATTAACGGTGCTTCATAATCATGATGACAAAAATTCAAATACCTTTCTGGAAAAGGTTTCAAGATCCTCATAAAATTGCGCAATCCTACTAGCAATAGCTCAAACAAATGTTGCCACGGGTCCACAGTTACTACAGAATAATCTAGTAACCATGGTAACATCGAAATGTCAATGTTGCCCATTAGACCAAATTCTATTCATGAAAACAATGATCAGAGTCGCACCGTTTCAAAGTAGACGATACGATCGATTATAAATAAAATACATTGTGAACTGAATATTTCAAATTTTGCAAGTAAAAATGACAAAAAAATATAAAATTTTGGACCTTAATGGCTCTTGTATGTTTCTGGAACCAATTTTAGAATAATTTTCAGACCACTTCGCATGTTTCAATAGGATAATTTTCATATCAGCTTTAATTTTTTAAAGTAAATTTTCTTCTAATAACAATAAATCACGAAAAATCAAATTTTTTAAAAATGAATCACTAAGTTGCTAACCCAACCATTAATTAAACACAAAAACGACAACAAATTTAATAATACACCGCATACCGAGAGTTTTATAGGCACTTTGGGTCCTGTAAAAAGTCACAGCCGCTCCTTTAGAAAAAAATAGCAATAAAAAAAGACTGTCAACATCACCAAGTCCTGTTACACAGAAATATGCTTGAGATAACAAACAACGTCATACAGGAAAACAAGTTGAGTCGAGAGATAAGCCTTTCTACAATGTGTATACATTACGTTGAAGGTCTCAACTTCTTAAGCGCCCACGAAGAAAATAAAAAAGCCACACACATCCTGCGACCAATCCAATCATTCTTAGAAATGGCGTCATAATTTCATAATACTGTAATTAAAACAACTAGATTTGACGAAACATCTAAAGACAACCCTACAGCATTACGTCTTTATAGTTTTTAACTGCTCGAAATTAGTAATCATTAAACACGTTTGTTTCTTGACAGCATTTAAAATTTAAAAGAAAAAAAATGTTAACGCTATATATCAAAAAAAAAAAAAAGTGAAAACAACAGCAGATGAAATATTTGGCATCTGGCCTACTACCATGTACTCGGCAAGTACAGAATGGCATAAAATGATGTGCATTTCGACCTTAAAATGTTTCACAACAAAAATAATTTTTGATTCCACGGTTTTTGGGCCAAAATTTTCAAAGACCTACAATTGCACTATACATAACGTTAGAAACTGTATGTAGGCGAGAACATATCGGTACAGTTTTCTGCTAATTATGTGAGCATTTTAGTTTTTTTTATTTTAAAAAAGGCGGGTCAAATAACTCGGTGTATTTCAATTGAAAGGATGCCAAGAATTATTATGTTTGCTCAGAAAACTTTTTTTCTCTATAGAAATTGTGCTTATACAAATACACTTGAACCATGGTCGAAATCGTTTACCAAACAAACAAACAGTAAAATCCATTTCTTTATATTTTTAAAACTAATTTTTATTAATTGAATTTTTTCACCACATAAAAATACTGTAATATAAAATTGTAAATTCATAGCATGATATATCAATTTTACATTAAATTTAAATACTAAAACATCAATTATAACATAATTTTTTATATAAATTAAAATCAAATAATGGAGAAAATATTTTCAAAAACAAATAAAATAAAAACAATTATGTTCTAGTTGTAGTGGGTGGCTGCTTTCTCCATATTTATTATTTCACTAGGACCATATGAAATAAGGAGCACGATATGAGGACAAATAATTCGTCGTACTAATTCCAATCTCCCATGCCTGAGAATCTAACCTGTGAGTTGAAAAAATCACAAGTTAGGGTCTCAGGGAATGGGTCAAATTGGATTTTTATTCAAGTTGACACAACACCAGCTTTCTGAAGTAGAAAAGAAGCAAAATATTACAAATACGTTTCAAATTCAACAACGATCAATTCATTAGTAAACCGACAAATGGGTAAAAAAAAATTAATAAAAATGAGAAAATTACGAAAATGACACACACTGTAAACATAAATTCAACTAATTACATTTCCACAAGTTTGATTATGGCTTCATATACACTATACAATATAATAATTAGACAAACACGACAACACACCCTTATGTCAAAGTTGGTCAAATATCTGGAATAACTGGGCATTGTTTACAGCAAACAATAAAATAACAATGACCAACAATCATTCGAGTAATGACCGACATTCCTTCAAAAGTAAAAACACAACAAAATTCCATTGCAACTGATACCATCACCAAAAACAACAACAAAAAAGCCATCAATGCCACATGGCATATAAAGTTACAACTTACACAAGTAATGCACATACCGGTGCTGTACCAAAACAAAAATCAAACCCAATATACAAAAAGATGGCACCATTTAAAAATCGTTTCGATTAAATTCCACCAAAAATAATATTAATCGTTTAACTTAAAAAATCAAAAAAAAAAAAAAAAATTTCCAATGACCTTAGAAGCAATGACACAAATTTAAGACATGATAAAGACCACCTTTAGTGTCCTGATTGTGGTCTTTATTAAGATACATGGAGTTTTCTATTCAATTATCAGTTTTTTGAATAAATTATTGAAAAATACAGTAAATTACAATCTAATAGGAGTGTCTAGTCATACCCAAAGCTAATTGGAGACTACATGATGACGTTTTTACCCAAATAAAGCATAATTCAATTAAAAATGAGTTGTAATAAATGACCCAATCTATGTTAAAACTTTGATTTATATCACAACCTATGGTTTATAGGTGGTGGTGTATTATTTTACTTCTCCATAAAAATTATACCGTGGATCAAGTCCAGAAACAGCCTGGGTAGGGCTATACACTCCCCAATCAAAATAAAGTGTACAAAATGGATGTTTTTAAAATCTTAACTAAAACATATACAGGTTCGTCTACTTAAAGTTACAGTTAACCTTATACAAAAACAAAATCTGTTGATGAAAACAACCCCTGAATTAAAAATAATAATCTTAATTTGCAGTCGCACTGGTGTGCCCCGGGGAAAGTTAGCAAGTTGTACAGTTCCCCTTAATACGATGTAGTTCTAAACTATACAACCTACTACCTCACAACGGGATCACACCAACAAGTGTCCTTTTTATTAATAAAAAATAAAAAAAGACAACAGACCCCCAATACAATGTGTGTCCAAAACACAACTAAACATCATCTCTACATCTTCTTCCAAAACTAATCTTCTTTGATTAAAAAAAATGTCAATGAAATGCGCACATGTAAACCGAAAGATTAGATAGATCGGATAATCATTGAAATCTTCATGAGTGATGATATGTCTGGTCACCATAAGACCCGTCAAAGCGAGCTTGTGGATACCCATTCGCTGCTGAACACAAGTTCGGATCAACGGGTATACAAGGACCGACAAAATTAATAACACAGAGAAACCCACCACACACATACAGTACACAAAAACATACTTTCAATTATGTCAAAAGTTCTGGCCACCAATAATGAAATTGATTTGGAAATTTGTACGTTTGTGATTGCGCATAATGTAAATCGGGTTAAAAAGTAAACGATGCTAAATCCAAAAATTTTCTTCTTCCGAGTTGACATTTTTTCCAAGTGGGAGAAATGAATTTGCGGATTGGATTAGCTTTTTTCAAGTTTTTAGCGCGTGTTAAGAGCCGCAATGTTTCGAGGGGTTAAAGCAAACTCTTATAATCTATATTTAGACAATCTACCCCCTAGAAAGCAAAAGTTAACCCAATCTCAAATTGGAACTTCAAAAATAAGAAAAGAAAACTAACTCTGACAACAATCCCGAACGACATACATTTTTCTCTCTGAGCAATTTTTCACCAACATTGCAAACCTATTTAACAATTATTAAGGGGACAATTCCAACAGCCAGTCAATTCAAGTCAAAAATAAGTACAAACGATGTTTTTCAACCGGTGGTACTCGAACCCCAAAGATTAAAATTCAACATTTTAAATAACCATTATAGCAATGACTGTACTGACCAAGAAATTTTAACTAATAACAATACAAACTTTTAGAAAAATACCGGGTAATTTCCTAAACTGAAACAGCTAATAAAAAATCCTATGGCGATTTTTAGCCATAGGGAAAAACGTGTTACAGTTTAAAAAATCACTCGGTATAGACATGACATTGTTTGACTATCAGGCTTTTGGAACCGACCCCCTCCATTTATTTAACCTAAATTAGATACTTTACAATACACAGTGCTTAAAGCCCCTAAGCCAAAATTAAACAAAAGTTCAAATCTATAAATTCGCCGTCAGACTTAAAAAGAAACTACATTTGATTTCTAAATTTGAACGACATTACATTAAATCATAAAAACATTAAATTAAGCAGTATAAAATGTAAGGGAGGAGGGGTAAGCACTAAGTTAGAAACTGCCAAAATTGCTTATAGTTGATGAGGTGGCCATGAGCTGATTTAGCAAAAGAAGAGAGGGGATGAGAAAAATGATCTTTAGCTGTTCAAATGTCAAATTTCTTCTCTCCTAACTTTTCAATTTAGCCATGTTATCAGTTATCACACACACATACATACACACATGTTACATGTATGGTATGTGTGCACCCCTTAAACTTACACAAAAAAAGGCACAAGCTCACCCTTCTTATTACATCATTTTGCTACCGTTTTACCCCAACAAGAAAACACTCTCTTGTCTCTCCCCTTCTTAATCGTAAAGAGATTAAGAAAAATGAGAAGTGAGAACAAATTGAGGGCCAGAAAAATTGTTGTATAACAGTTTAAAGGTCCCCCACTCATTCTTCAAACAATAAATTGGTTACACTTCAAACATGACAAGTTCTCCTTTGAACAGTAGCTGACCACTCCCCTCCCCTATCCTATCCTCAGCAGGACCCCCCACACACAGACAAACACGCGGCGGCTATACATTACATTACAAGACTAGCCCACACAATAATAATAACAACGTACACAGGCCACAATAACAAGCAAGCCCTTATTCGGTCATATTTAGAAGGAAATTTCAGTGCGTTAGAGTAAGAGAAAGACAAGTTTGTGCCACGCTTTTTCTCATGGTTTTAAAGCGTTATACAATTTACAGAACTTAAAAGAATGTGTACAATAAATTTTTCTATTCATTAACTTCATTGATATACAGTAACTTTTAAACTTAAAATTATGAACTGTCATTATAAAACTGTATCTCATAAAAGTATAAGAACGAACGTCGCACAAACTCACCAGTAAATGTTTACACTTTACAGGTTTATAGAAAATAATAAATGGATTTTCTAACGACTACATTTGATTTGAAAAAAAATTACATACTCATACAGTAATACAGATCTGGATTGGTAATAACATGTGTTGCCAGGGTTACCAAATAAGGGATCATGGTAACCATTGTATCACATTTTCGGGAAAAATTAAGAATATCGTCACTGTAATTCACAGTTTAAAAAAAGTATAGATTTAACTTTTCAACGTTATTTTAGATAAAAAAAACCCATGTCCATCACCATAAATGTGCACTGTTACAAAAATATAAAAAGGTAAGCCATAATCTCACTTGTTTCATTAGTGTGCGTCATACCACATCATTTAAAAAAATATAAATTTGTCATTAAAAAATTCTTCTATTAATTCAACTAAAAAATTAAATAAGTAAAGAAAGTTTTGCTCACCATGTTATTATACCCACCAGGAGTTCAATTTTCTAGTTTTACAAAGCATATCAGCAGCGTTATTAATCCACGGGAATTCACAAAGGATAGCTGATGGAACTGACAGGAAGCATCAAGCATCTTTTCTTCATCCACAAAAACATTCCAAATTACGTCGGAACAGCGTTTCATCGTCGCCATTTTTTCCTCTCTTTTTCTCTTAGCATTTTGTTTTCGTCCTACAAAAAAAAAAAGAAGATAAAACATCAAATTTATTACTCCACTCTGCTTTTTGGTTATGAATAAACGCAGCGTTTAAACAACACAAATGCATCTAAAAGCGCGTGCGACACCTGGATCGATTATTTGAAACAACACAACGCGACATCCAAAAGAAATTTTGCGCATTCATTCACAATGCACGCCACCTTTAACCGCCAGCATCTCACACAAAAAGAATACATAATTATCATCATCTTCACGTCCTTATACACTATAAACTTACATAAAGCACTCTTTATGTAAATTATTAATCACTCTAAAAAATGTACCGACATTGACACACGTACACATAATAATACAGAATAATCACCATCCCCATTTAAATATTTTTTAAATGATTTTACAACTGCTTAACCGTAATAATTATAATTTTAATAACACATATACAACCTGTATATGGTTAGATTATGAGTAATAAACTACTATAATTTTAATAACCAATCAAAACACATTTTCTAAATTGTTGTACAACAGTAAGTTATAATTGCTGTATTTTGAATATGTTTTTTCTTTATTTCTTAACGCCTAACAAATTCCAAGAAAATCACAGAACTATTTTAAGTTCTAACTTACTGAACTTGCTAACAGTCTTATACCGAGCTGATTTTCTAAAATGAAACCCTTTTCTTCCAATTGCACGATAGAAATGGGACAAATTACCACTGAAAATATCAGTAATTTTTCTATCAACAAAATTGGTTCTACCATTTCTCTTTTAAGAAAAAATATGGTTTTAAATTAATTTACACTAATGTTATTATGCTAGTTAACGTTATAATAATCTAATATACTGTATGACAAAATGACTCCTTCATATTGATATTAAAAAACCATCTGCTCAAATATTTTCAAAACAAATCAAGAAAAACTAAAGCAAAAACTACGTCATTCTAATCCCCACAATGATTTGCTCGTGTATTTTAACTTCAAGCGCAGTTTTGGAGGATAAAATCTGTCAAATTAAACATTTCTCCAATGAAGGCTAAAATCGATTTTTGTACGTGTACAGGGTATATCCAATTCCATCATAACATTATTTCATTCATCACAAGCTTACTCAGCGCTTAAGTCTAAACAATAAATAAAATGTTAAAAAAGAAAAAGAAAACATAAAAATGAAAGAGGATCTCATTATTGAAATATTGTACTACTGTATCTCTCTCGTCACTTTTTGAGTTTCAGCATAATAAATTCATCATCTGCTTAAGAGTAATGACAACCAAACTGTCATCAAGGAATTTACTTTAACCACCAAGCTAAACCAAAAATAAATTACGAGTATTATTAGTCAATTTAACTAAAAGCTATAAACTCAACAATAATTAATTTTAACCATATTTTAACAAATTCTTAAGTACCCAAAATTAACTAGTTACAGTGCATTCGTTGTAATTTCTAACTTGGTTTCTAACTATTTTAATATAAAATAAAAATTCTGCCACGTTTTCATATAGAACTTTATTGTAAAGCAATGTCTAGTGCATTTCACATTTAGCAGCAAACAAATTATCAATATAATCTTTAAATTGATAAGTTGACTTGGCAAAGTACTGTTAACTGATGAAAACCGTTTCGATAAACCTATTCAACTCTAATAGCTAAATATTAATTAAAATCTATAAATCAAACTACATTTTTTCAGACTTTTAAAAAAATGACCTAATTCACAGCAGACAAACCAAATAATTTCCTCGACTGGATGATATCCTTTCGCCCCACATTACAATAATTGTTTTTTCTAAATTCAAAATTACATCATGAATGCGTTTCCATAAGTTGTTAATAGTTCTATTAATAAATCTATTACCAATAAAATAATAATAAATCAATTGATAATTTGAAAAAGAGGTGTGATCTGAGGGAGATAGAAGAAATATAATGTCGAAAGATGCAAATATAAGTTTCGTTCGACTGACCACCAAACATATACAAAACTTCAGTTTCCTGTTTTCTATAATTAAATACGGCTATTAATTTATTTGCAATATTTTCAAGCAAATAAGCTGGCGTTAATAATAAACAAGTTTTTTTTATGTATATTTTTGTAAATATCATTATACGGTGAATAGGCAAAAGTGTCGTTGTCGTCGATAGGAAATGTGCGGTGAGCTGTGCAATCAATTTTAGATTAAAACGACGACCCCGCCCCTAGATCACAAAACATACGCCAGCGTATACGTCCTAATCTTCAACGTCGAATCATTACTCTTAATTAGGAAAAAAAAGAATATGTAAAAATTGATTTACACGCCAGTCACCCTCTTCATCCCCCATATATTGCCAACTTCTGTTTTATTATTAATAATAATTGTTGGCAAATTTTTGTCTTCCATTTTTTTGCATTGCGAAAATTCGCTATTTCGTCATCGTCAAAAATGGATGTGTAAAAATCAACAGTATATATTATTACATGACACACACCGTGATAGTGTTTCAGCACATACAAACAGATATTTAAAAATACAAAAAAAATTAAGAAAACCAAAATCGGAGTCATTTGTATATTAATTGCATAGATGTGAACATCCTCACCGATTACACCGACTGAAAAAAAGTCAATAATGACGTCGGTGATAAGTACACTGACACTTCATAGTAAACTAAAATTACAGTGCTATGACATTTATTATAAGTTAATAGTAAATGTCCTGAATAAATCAATTTCAAATAAATACCGTACCATTTAAAATAAATATATTTATCGTATAAGAAAGCTAAAATTCAATGGCAAAATTTGTAACAATAGAATCGGATACTTTACAGCAATTAAAAAACCAAAATTAAAAAAAATCCCAATTTTCGGTACCGTAACTTAATAAATTAACAATTTTTAAGAGATCATGTTTTTGTGCAGCAAAACACTTGGCAATAATAAAATAACATAACCATGGTATTTTCTCATGAAACTACAATTTTAGACAATACTAAATGTCTAATTCTAAAAGGCGACTGAATTGTATTAATGTAATAAAAATTTCTACATACAAATAAGCATTGGTTATTGCAATGTTTTAATGTCCACACGGTTATTAACTATTTTAACACTGAGCAACTTAGATTTTTCTAAAAAATATTTTCTTAATAATAAATGTTGCATAATTTCTTAGAAATAATTTACGAAGATTTCTTACTCATTTAGCTAAAACCCCTACGACTAATAATACACCCAAAACGTACTTTACTGCAAATGCAGTCATACCGCATTTCCAGTCAATTCAATGATTCAAATTGTATGGTTTTTCTTTTAGAGTTTATAGTAATTCTATTTTAAACTTAACAACAACTATGAAGCCCATTATTTTAAATAGTTACTCCAATGTTTTGAATCAATATAACCGACGCAAAATAAAAAACCCCTTTTGTTTAACATCACTAAATTATGCACAGAGTATAATATCTCAAAACTCGGCTAGAAATTTATCGATAAATTACTTGAAATGAATTAGCTTTAATTTCTAAATTTTTTGGATAAAAA
The DNA here is from genome assembly GCA_013389785.1 of Helicorthomorpha holstii. Taxonomy (NCBI): domain Eukaryota; kingdom Metazoa; phylum Arthropoda; class Diplopoda; order Polydesmida; family Paradoxosomatidae; genus Helicorthomorpha; species Helicorthomorpha holstii. The sequence goes on from JAAFCF010006596.1 coordinate 22,721,775, forward strand.
TATACGCACAAACACACAGCAACGAATCTTCAATCAATAAAGACAAACCAATATTTACAAAGTAACCAATCAATAAATGCATTTTGGCTAGTACTATACTACACATACCGGTCATAATAATAATAATAATAATATGCAACACGCTAATACAAGATTAAGTCAACACATAAGAGCAACAGACCTCAGAAACTCGCCATGTAAAAAGGCATTTTAATCAACTTTAAACTACATAAAAAAAATCAAAAATAGTAATAATAATAATAATAAAAAAAACTCATTGCTAAATAATCTGTCTAATTTTGTATTACAAACCCAACTCTGTACTTTACTTACAAAACATAAATTTCCAACTAACCAAACGCCATATTTTCTCCTAAAATAGCTTAGTGAAAGCCCTAATGGCCGTTGTTCAATTCCTTTAAAATGGCTGTCAAACAAAAGCCACCGCTAAAACGCCCACAATAACAAACGTTATTTGACACATGTATTTAACATTTTCACCCTCCCCATTTTACTTAGCACCTGACAATAACCCTACCCTCCACTTTTCTACACATATTGCACATCTCTATCTATTTCAACTGTAAATAAATCCTCAAGTATAATAAATAACCCCGGCAAAGTAACTGCTAAAAGTCCTATTAGACACCCTTTCACGCTATACCGGTACATAATAAGTCTTACGTAACATCCAATCATTTCCTTAACTACAGTAAGTGAAGTTAGTTTCCCTAGTGACACAATAAATACATTTTAGCCAATAACAACTATTATTTATTAAAATCAATATCACCCAAAAATTATAACTTCATCTTATAAAATGTAACAGTAAAAAAAGTAATACCATTTTTGATTGATGAAAGCCTATAGTGATTATAGCACTCCCATTGGTGATTTTGAGACAAAAGACTAGCACTCAGAGCTACAGTATTATATTCTTTTTTACGCGCGCGCGCTCTAACTCCCAAATGGGATTCATTATTTTATTATAACGTCCAACTACTGTTGTGAAGTCTTAAACCGAGTAGGAAACGCCTAAATATCGTTGGCACGCAAACACACTTAGATATTACATCAACGGTAGGGATTGGAGAAGATCCGAGATAATAATGGTAAAAAAAAATAATAAAAAAACCCGTCTGAACAGAATTGAATCGTTAAAAAATGGTAAAACAAGAAAGATAACACAGTTCATTACTAACAATTACGTTCAGACTATAACGTTATGATAGAGCCAATTATAATTGACAATAAGTATAAAAAAGAGACAATACAACGCCACTTTGCACAAAACACCTCAATAAACTATATTTAAAAACAGTCACTCGTATTGGACTCCCTCATCAAAACTAAACCACTCAAATCGCATCCAAACGCCTCCATTTTGATTCGAAAATTTATCATGGCGTCGTACATTTTTATAGTTATCAAGTCATAGTTCGACTACCGGCATAATTATGTCAATATGTTGAACATTTTCATTTTACTTAGTGATTCTCAACTGTGTGACGCGAAACAATTCCTCGTTTATACAGTAAAATAAATTCAAGAAATAATTAAAATACACTATTTTTACTCATTGATACTAAATTTTTTAAAATATTTTATTCAAAGCAAATTTTTTTTTTTTTTTTAAAAAATCAATAAATATTATTTGCTTTGTGCTATTCTGTGACGTCGTTTTAAAAAAAATTCAAATTTGAAGATGATAAACGACTAGGTCTCAACATAATGGTGAAAAAATATTTACCACTTAAAGAATGCTAGTAAAATTCACTTATATATTTTTAAAATGTTTTTATAAAAGATAAAAATTGCATACTACCATCAATCAGGATCTTCTCCATAACACAAAATGTGATTATCAGGCATTGGCATTCTCGGTAACTAAAACCAGTGAGGGTAAAGTCGAAAAGACGGTTAAAACACGAACCGGTACTTCTAATATGGGTCAACTCTTGATACCCTGACGCTTTTTGTCCCCTTTTCCCCTCTCTCACACATTTTTTTTGCAGTTAGTCACTCACCCTCCGCTCCCAATCTCGCCGAAATTGTTCCCCCTCACACTGATACATTATGCGCGAGGGTGGGGGTTAGACGGACGGTTGGCTCGTGGATGGATGTGTGACAGCCTAACTACATAGTGCTGGGTGGAGATAGTGAAAAGAAAAAGTGTAGGGGATAGGCGAGAGGGGGATTTGGTTTGAAAGAGGAGGGGAAAGGGACGATGACGTGTGGGGTTTGATGGGGCATCTGAGAACCTCAACCTCGGTGAACTGAAAAATGCGATTACAAAGTACGACGACGCATTGGCATAAACCTCACACTATCACGCCATTGGTGCAACCAACTACCATATCAGACATTAAACCAATGGGATAAACAGAATGACTTTAAAACAGCCAATCAACTACATTCCCGCCAAATTAACTAATATGGCTGCCAAATGACAAACATTTTATTGTTCTTTCTATGAAATTTCGAAAATGTGCCTATTCAAAATTTTGCAATAATAAAATGCAATCTCATCGATTTTTAGCCCTTACAATTGCATTTAACGGCCGTGATTTTCAAATTCTTAAATAAGTCATGGAAATAATTAAAGTAGAAAACTAACCTGTTTTGTATTTTTACATAGGCCGGAATTTTGTATCCATAAACTGGGTATTGCATTAGCCGGTAAACTAACGAGGCACCGTAGAGGCATCATCGACCTCAACCCCCTTATCAAAAAACCGGCATTTTTTTTACACGTGACACATATCGATATTTTTTTTAAAACTTAATCTGTTAAAAATGTAGTTATCTATCAAGATAGTCGATCGTTAAGCCTTAGTGATACACCTAAAGCAAAGTCGGTCGCCAAAGCCATTAAACTGTGGCCAATGTCATCAAATCGACGTTTATTACAAGTCAGAAGCAGCAGCAACCGCTTTCCCGAAGCCAACAATCCGCTTGCTGCCGCAGCACCGACCAAAATGAAAGGCGACACTTGGCGTAAATAGTCGCAGCCTCCACTGGCCTGGCACACACGCTCTTTCTCCCGTCTAGTTTTTCTTCTCTTGTCGATAGCAACAAAATAATAAAAAAAAAAAACGTTCAAAAAAAAAAAAAAATTGGCGCTTTAAAAAAATCCAAACCAAATTCATGTTAAAGTACTTTTGCAAATAAAAATACGAGTTGAAAAATCCGACGCCATTTTTCATTCGGCCGCGTTCATTAAAAAAATACCCATATAGAGAAATGCGTAGAAACGAAGTAATATTTTCGCGCCTTCTCGCAGACAGTAGAGCCACTACCAATATTATATTTTTTTCTCAGTTCAACGCATCAACGTCATCCTCATCATTTTATCCTCATCACCAGCAAACATGGCAGTCAGTCATCATCCTTCCCTCCCATTCGTTGTATTTAAATGTATATATTCACAAACACACAGTAGATATAAGCCTAGCATCGCCATTTAACCATTAGCCACCCTTCCCCCACTCATTCACTCTCTTCGGTCAACCGACAACAAATACCTACTACTAAAACTAAAAAGTGCTCATGGCGTGCACTTTCCAAAGATCTACACATCATCTTCATCCTCCTCCTCCACCTCCTCACCATCATCTCTCTCGTCTTCATCACCCATCAATGCGGTGAAATGTGAATATTTTGCCGGTCACCCCTTTTTTCTTCATGGGATATCCCCTGCTTCGTACTCGCTCACTCATGAAAACCCGTCCATATGTTCGCTCGCCTGATTCAGCGGCCATGATTAAATACACACACACGTAAGAGAAAATACACATAGAGCGAGAGAGAGAGAAACAGGGAGCAGATAGGAGAAGTGTGGGAGGAATATTTAAAGGTGGATGTAAAAGTAGGAGTAAGTGAGGTGGGGTGGGGAATAGGGTGGAAAATAAAAATGGCATGCAACACAAAAGTTCTTGCAGCACCAGCCTCGTAATAATGCTGGATGGACAAAAAAAAATCGATAGAGCTTCCGACTGTGCACAGCCAATGATAAACCCGAGTCGAATTTATGTTGATAAAGTGCGATTTCAAAACTCCTATTGGTTTTAATCCTTTAAACACCCAGCCCATCCGCCATCTTGGAACGCCCATTTATGGCTCAGCCGCAACGTTGACTTTGCAAAATGCAATAACTTGGATGATGCTACATTTTCAAAAACTTGCTGTGGATTGTGTACAGAAGGTACTTTCCTTAATATTGCACTATTTTATCATTATTATTTTTTTTTTATTTTATTTTTTTGGATATGCGGTGTTATCGCAACTTACAGTATTGTGCTAGACTAAGTTCTGCCTGTTGCTTTGCTTGCTGAGCTCAGCCGATTTTTCCATTACATTTTCATCAGGGTGGGTTTATTGTTATTATTTTCAAACCAGGAGAGTTGATTATGAAGAAGCAAAAAGGGGTAAGCGGTAATGAAAGAATTTTGTAGTTCAAGGATAACGAACTGTGCGGCTGTCTACACGGATGCTGCATAATCAAACTTTGCATTAAAGCGCCAAATACAAATTCAAATGAAACCTCAACGCAACGGTCGTTATAATAAGCAAACATTTTTTTTTCTCTCTCTACAATTTTATATCACTATAATTTTGAGCCATACTTACTCACTAGCCTAATATAGTAGTTAAATTACACTTCAACACATTTTCTATGGATTAACCATTTGCTATTACTGGTAATTTTCTCATTATTAGACATAAAACTTAAACAAAAGCAATAAATCCAAATAATAATTTCAAACAACTGGCTATGGCAATTGGTTACTTAGTAATCAAATACCCGGCTATAAGGGTGTGTTGGTGGTTTGGTTTTTACCGGTCCTTGGTTTTGTGCACATTGCCACGTCACCACGTATATCATGATGCAATATCAAGGTCTCACATTGAAACCATTCGGTAAATTTACGGCATCATACATTCAACATTGCACTGATAGACATTTCGCAAATAAATTGTATCCAAAAATAAATATGATCTTAGAATGTAAAACTGCAAATTAAATCCAAACATTTGATGACTTTAAAAGAAAAATTATTCAAATATCATGAATAAACTATTCAATCTAGTGTCGTTGTCTTAAAGGAATTTAATACGATCAAAAAAACAAAAAACATTTAAAAATTCTATTTTAAACAAATATTTGATCAAAAAATCGTTATTACACTTTATATTGATATTTTATGCTAATTCTGTACCTAAATATAGTCTTGCACAATATATCGGTCAACGACTTGTTTAATTCTCCATAAGTAAATTTCCTTTTTTTAAAAAAAAAAAAAAAAAAAGAAAAAATTATTTCTTGATAAAAATATAACAACAGCAATGAAATTAATTCCCTATGTGCTTTCTTGTTCAAAATGTCACGCAAACCCATGCTGTACAGTGTTTATATACTGTGTAAAGAATCCATAAAGAAAATAAAAATCATCGTACGAGTGAACTTAACGAATCACATTACATGTTCAAGTTCAATCGATGTAATACAACAAAAATGATACAATTTTCCTCGAATAACTTATTACGCTTTCAAAAAAAAAAAAAATTAAAAAAAATACTTGTACTGCGTATAAAAATGTCGATCAATTAAATGCCAATTTCGTAATGTATTAAAGGGAAATCGTAATGTCGATCTATACTTTCCTAATGCATTAAAAAGCTTAGACTTACTGTAGGTTAATCTACAAATTGTGCGTTTTTAAACACTATAAAGAAAATAAATTATATAAGATTCCTAAACAAACCAGATTAATCAAGAATAACCAATACAGTACTAATTTTAAAAAAAGGAATTTATGACAACTAATACTAAAGTAATATATAAATTACAATTTATAATCTAAAATACGGTATTATATTTGTTCTAGATTTTCAAAATGGTGTCTAAATCTTAATATAAAATTTAAGAGAAAAAAAGTGACAAGTGACACAATTTAACTTACTATTAATTAGCTACTAAACCAATACTATGTAATTCAATTTAAAACTTTTCATATTCATTTTTAGAAATTCAAAATTAATTCCACTTTTTAGCAGTCACAAACTGTATTAACTTAATTTTAAATACAATACAAATATATCAACAATTATAATTACTTTTCACATTATAAACTTACTATATACCGTTCCAGGTGGTTTTTTTTTAAAAAAATTCTTTTTAATTTTACAATGTACAAAATATGCCTTATGACTTTGATCATTTAATTTCCAAATTTAAAACTACATTTTTGATATGATCATAATAATTAAACAATTAACACACCACGGCACACCAAAGTACCAAACATTTAAGTATTCAATAATATACATAAAAAATTAAAATACAGCAACTGCAAAATAGTATAATGTACTAACCGGATATGCCAACTTCCAAACCCCGCCAATTTGAACAAATAAATACTGTACAATACGTAATGTAAAAGATGCATCTGATACATTGACCTTGTGGTATAAAGGCCTGTTTTCGCTATGGAAAATAGGCTTAGTCGGCCGATCGAAAGTGCCCCAAACACTAAACTGCTACTAGCCTATTACAAATTATTGACAAATTAACTAATTTAAATAACAAAACTCAATTCTGACCTTGGCATTTAATAAAAACTAATACAAATTTTTATATGATGCCATTACTTTAAAATGTTATTGTATTCAATAGACTAAAAGTAAAAATACCAAATAATTTGAACACATTAAAGTTGACTTTTAAATTAATTATCAGAAATATCGCGTTTAATAGTCATTAACGTCAAATATGAATTTAAATTAATATATGCACTAGTAAACATATGAATAAATTACCGATTAAAACTATAACACATTTTTATAATTAGTTTTAATATAATGACCTAAATTCTGTAAATTTGGAGTCTAAACACAATAGGATTGCAAATAAAAGCAACTATCACAATATTGTAAAATTTTCATCTCAATAATTACATTTTGTAAAATAGCAAAAAATTAATTGAAAATTAACAACAATATTGAAAATCGAAAAATTAATTTTAAATTCAAATTACTCCCAGAAAATGTTAATCCACATTAAGTGGCTAATGATAACCTCATTTAATTAATGAATTTTAAAATGTAAGAACTTACTCGTACATCTAATGTAAATAATAACTTTTAATACTGTATTTTAATCACGTTAAAATAACAGTGACTTCATTCAACAAAAGGGCATCTTAAATTTGTCATCCTAGCAAAACATTTTAAAACTTAACGTAATTTAATGTCAATGATGGAAGTCTATTATCACAATTAAAATTCTCTAGTCGATTTCATGTGATAAATGCACCAACAATAATTTTAATTAAAAGTTTCATTAAAAATCAGCTAAAGTCTGAGATTAAGCATTTCACTAAAAATTCATATTTGAATCACTGAATATACAGTTTAGATTACGTTATTCAATTAAATAGCTTAAATTTGAAAATGGGATATTAAAAAACCAGAAGAACCTTTGCATTTTTGCATGGCACCCTAAACATGTCCAAATTTCATCTTCATATAAGTGATATCCGTTTTTGACATTAGACTAAACATAACATCAGTTACAATTTATTAAACTAAAATTTATTTTATTTTGACTAGTTTCTAATCATCAACGTCAAAACAATTTTCATTCAGTGACACTAATAACTAACAAAAATCCACAACAAAATCAATTTCATCACATTAATAAATTTTCACCTTAACATTAACCAGCATGTCCTATTAATCAACATCAATGTTGAGTATTAAAAAATTGTACATTGCAAAATATATACAGTAATAAGCAAACATACAAAAAATTCGCAAAAAAGTTCACAATTTCAAATTTCTGAAATTTAGAGGCAACGTAAGTAGATTTCTAGCTACAATTCGGAAATCTTTCACATGATCATATAACAGATTAAAAAATGAAGCCTTCATTTACGTGTCCAGAATATTTAATAAATGATACAATTTTAAAATAAAATTTTGCAGAAATTTCTATAATAATAAATAAAAGACTGATTTTTGAAAGTACAAGAGAATAATAATTTGAACCTTCCAAAAAAGTGAAAAATCCCAGGGAAGCGAGGAAACCCCGACATAACCCCAGCATCTCAATAATCACAAGTTCATTTAAATTTTCACGTTACGCTCGATTTAGTTGCATAAACCACAAGAAAAATGTCTGATCGACGATATGGTCGGCCCAGTGGAAAGAAATCTTGACAAGTTAACAATGGCCTCACTAAGCCCACATCACCTACTATTGTTAACTCCATGCTAGCATAACAAAGACATGTTCTGCATACTAAATGATATCCTTTGGGGATCTCTGTCATATATTACATACTGCAGCAGCACATATTAAGAAAATCTCCAGATATTTAGAAATCCTTTTTTTTTTTTTTTAATAAAAAATGTAATAAATCCCACTTCAAACTTAACGGTTTTTCTTACAAATTCCTCAAAATACAGAACGTGCTGTTCGAAGCCTCATCAACATTTTCCCACGCTAACAAACTCAGGTCTCTCTCTCTCTTTTTTATTTACATTTTCTAGTCTTTTTATTTTGGCTTTTCTTCCACACCATTTATTTACTAATGTAAAGGTACGCAGTTTTGCATTTTAAAAAACCCCATACAGTATTGTTAGCATGTACTGAAGTAGCTTTAAATACTTTGTCAAAGTTATTCAACTCAATTCTACACATTTGACAGAAAAAACAACAAAACCAAAAGAAAAGCGTTTAAATGCTCAAAAGTTGATCATTGAAAGTGGTCTTTTATCAACTTCAGCTAAATAATCGACTCAAAATCTGAAAAACATTACGACAAAACCAAAATCTTAAACATTTGTGGGAAAATATTTTAAAAATTGGCAAAGATATTTTTTTCATTAAAATAAATTTTAGTCATTTTTCTTTTCTCGATAAATCTGAACGCTAAAACTTATCAAAAATTTTAAAAGTTAAAATGAACATAATAGCTAACCCATACATGGAGCTTAACAAGGTCCTAACGTTTACAACCAACTAAGAGCCCTAGAGTAAATAACGTAAAACCCAAATAAAGAAAAACTCAATAAAAATAGCCCCTGACAAAAGTATATACAAAACAACCAAAAAAATTTTGTTTTTCGTGATAACAATTATAATTTTAAGCATTTAGGTGCCCAATCTTAAAATTTTGCGCCTTAAGATGATAAAAAAGCTGTTTGGCTTTCATATAATGTAGTTATTTGGCGTTCTTAACCGACTAAAAAACAGACATTAGTAGTCTTTATACTAAATTGTCCTTGGACAAATCAGATTTTTCTGCTAAGTATGCATTTAATTCTATACTATTTTAAATTTACTCCTATATCAACTGATTAGAAGTAGCCTGAAAATTTGCAATGACGCATTGTGTTTGCAGCTACCTCTAAAAAAATTTCAATTTTGCTAAATCAGTTCGTGATACAATAATAACAAACTTATTGACCGTGACCATCAAAAATATATTTTAATGAATAGTTAATTAAATTCTGAAGCATAAATCTGGTTGGTTACTATTTCGGACCTTGGTATAATCAAGCAAGTTAAAATTGAGTAAATGATCAAAATTTCCATCCCCAGTCCCCACTAGTCACTAACAGTGCCATCTGGCTGACTAATACACTCCTGAGATGCAATTAGCCACGCCATTGTTTTCGCTCGCCATTTCATATAGTGCCCCAACAATTTACAACAATACAACAACCATCAACTTTTTTACCAGTCACTATAAGAAATTTAAAATTATCATAAATAACTATTAACAAAAGTTTCACAAGCCCTTAACACCAATTCACAATAAAAAAAAGAATTATTTATAATGAAAATCGGTATCTTTGCAACCAATTTCTCACTATTTATAATAACTACCGGTAATTAAAAACGTTTATAACTTTTTTATATCCTTACGTGACTAATTATTAAAACAGTTTATTTCTTGGTATCCGTTATGAGTTCAAAGTTTCAAACAGTATAAAAACGTAGATTTTGAGACAGAACTGTGGGACTGTGGGACATGCACTCAAATTACCAAAATCTACCAAAAACCAACCTAACTGCATAAAAAATAAATCTATCGTAATCAAATTAAATTTGATCAAATAAAGCAGTGGTTTCCAACATTTCTACACTCGTATACCAGCCAAATTAACGAAATTTTTTGCGAACCAGCCGACATTTTTTATATTCATCTAAACCCTGTATTTATTAGTGTACAAAGTAACAATCTTAGAATGTGATTTCTAGAGCAACTTTTTTGTGTGTTAAATTAATTGATAATCAACGTTATAGCATTGTTTTCGCAGACCACTGGTTGGAAAACAATGAAATCAATATTTTACTAGTAATATCAAAGTGCTGCAAGCTAACATATTTTTTTTTATAAACATCAACCATATTCTGAATATGAATAGTCTATTTGTCAGTAGTACACATGTACAAATGTACTTTTTTTTAGTTAGACATTTAGTCAATTTACCCAATAAATAAAATCATCATTAAATACCATTAAATATGACAGCATTAGATTCTGTAATTTTTTTATTTGATAAAAAACTGATTTTTATGCCCAATTAAGAAATTATTAAATTGTAAACGAAAAATCGTTTACATTTTGCATAGTATAAATTTCAAGCTACAATTCAATTTAATGAAAATCTAGAAAATTAAAAGTTAAAACGTTTAACACTCCAAGTTATTTCTTGGTTTAACTTAGCAATGCTGCAAATTTCATAAATTAAACCAACCCCACATGTATTGATCGAAATCATCAAGTTAATTCGAGTGCTGTAATGACCATAAATCAGTTAAAAACTTCGTCTTAACGAGTACAATGTAGAACACCCAACCAATAACATTTACTGTATGTTTTCGGACATTTGCATAAATTTATCTTTAGTGTTAGGTGTGATAAATTACTAACAGCAAAAACTATTGCATATTCTGTAATTTTGGCATAGATTCAAGTTCACAGTACAAGCTTGGATTTAAAGCCAATCTGACCAAGAATAAAAACACAAAAAAATTTCAAGGCGGAGTTAAATACATTCCATTCTTCCTAACAAGTAAAGGCTAAATTAGTTAAATAGCTCACGTATCAACCTTAACAAAATCTAGTAACGCCAAATTTTAAATTCTTAACATAACATCCTGTAAATAACACAGAGCAGCGAATCCAAGGGCTCAAAAATATGACCCAAAAATTTATATGTTTAGGCCAATTAATTGTTGCCATTTGGCCATCATCTTGTACAACTCTAAAATTTTAATTTTAAACTTAAAAGTGTCACTTTAGTTACCAACACGATTAAGTATATTCATATTAGCCCTAACAAGTTACCGAACGATATTGTACAGTTCACGAGGCGTAATATTAAAAAACGCCCTTTGTTTAGTAATGTTGAGATTAAAAAAAACACAGTTAAATTACGTCAGTTACTATATTTTTCTACCAGCAACAAAAATTTAATAAACACGCCCACTCAAAGTTGAGTTAAGTTATCAGTAGATGGCGTTTCTTTCCAACATCTCTATTTTACTTTCAATTTTATTACACACATCAGAGTAAAATGACTGTAGATAATAATCATCGAGTAAACTACTATATAGATAACTAGTCTTACAAGTCACTAAAATGACACGAGTCACATGGCATCAAATATTTTTAAATTCAACATATTGAAATTATAAAGAAAAACTTTAAATTCATTCAATAAATAGAGACCCATAAATTACTTACGAAATAATAACTATTAAAAAATAAAACAAAAATAAATGTCTAGGTTACAATTACTTCTTCTAGTTCACCTAAATAAAACATAGCTTATTAATTTCATTTTTGTTAATCAGTTACCAATTAAATAGCTCAAGTTACTGTAATAAACCATGTTTAATTATGTAAACATCTTTGCAATTTGTTACATGTATCATTACAATCAATTGTGTCAACGCACAGGAAAAAAAAGACAACCCATTGGAATTTCAATTTTATATTTCCTCATTTCTAAAAATCAATTCAGCAAAATTATCGCATTATACTGTACACGTTACTTTCTGAAAACATCTGCTCTACAAAATATAAAAAATAAAAAAAAATACTAAATTACAATCTTCAAATATTTAAATAACACCATTTAATTTGTTTTGTGCAGATCAAAATGTGTAAATTCACACATCGATTAATAATCAAATCAAATGCACTGATAAAATTTAGCAACGCAAAAATAAAACTAACAGCAAACAATGCTAATTAATAGTAATTATGTTGTAAACGGCATTAACGTAATTAAACAATAAAATAATTAAAAACATATCAACATACATGTAAATACAGTTGATTAAATGAAATAAAAATCCTGAGTGATTATCAACCGATAAGTCTTTAATCTTGCTTCGACCCTGCACAATTTACGATTTTAACAAAAAAATATATAAAACGCCGTATAAAGTTTGAATTTGTACATTTAAAAATACTCAAACTCACTGAGGATTACCATGTAATAAAAAGTAACCAATTAAGCTAAAAATAGCTACACAATCGTGTGCCACAACATCTGCAGCTGTTTTTTAACAGGTGATAAATTACCATAACGTTTAATAGCCACTGCATAAAACCAGCTAAAAGCTTATAATTAAAAATAAAACTGATGTCATGTAATTTCTGAAACAGTAATTATTTAATGTTATTACGTCATAAAGTAGAGTTGTCTAAGGCTACCAAGATACAGTAAGTATTGAAATTAAATACCGTATATTCAATAAGAAAAATTAAACCCACTAACCATAACGATAATATAAAATGGTACGGTATATCGGTATGCTAACCTAGTCACGTTGAACTTGAATCACGATCACAAATCGTAATTCAAGACTTAAAATTGTAATTGAATCTAGACCCAGAAAATAAATTCAGTTTACATCGTCGTTAATTTCTAATTGGACAAATTCACATATAATGGCAGAAACCCTTTCATATACGCTCAAATCTTACTTTGCAACAAATATATATTTAATAATAATAATAGAAGAAAAAAAAACATTTTCTCAGTTACGCTGATGACGATGTAGTGTAATTCACATTCATTTGGACAATCAATGTAAACTGTACATTGCACATGTCACCGTATTTTAAAAACTGCTCCCTTTTTCTATCGATAATGAAAAAAGCCTTAAATTATAATGGAGAATAAAACAAATCTTTTACAGACAAATGCAACGTTGTAATTACGCGTAGAAATCAATTTTTGTTAAAACAAGAAACTATTAAAAGCAGATACCGGTATTCAAATTAGATCTTTTCCCTCGCAACTTGCACGCAATTTCCAACACGTAAAAAATCTAAAAAAAAATCTATCAGCAACTGTAGCAAACACAAAAACGAATTTTAAAATATTCCCAAAAATTATCGCTTTGCATGTCTACAGTAAATGCATGCTAAATTTGTAAAACTTCACATACTAAAATTTTAAAAATAAAAAAACTTACTTGTCGATCCTGATAAAAGCATAAAAACCATCCAGAAATGATATAACACAAGTGCACACAACATGACAAATTTACAAGTAATTTCTCAAAAACATTCACTTAAACTCTTAAAACTAATTGAAAAAACAAATTAAATGTCGCGTACTGTATATAATCACCACAATTTTATAACGATTCAACCCAGTTGAAGCCGAAAAAAAAAATAATCGGTGACACAGACACTACATTATTCAAACAATACTAAAAACCCAGACACCGTTTAAAAAGACTACATAAAAAAAATAAATGTATAAAAAAAATAAAGGTGTTTTAACGTATTCACAAATTTACATACTGGTACACCTTAAATGATGACGATTACAACCTTACGTAGTCGTAGGCGTACGTATATTATATATTGCTATCAGGCCTTCTAAAATTAGAACCGGGCCATCAGTTCACTGACACTTCCATCCATGTTGAACGTGAAAAGCACAATTTTTTTTACATTCGCTTAGTTAGTGTGTGTGTGCATTTGTAGCGTAAAGTTAAACTGGCTTCATGCATGACCATCAAAACACGAGAACCACATAATATAACACTCCTCTCAACCCCTTCTTTCTTGTCTACAGTGCAACATTTTCATGTGTAATTTGTAATGTTAAATTACAATTGCTAAAAACAACAATGTGAAATTATCGAATGCGACAACGTATCTGAGAAATTAGGTGGCTATTTTCCAGTCAAATGGCACCGGTAGAAAAGCTATCAATGTTAATGTACCGTGCTGCTATTTTTTGTGTTTGTTATTTCTTCATCAGACAGCTTATTAAACGTTTTTGTCTGGGTCTTTCTCATTTGTAAACAACAACAACAAAAAATGATGCTACACTCACTTAAGTACGAACAACCTCCTTCCTAAATATCATATTTTTTTTACAATACAGTAACAATAAACTGAGCACAGCATTTAAAAAAAAGTAGGAAAGAGACATAATATTTATCCGTTGCTGACTCTAAAAAGCATATGAAAATGACCTATATAGCGTTATGTGGATTCAGACAGGAAGCCAGACGATAAATAAATAAATGCGACAAACGTACTAGTTAGTCTATTAAAACCCACATCATATTTATACAAGGAATACGCAATACCAATACATTATACTGTACATGCCAAACTCCAATGTGTTAGTTCCCTCAATTAAAAAACAGCCATATAAAAAATATCGATAACCAACACAATAAATTTACATACAAACATATAATGCTGGTTAAAAGTTTCATATTTATAATTCATAAACATTTATTTGTCGTATTTACATTGCAATCTTGCAAACTGATGACTCGAAATATATACTGTACTTAGCAGTAAGTTAATTGATTGTTTTGTTTTTTTACGAGTGTCAACTTGGTAACTTTTTGACAAATTTATTTCAATAATATACTAAACAAAATTGTGATTAAACGCAAATACGTTGCAAATTTATGTACACTGCATGCTCAATTAAGACAACAATAGTCATAAAAAAAGCAAACAAACATCTGTTTTATTATGCCAAATTTGCATAAAATAAATTGGAAGAACAAAAGATATTGATAATAATTGCAACGCTTCCAACTATGTTTCAATTAAATAAGAATTAATATGTATTTGTGCAAAGTAGATGCGTCTAGGAAATATTCAAAATTTTGCCAAACATCTATAATATACAAAGCATATGCTCATTAAAAAAAACAAATCAGCGCTGATTTTTCCATTACGCAAACTAAATTAAAATATAATCCTAATATTATTACTTAATACATGCCTACGACAATTTACCCCAAAAAATTTAACATTTGGTTAAAAATTAATATGCTTCATGAAGCACTGAACAAATGCAAATAAAAATAAAATTAATTCTATTAAGAAAATTATGCTTAAAAGTTTTATTTAACTTTTTAAGTTTAATTAAATAAATCAGTGCTTAAAAAGTTTAATTTTGGGTTTTTAAAATTTAGAACCTCAAAAAGTTCAATATTAAAAATGATATGCACAATAAATCCATTATTATGAATAAAAAGAAATGATCATACTATTTACTGATTTATTAAAGCAACAAATTTGATTATAAATTCATACAAAATCATTGCACCATTAAATAATTAATTCAACCGCTGCAAAAATTTAAATAACACCATATTTCATATTCGGATAAAAAAATGCAAAATAATTTCCACAGATCATTAACCCTATAAACTGTTAAGAAACATCTCATAA
The DNA here is from genome assembly GCA_013389785.1 of Helicorthomorpha holstii. NCBI lineage: Eukaryota > Metazoa > Arthropoda > Diplopoda > Polydesmida > Paradoxosomatidae > Helicorthomorpha > Helicorthomorpha holstii. Next base: position 22,737,524 of record JAAFCF010006596.1, read on the forward strand.
GCTAAAATTCCATAAATAATAAATTTCCCAAAGTAAAATTAAGTTTTAAAAAGTTTTCTGATTAAAACTATCGCAAATATCGATTGAAAAAAATCGCAAATAACTTTCCTCCTTAAATGCGATATTAACTAAACAAACAACAAACACAGTATTAGACAAATATTGCACTGAATTGAATAAATTGGCCAAACTTTGTAAGTTAGCACTTGGATATCAACGTTCTCAACTAATAACAAACAATATTGAAGATGCTAATGGTATTATTTGTGTGCTAGACGAACCTAAACGAAGACAGTTTACAAGGTAGTAAAACATTTTGCCAACAAATTTGATTGTTAGTCGAGCCAAAGTGACGACCTTCATTAACACCCCTTTCCTTTCGCTTCCACGAAGAGGTCACACACAAATTACACAAATACTTTACATAGATTAACATATAGAATAATATACCGGGTGAAGTTCTAAATAAGAACTTATTTCTTAAGTGCCAATAAAGAAACGGGACTAAATCTTACCAGTTGCAATGGCGATTTGTCCCGTTTCTTTTTAGCCATTATAGAAAAAGTGACTACAAGAATATAAGACTAAATCTTATCAGTTCCAAAGACGATTTATCCCGTTACTTAATTCCATGGGTAACAAAAAGTGTTCAAATGTAGAAAATCACCCAGTACACCCTACTAATTTGGTTTTAAACAGAGACTGACTCATAAAATTCAAGTCTGACAAACATGATGTCTGGCAAAGACGTTACGAAAATTTACGCTTCTTGCTTTTCTTCCCGCCTCAAAATTTCATTTCAACACTTCTCAAATTCCTTTGGCAAAACAATTACAACAAAGTAAATAATAATTGGAGTGAGAGTTGTCTGACGCATTTTTAAACTTTTAAATTGATTCCCACATATTTTACTGCTGACTGTTCAATAATATTATACAATGGTTGTACAGTAACTTTTTATTTCTCTTTAAAAAAATTGTTAGGAAGAGAAGAAGATGATGTGGGAATGAAGAAGTATGTTGATGCTAGGTTCTTTAATAATATTTTACCCCGCACCGTCTGGGTATTTAAGTATACTGTGCATATACACATCCACACACACACATACACTTTGCTATGGCTAGTCATTTTGCTTTTTTGGAATCACCACGTTCTGGTACAGCGCACCGCCCATTAAGTAGGCAGTGTTATGGATTTCAAAATTGCTACCCTTAATGGCAACAACCCCTTAGGAAATAATTGCTGCACCTGCTAGAAAAAAATACAGTCAGACTCAAAATATTCAAAAGTATTTTTCGCGTTATACAGTAGTGTCTGACTGCAAATGTTAATCGAAATTCAAAAAAACCTCTTATTTTGTATGTAAAATTCAAAAATGACTGCAATTTGGTTAATGATGTATGCCTGGGCAACATTTAAAATTTATAACATAACCTAGTGTACTTTAATACAGGTACAACACAGCAAGCTTAATTAGAGAAACTTGTTAAGTTGTAATCATTCAGTTTTATAAAAACAATCACATTTTATGAATAAATTTCTTGGTTGTACGTGATGATTCTTTCACTACTTTTATCACACTCTCTTAACTTAATTTAAAAAAATGTCTACTATATCGATATAGAAAAATATGATATGCATAACTTGTGTCTATTAGAACAGACAATTAATTTTAAGTTGCATAATGTATGGAAAGCCATGTCTCCAATACTACGAGGAAATGTTTGCTGCCACTTGCTTACTTTTATCGTGTATACATATGTGTAATGCAGTAAAGCCTCGTTATTGGGAAGCCACTGTAATTTGAATAGACTAAATTTATTTTTCTAAAAAAAATCATTAATTAATAAAAAATAAAAAAAACTAGCAATTTGACCATTGTCCGACATGCATAAATACAAGTTTTGCATTTTTAACATAAGCCATCCATTTCAGTTGTTGAGATTTAATTTTAAAAAGCAAATCTCGAGATTAGATTTTCTTTACTGAATAGCGTGACGTCCCTTGATAAAATGGACATAGAGTGTATAATATTTCATCAGATTTTTTGTGGCTTTAATTAATGCGACTAAATTAATATTCACGCTAGTGACATTTCCTGGAAATCGATTAGCTAGTCAACAGATTTGATTAACTTATGCTTCCTGTAAAGATTACAGACTAAATTTGCATCCGTCTAGTATCATGAATTTATTATATTTGCATTTTTACATTTACATTCCCGACACAGACATTCTTCCCTAAGGAAATTATTAACGTCTTTTATTTACAACGATTTTTTTTAAGACAAAACAATATAAAAAAAACAGAATGGTTAAAAATTCAAAGCGTCAAAAACACCTCAAAACGTTTATCGAGAGAGTACTGTCTGTCTACAATTACTATAACAAGAGAAGGGGGTTCTAGTGTTGATAAAACGTCCCGTGAACAAGTAAACATTGCACCAGTCTCAACATCAAGTTGTTCAAATAAAAAATTGACGGTCTAGTTTAGCTGTTAACGCTTTTATCTCACACTCGAATGTCAACCTCTCCCTCCAACCCCCCAAAAAAATTAAGGGTAAAAGTAATTACTAATAAAAAAATGTATACATGTCAGATAGAGTTAAAATGTCTGGAGAATTGTTGATTCACCTACTATTGTAAATGTCCCGACTTCCTCGTGTTATTTAATAGAGGTCACTAGACGAGACGAACTCAATACTTGGACGACTTACACTCCCCCCCCCAAAAAAAACAAAAAAAAAAACATGATAAACAATTTTTATTGAATGCTAATATAATGTGTAAAGCCATAAATACAATTGTACTAAATTTAATCGAATTATTGATGAATTTAATTTTGGTTCAATTCAAACAAAAAAAAAACTAATATAAACCCATTTGTCATAAATCTAACTCATGAAATAGTTAAGCGTTTGATGACATAAAAACTAAACTCTTTTATCATCGTAATAATTCATTTAATATTCACACATACTTTACACATAAAAAAATAAATATAACGACAGTCGTACAGCAGCCAGAGCAGACAAATCACTAATAAATTTGACAATATAATTTGTTGCCAAATATCATGCGACGATTCCAATGCATTTTATTTTACAACTAATAGGTAACTAACCTGGAAAATATTCAATAAAAAATGCCAACGTATTCATTTCACTGTAAATAATTGAAAACGCATAACTTAATAAATCAAAAAAAAAAAATTATAATCAACGATTAATTTCTGGCTAATTTTTTTATCTGAAAAATTTACCACCTGATGCCTCTTATAAAATAAAATTCGGTTCCTTAAAGACAAAATTTCGCCACTTGCCAAACACTCATAAATAATAATTGAATGTACAGTAGAAGAACGAACAAAGTAAAAAAAATCTTTAAAACCTGTTTATTTTTTGACGCCAAAATGTTATTTACAGAGATGTATTATATTGCGAATATGTCATTAACTAAAACGGAAACTAAATTTTTTTAGTAATTCTCAATAAATAACATTATGTTATTAAAGTTTTGAAAATCTCGTAAAAGTCTGAAACTTGTTATTTTGAAATCAGTAGCCACACTACACTATCTTCGTATAAAATTCCATTAAAATTAAGTAGCCAATCAAGTACTAAATGATTACTTATTTATACGTCATTCTAATCGGAGTGATAATCAATAATCTAAGTTACAGTTGTTAAAACACATAATAAAAAATCTATCCCATCAGACTAAAAATACAGTATACAACTTACAAGCTAATGTCAAACATACGCAGAGTTACGAAACATTTAACATTGAAACGTTGCGCAAACAAAATTTCCAGATAAAATTTAACAAATGTCAAGAATTTTGGTGACTTACGAAATACAGCAAGTTATATTGGCTCGGCAACCGTTTCTACTACGTACACAAAACTTCATGAATGAATTCAGATGCTTTTCACAACCCATTAACCAAAAAATAAACCAACAAAGTTTAAAAATTTATAAAACGCCCATTAACTTACATTACATTACTAGTTCACTACAGTAACTAAAAAAAAAAAAATTGATTAACTTAAATAAAACTTTGCTTATAAATAAACTAAATTAACATCTGAAAATTTGAAATAAAAATTAAAAAAAAATTAAGCCATTAAAGACATTTTGTCTTCATAAATTTTTAATGCAAGACAATTTTTTTGCATTTCTCGTACAGTAAAATGTTTTCATTTACAGTAAACACAGTAACTACTCTATCTTATTCGAGCAACCTGCAATTTCCATGAATATTTAAACACATTTCAAAAATAACAATAAAAAAAAAACAAACATGACAACTTTGATGTTTGAGATGTTGTAATGAAGAAGCAATTAAGACAAGCCCACTCACATTTCTCCAACATAATCCATGATATCCACTGCATTATTTAGTAAGGGCTTCTTCACAAACATTAAAGTCAGACGCCATATTAATCTAATTACAGTAAATCACCATCAAACTTTATTAACGGTATCTTAGAAACTCAATAGTAAAACAATATAAAAAACCGTTAAAAACGTATGATAATTTTCAGTCGATATTGCCTAGAAACTATCAAATTAACGCAAACACTTGATTTTAAACAGCTTAACCATTAAACCTTTAAAAAAAACATCAAATGCCGGATTCAAAATATCAATATTCAATACAGTCGACATAATTAACCGGCCTACATTTTCAAAGTTCATCACGAAACACACAAAACGTTTTCAACATAACTGTACGTGTTTCCACATTAAACTATGATTCATACTATCGAGTTCATTAAAATGCTGAACCAAGTGTCAATTAAAACAAGTGGAAAAAAAATCAGAAAAAAAAATAGCTTTCAATTGTTGAGGCTATTTCCTGCAATTTTTCAAACAATTATGTACTTATCAGCTGGAACAACTCAGTAAACAAACAACATTGAAAAACTTGAGTATTAAAATGCAAAATTTAACACGACACAACATGCAAAAATTTCATACATAATTACAATACATCTCTCATTATGGTCAATTACAATCATTTTTTTCAGGTTCAAATCACACCTGCAAGCTCATTTTCTTCCACCTATACAATAATGAATTTCTAGTGTTTTGTTGGCTTAAAAGAGTGACGTTAGAAGTTGCTTATCAAACAACCTGACTCTTACACCATTTAACTAAATGGCAAATGTTGTTGTGCATTTCTTTGCAACGTAAAGAAGTGGAAGAGAGGAAGAGATAAGACGATATAATACCGGGTGATTTGATAAATTAGAGCATTTATTCCTCAATATCAAACAAAATTACAAGTAAAACAAATCGCAATTGAAACTGATAAGATTTATAGGAACTTACAAATTTCAAAGGTGATGAGATTGTATGCAGCACATTGCACTTCAAATGCCATTGAAAATGCATTATGTGCACGTGACGCGTATTTTTCTAATTCATCTTAAAAAAGAAACGAGACAAATCGCCGTTGGAACTTATACAATTTAGTCTCCTTTATTTATTGCAACTTTTATACGTAAAAAATTTTTTTTTTTCCAATTTATAAAATCACCCGGTATAAAAAAGGCAGACTTTTAAAGCAATATAAAAACGAAACTAGTCGCAGTTTAGAAATGAATAATAGAAAGAGTAAAAAAAAATCCCCCAAGTATCTTCTAATGGCGTTATAAGGCAAAGCGTGTGCGTGCTATTAAAAAGGTCCACACAGTTTGATGCGTTATTTCCTCCACTCTTTCTCTCCTTCCCTCCCCCTGGTCCCCCACCTCACATCTTCCACCCCCAAAAACCTTTACCATCTTTTCATTGCAAGTCAGCTAATTATAATTGCCAAGAGAAACTCTCTCTTATACGACATTCTTCCATTAAATAAGACGGGTTAGTAAACGAAATATTGCTTAGTTCATAACGCATGTGCTGAGCTGCATAATATGCCAAATACCTCTGGCTTTTTCAAAAATTCATTAGCACCAAAATCTCCACACATACAGTACAGTGGTTATTCCCCTATACCCCTTTATGCATTTTGTTTTCCATACACAACATTCTTTTTCTTACTCTTAACTTAGCACAGCTTACTTGATTATAAATACACTTGCACATAACTTTTATTTATCTTTAAAAGTCAGTCGACAGAATAATATGACGTCTGGTTGATTTCCGAGTACAAAAAAAAGCAAAACAAAAGGCGCTAACCCCCTCAAACACTCACCGGATGATTTAACTATTTTTAAACTTTTTTTTTTAAAAAACACTTAATAAACATCTCTTTAAATTACTAATGGTTGCGTAATGCGAATTAAAAATTCAGTACCTTGCAACTTGAATTAAAGTTTAAAGATGCCAAAACAATTTTTTTAGCATGGCATAAAATTAATTTAATTATGCAAAATTGGTCAACATGTTATCACAGTCTGGCATTCCCATTAACCAAAATATCATCTGACAATAAGTTTATATCACGTCAGTCGGAACATTAGATAATCGTTTTCACATTAACAATAATAACAAAAAGTGTATCAGTTGAAAGCAGGAAATTGACTAGCAGACGAAAAGTTTTGATGTCTGCTTTTGTCTTGCGTATTTCCGTATCAATGCCCCTTAGAAAATGTGATGACACAATCTATTATGATAAAAAATATACTGCATTTACATGGTATCATCACTGTAATAAGCAATAATAGAGCTTTCAAGCATTAGTCAGATTTTTCAAACTTGAAGTTGTTAAATAACACTGTAAATTCAGTGTAGAACGCAATTGGCTATAACTTTCGCAGCTATTAAGTCGCCAAATTTGGCTTTAAATAACACAAACTTTTTACAACATTATTGTCTATTGCAACTACGAGATTTTCAAGTACTGGTAATGTATTTAATAAATATCCATAACGCATGCGCAAGTCTTAGCTTGGTTAAATAACATTGATCGTTCAATGCTGACAAAAATACACGCCCATCTTGCAGGCGAATGGATGTTCAAAAAACATATAAATAAATAAAAAGCACTTATATAAGTACTGTATAGCATGGTGAAGAATGTAGATGCGACGTCGACAGTGTTTTCTATGTGTTTCTATGGCAACTTCATTTCTAACCATTGAAAAACTGTTGCGTTATATAAATTTCTCAACTGTAATCCACGATTTATTTATGCAACTTTTGAAGGTTTTTTATTTGATCCATTTGGTCTCGTAGACATTTTCAACAAGTTAAAAGTCGGAAGTCATTAAAACAGTATATGCAATGTAATAAAAATTACAGTGGAATTAGTATTAAACGAAAAAATTCTTCGTCTTAAACAAATTTTGTCTAAAGCACAAAATACAAAAACAAAACATTTTCTCACTAAAACAACATTCTTAAAATGATGTTTTGTGTTAAACGGATTCCGCTGTACATCAAAAATCTTCTCTTAACATTTAAAAAAATCACTTCAAAAGTGACCTTAATAGTTAAAAACAAAAATATAACAACAAATAGTTACAATTTCAAATAAAACTCAATAAATTGCCTAAAAAACGAGTAATCTAACTTACATGACTCGCATCCCAATCCTAAAAAATCGTGTTATAAATTTAGTTAACAAAACTCCCAAAATTTAAAATTATTTTTTTTACTAATCCCACTAATTCGACACTAGCTATCCACAACACTAAATCAGCAAGCTCATGACACGTAGATTTTATTTAATGTTTTCCCGGTTATCAACTTCCATGTGCTGTACCCACAATGCAGTTCAATACTCAAATGCAAACAGAGCGTATAACATATCTCTATGAACAATAAAGTCTGGAGTAGCTTATCAGTGACGTATACACTTGGAAAAACCCTCCCACGCAACGCAAACTAAAAAAAATACCAACATAATGGGATGAACAAAGTTTTGAGACAGCTAGACATGCTTCAGACATGTAAGGGTTAAAGTACGGTCAACCCCTTCTCTACGCACACACTCGGCATTCCCGCAACTTTTTCCCCCTCCGTTTTTCTTCCTCGTTGCGCTCTCTCTCGGTTAACCAACTCTCCCTCGTTCAAAGCACGACGATTGTTCATCCTATGTTAAATAAAACAATTCACACTTTTTTTTTCCTTACATAGAAACAACTCAGAAATACTATGAATTTCAGAAAAATAAACCAACTACCCTGGTACGCATTCGCAATAAAAAGTAAATCTCGCTGTGAATGAGCCGAGTTTAACAAGAAAAGTTCCTTGTAACATTGTAAACAGAACCAATCTTTTCTACTGAATGTTTGGAAATTCTAATAATAAAAAGTTTACTTCGCGTAAAATTATTATCAGATGCGCAAATGGGGAACTGATAAACAGTCAAAAGTCTCCAAATCAAACACGACAATTACTGAGATGTAGTATATAAATTTATGTACCCGTACAAGTACCGGTACATTTCAAGTTACAACTTCCTACAACTTTATAAAAATGCAATTTCCAATTTTTTTTTAAGCACTAACATGTAATTCAAACCAGCGTATAATTCAGTGCAGTGTCTCAACTTTTCGCCAAACAATTTCGTTAATCATTCATTAGTGATGGCACCAAAATGATCCAAAACTTAAGTTTCCCTCAACTCATGGATTTTCACGACAATCTGAAATGTCAGCTTTCCATACTTAGATGTCAGTTTCAACTTTTGTTTTGAGCAACATAGCGGTCCAAATGAAAGTTTCGTAAAACAAAAACCGACGTTTCAACTTGCAGAACTTAGGTAACAGGACCACTTAATATCACTGTTCAAACAGTAAAAAATACCGTATATGTTTTGAGAAGCCCTAATCTATGTTCCTAACAAATCAAAATATTCAGTGAAAGTACAATAAACTTGCAGTCGATGCAACTGTGTCAAAATGCCATAAGAATTGAAATAACAATAAATAAACACAGCTGTAAATTGAACAATATAGCATAACAAAATCTCTTAAAAGCATAAAAAGTTCCAACAAATGTAACTAATTTAGTGACAATGTTAGTCAGCAAATAGCGATGCTGTTGATTTACTATACAAAACCAAAATGTATAACAGCACAGCAGCCACGTAAAGCCCCAACTGTGCGCAATTTTTTATATTCTGTATATACCGATCACAGCCTGTTTTATTTTTCCAATGAGAGCTCTAACATTTATCAGATAGCACGGCAACATAAGTTAACTGCTTATGTTACTTTAATTGGGATATAAACCTACTGCATATAGCGTATGTTATATATTTATTGCGTACTGAATAACTGCTGACATAGTCGTCAAACTTCGATTTTGTTAAAAATTGCTTAAGAAAATAATAACAATAACAAAAAAAATGTCCTACCTTGAAAAGTTATAGTAGGCCTTCCCCTTGACGTTTATCAAGACGTTAATCAATACACTAGAACGATACTCTTCTCTCCACTTTTCCTCTTAAAATCCATACAAACCGATCCGGCCAGTGTCACGGTCGTTCGCTACTCACTACTATGCCCATTCATTACTGTGTGCAAAAGTAGCTCATCTGAAATCAATAACGAAAGAAAAAAAAACTCTTTAATACTGTACACTGTATAAATCAACAAGCAAACGGTCACAAACAGTCAAATAAACATGTAAACCGTATACCGAGTGATTTTCTAAGTTGGAACGCTTTTTACTGTGCTAGAAACGAGACTAAATCATGTTAAGTTAGTTCCAATGGCGATTTGCCCCGTTTATTTCTTGCCAAAAAAATAAAATATTCAAGTTTTAAAAATCACCCGGTATACAGTATACAGTACTTGCAAGACGAATAAAATAAAAATATAATTTGCTTGCATTATATAATTGTTGCTTCATTTTTGCAAGATGGCAGTTGAAGACACCATAAGTCAGGGAATTTTATCTAAGATGAATGAAATAACTACTTGGAATGACGATTTTATAGTTATCATTCAAACAGCCTAATTACTAGCTTCAATTTATAAGTAAATAAATTTCTTAACTTTAATTGGTAAAAAACGTTACTCTGATGGTAACGAAACAGATAATTTAAGCTAAAAATGTAAATAAGTGATAAAATATTTCCAAAATTTTTAAACTCTTATAAACAATTAAGGAACCAAAATGGCCAAACTGCTTCACACTAATAAAAATGTTAAGTAAAATGCAAAAACTCTTCATGGTCACAAAGCAATAAATAAAAACACCGTTATTTTTTAAGGCTTGGCGTGTAATTAGTTTCAGTGGGTTTGGCAAACACAATAATCAAACACGCATCTTATTTTGGCGACAAATAAAACAATGTTTTCATATGCACAAAATACAAACACAATAGACAAAATCAAGTGTTGTTCAGAAAGAGACGTGGGATTAACATATCAAAATTAATGACAGCTGCTCTACCCACCATAAAAATGTTAACCACAATTAATATCAAACCACATTGGACAACTCAAATTAGCGACACAAAGTCGAATTAAATTGTCTTATTATTATGTCTCTGACATCAAAATTCACCAAACATACAGCAATATGTTTAGACTAATTTATAAACATTAAAAAACAAGTCTTAAGAATCTCCCTCCCCAAAACAATTAATTCTAAAACTTGAAAAATATTTCAATAAGAAATAATAATTTATTTGATTGCATGTAAACGTTTAAACTCTGGACTATTGTTTACTTTCATACGTTATAAAAGTAAAAAAAAAACAATTTTTTTGTTGTTGCAAATAATTGAGTATGCGGATTTGAACCAATGAATAGTAAAAAGCAAAATCGTCCAATAAGACAGAATCCTAGAACTTCGAAGGCGCATATATTATGCAATGAGTAACGTTAAATATTACTCAAAACAAGACACGTCCAATCAACCGACTGGTAAAAAAACAGCCGATCAATAAACAAAAGACGCGTCAATCAATCACATTAAATTGCAGTGCAATGGCAATGCATGTTTACTACATTCAGCATTACCCACAATTCAATGACATTATACTGTGCTCGGTAATGCACTTTCAACAACAACCCAATAATGTTTCTCGCTCTCTTTCACTCGGTCTGTCTCTGTCATTCAACAATATCATAGTAATGACCTAAGGCACTCACATAACCTGACGCATCATTTCAATTACAAAGTGTTGATCAACAACAATTAATCATTTTGCTTCAACGCACCATATTAAAATAGACATTAATAGTGACTAATTTAACGAAAGACTTGCTATGACGACCGTAAAGATAACTAAAAAAACTTCCAAAAGTTTTGTTAAAGTTTTAATATTTATAAAAAAGATACGAAAAAAACAAGCAATTTAAAAACCATTTTTTAAAAAAACAAACCAAACCAATATTTTTAGTACTGTATTTACACAACACCTATAATTTTACAAATAAGTTACTTTAGTTTTGAAAAATTCTAAATAAAAACTTTTCAGTTTTCAAAATTTTTTTTTTTTATTTTTTTACAAAAAGTTTGCGAATATTTTATTTGAACTGACATTTTGTTTCCATGTAAAGTATGCGGCCTCAAGGTTTTATAGTTAAAACAAAGGTGCAGATTTTAATGCATTTCTCAGAATTTTCAACGCAATGAATATGCAATATACAGTACTTCACACAAGTCCTTATGACACCGTATGCATCTTAATTTTTAATGTTATAAAACACCAATGACTTTGCTTTGTAGCTCAAACATGAGATTTTAGCCTCCCAATTCATAATAAATAACGAATATCTAAAAAAATAAGTTAACATTACAAAAAATGCAAATTTAAAAATTATCTTTTTTCAATAAGTTACCAATGTGTGTTTAATATTATTTCGAGATTTCGCTCATTTGGAAACATGGAATGCCTTCTGACATTCAACTTAAACTCTGTAATTAAAATTGCAAAAGTATAAAATCCAGATGCCATATACAGTAGACCCTGCAAAACGATGTCGGATAACCAAAATTGTCGGATTAAAAAAAACTGTAACAAACCCTCTGCAGTCCGGCACTTTCTAAAAAAATACCTCGTAATCCGACAAATTACGTAACAAAATGGTAGAATTGACATATCGGATTACAAGAAGTGACCGTTCATTCATTGGCCGGATTACCGGAGTCTACTGTAGGAACCAACATACAGTATTTACTTCCGACACAATAAAATTATCGATAACATGTCAATGAAAAAAAATTAGGTGTAGAATGTAAAATATTAAAAAAAAAAATTAAATATACAGTAATAATAATCCTTAATATCAAACTTTGCTTTTTTTTTAATTCCTAATTTAAAACTAGTAAATCGTGTTAATCGACGCTTACATTTATTCAACATTCTTGCCATGTCTACCAAATAAGAAAATTAGGGATGTCAACATCCGGATAATATGTTATCACCGAGAATTTAAATAAATAAATAAAAACAAACCAAATAGAATAAAAAAGCTGATGAACACAATTAACAAAAATGACATGCTAGACTTGTCTTTGCTACTGTTATCAAGGAACAGTGAAGAAATTCCCAGACTTAATTTTAACAATACAACGATTATTGTTGTCAATTTGGCCGGTTAGTTACACGACACCTGACCACACAACCTAAAAAAAAATGACCCAGACAGCTTACGCTTGGATGCGCCGCCCCATTCGTATATCAACAAGACAGGTTCCATTTGGCGAATAAACATGCGATGCATTCCATCGACCCGCTTAACCCTTTCACTATGTAGACGCCATTTTAGTTTTTATATAAATTAGTTAAAAAAAAAAAGTTATACACAAACCTCTAGTCTAACCTCTCTTTTAAAGCAAAAATATTATATATTATTCACCTCCTATTCCTTTTATCTAATGTATCATCCCATTTGAGAAAGCCAACTTTTTTTTTACATATTAACTTGCCCCCCTCATTCTCTAAAACCTCATTTCATACTGCAATGCATCTCCAAAACTTTAAAAAAAATAAAAATCATTTGCAAACACTGTACTGCTGAAACTTACATTTAAAATAAAAAATTTTGTCGTGTACGGTACTAATACGGTGAATAGTTAATGTTGCTTTTAAATTTTTAAACAAATTTTTACTCTCATAGTAATGCTGGGTTACCATAGCTGGTAAGTGTGAGCACAAATGAGACGCCCAATTTCAAAGTGGATAACGTCCATAACTCATGATTTTGAGATATTGAATATTAAAGTTAAATCATGCCAAAAACTACCTTACAGTATTGAACTCGTTACACAATTGCACTAAAAATTAGAAAATACAGTTACAAACATAGAAAAATAGACTCTTGAAGACCAATAAACCAAGAAGTTAAAGAGATTTTGGGTTTTTATGGCACCGAAAAAAATACATTTTTAAAAAGTAGGAAATCTATATTAAACTCAAATTTTTTTTTTTTTAAAAAAAAAAATTGGACTTGGTTTATTATAAAACTAGGCACCTCAATTTAAAATCTGCATAATGTAGCTCCAAATTTAGTGTCTCAATATATCTCGAGACTTTGTAACAAACCATTTAATTGATTTGTCTACATGTTGTATTCATTAGTGTTGCATTCCATTAGTAATTTATGAACAAAAAATGCATTTTACTCACCAACAAAAACTATTATTGTGTCAAATCCATTATGACGGTTTCTAATAGTTATTGAATACATAACTTCAATGTCTCAGGAAAACTATTTTTTTTAGAAGTAATTATTATTAAATAAAAAAAATAAAGAGTAGTATTACACCGTTTGAAATGCTCGAATGCAATCTTATATTTTCCATTGTAATGCATGAAATTAATACCCCTACAGTACATATTTTTTTACCTTTTAAATCATTAACAATAATTATTGTAAATAAGGTATTACATTTTCCCATTAATTAATTTTCCCTGAAATATTTAAATAGCAATTTCCAAATCAAAATCTTAGCTTCTTGTAGAAATATTACGTTAGACCAATCATTAATTTTACAATTATTATAATGATCTTCATAATATAAAAAATGCTTTTACGAGCTAATGCATTAATACATTTTTTCCTCAAACATTTGATTTTTTTTTTAAACATTTTAAAATTCATGAGCTACTTTTTCATTAGTCTTTGCAAGTTATATTGAAAATCCCATGTAAGTAGTGTTGTAATTACTACTTTTTATTAAGTCTCATAAGATATAAATTTAGGTAACAATCTAGAATTATCGATACAATTATTCAACTTGTATTATTGAAGAATTGTAAAAACAATACCCGGTACTGTAAATTTCAGCAATTTAATGTAAAATTTGGTTTGTCAAACCGATTTCTACATATAGGAAAATCCACGAAGCTTTCAAAAATAAGAAATGCAAGCAAAATGTGAATTAAAAAAATGTAGTACTGATAAATGTTTTAAAAACATTTCTGTACATTTAATGATTCTATTTTCAATACTGTACAGTGAGTTAGTGTAACACAAAATGAAATATCTCATGACAAAATTGTGGTCACTCACTGTAGCCTAAGGTTATACTGTGTGTCTAGCCGTAACGTAACAATAAGTACATAAAAATAAATGAAAAACACTAAAAAAACAAAATTTCACATGGCTGAAATTCTTTACAAAAATATCCATTTCACATGAGATAATTTGAAAAACGACGATAAATAATTATCTAAGGAGAGTATAATCTCATGATAATATTATAATGTTGGGCACAAAAAACGCCACTTTGGCGTTTTAGGCTCGGTCGTTTTTGACACTTTCATACGCCCTTTATTTCAACAGCACGTCTGAACGCACACACCGGAATGCACGATAGCGTTGAGAAATGTGTCTACACTCAACAGCAAACATATCTGTATGTCCAAAATATGGTCACATTTGCCACGGACTGTGAAGTCGTGTTCAACGCGTAAAAGACCAACTAGTTCCACTTCAACAAATAAAAAAAACCAGAATACAATAAAAACCATAAATAAAAGGGCTAAATGTGAGCATTAATTTTTATCTGATTAAAAATAAACCCTCCCCCAACTGCATTGTCATATACTGTGTATTATACTAATGTAAATGTTTTCAGTCGACATAATTAATGCATAATAGTAAGTCAGAATCAAGTAGCGTAATTTAAATAGTTAAATATAAAACACATTTATAATTCAACCTAATAAAAACCCCACACAGAAAATATAAATCTTAAAAATTAAAAAAAAAATATGTTGGGAGATTTCAGGTCCACAATTTTCAATATAAAAATAATTAATAAAGCCATTAAAAATCGTAATTATACATTTTTAAAGAATTTAAAAACTTAAAAAAGCCAGTAAGTATAATAATTTATGAGCAAATAACTAAACGAGTAAGATTACTTTACATTGTCATTCAAAAATATTCATGTAGATTTAGCGAGTGTAGTGGACAGTATTGTCTCCAACATGTAAGAATCTCTGGATGTAAAATTTCCTTTTCAAACGTTGACTACATTGTAGAAATTAGAAACTTGCAATTTTGCAGACAAGCCTGTTATCGTTTGCAAGCGAAGTTACATTTACATTTTTCTTTACCTCTTTCTTGCCTTGAAAGTCTGCACAAGAATTCCTTTTCAGATCAGAAATACAAGCTCTACATTCTAGAATTACTTTACATTAATTTTAACTTACATTTTGGTGAAGTGTAACAAACCCACTTGCCACTAATTTTGCAAAAACATACCTGTAACGTATTCATATACTGTAGCTGAAAAAGTACTGTATATACGAAATTACCGTATACTCTACATTTCATCTGAAATTTTAATATGAACTCTAATACGGCATCGCACAGTAATTAATGTTTCAATTTAAAAAAAAAAAAGAATCCTCGTAAAATATCAGAAATTCTAGAATGTAAAGCAACATGAGGTACATTTTCAAAATCACATTAAATACCGTACGAAAAGAGAAATCTAACCAATCCAAATCAAAGTGAAATTTGTCTGGTAAAATACTTTTTAAATTTACAAACAGCAATTTGAAATCTACACCACTTTCAACTTAATACCGTTTACAGTGTATACTGTATAACGTAACGGACGACTGAAAATTGGAACTACAGTATTCTACATAACATGTTCACATTTTGCAAGATTACACTTTGCACAAATTTCCCCTCTAAAAATTTAATAATCTAATATTCCTGTACTTTCCAAAAAAAAATTGGTTATACGTGTGCTAACGTTTACGACATTAACTACTCAAATAGTGATTTTTATTGAAAATACAAAGTTACACTATATAAAAAATTTTCTATTAAAAAATAACACCAAAGCAACAAAACTCCCAAAGGTGAAAGTGAATCCGAAAATAAAAATCGAGTGTTATAGGAGCTTCACTCTTGAAAACTACACAAGAGCAACGGGGATAAACATAAAATGAGTGGTAAAAGGTACATCTTAAAAAGAATATAAGGGAGAAGGAGTAGAAGAGGGGGGAGAGGGAAAGAGAAAGAGAAGAGAATGGTAGATGGGGGAGTGGGAAGGAAAATGCGATAGATGGGGAGGGGTATAAAGGGTTATGAACTTGAGGACGAGGACAACAGGTCAGACAGCCAACTGTAAACTATTATGTGTTACCTAAATAACGAAGCGTTGTGTGTGCTTTTGCTTGCTCACTCTTTTTTGCTACATTCAAAAACAACAAAAAATACTGAGCTGTATATTATAAACTTACAGAATACATAGCCTTAAATTACGATGGTCATCCTTTTTTGAAAAAAAATAAAAAAGTGATTTTCAACACTATAACAAACGTTTAAAAAATTTTAAATATAAAGCTAACTTAATACCGAGTGCTCGTTCACATAATTATATGTACAATATTGGTTATAAATAAACGAGAAAATATGTATGGCAAGCAATGCAATTTCCCGTTTATTTACTGGTAATTTTTGCCAATAAAGAAACGAGACAAATATCTATTGTGAGCAATGCAATTTATTCCCGTTTCTTTACTGGAAATTTTTGTAAATACAGTAAATAAATGAGACAATTAATGATTGTAAGCCATGAAAATTATTCTCGTTACTTTATTTCCTGCATAATAATATTCTCGTGTAAGTACATCTTAAGATCACCCTGTATTTTGGCTTAGAAAATAAAGACGCAAGTCTTTCAGCTACATCACGTGACAATTTTCTTTTATTTGAAAATTAAAAATATGGTCGCTTATCGTCTGCTATTTAACTGTGTTTTACTGCTGTTAAAATAATGTTTAGTGTTGCTGGACTCCCTCAGTTAATTCTTTACTTTTGAAGTTAAAAATACAAATAGGAACTAAGACCAGGCTGTTTGGATTAATTTTCGAAATTTCTCACCGTACTGTGTGTTAGGTACCGACAAAATCAATTAATTGCACAGTCAACAAATTATTGATTATAATTTTCGATATTATAAAAATGAAAGAGTTTTCTCTCTGGCTCCACAAGAGTAACAATCCATTTTCTATTAAATTTCACAACAAACCGCTCACGCAATGTTTCTTATTTCTTCCCACTGAATTACTATATAGTGGAAATGAGACCAACTTAAAGAGACGTAATATGAAAAATAATGATCTTTAAAATTTTATAACCTAATAGTAGGCCTACATACTGGGAGTATTTTTCTAAAAATGCTTTTTTTTACATAGGTCAATGTTGCCACTTTGAAACTCAATACAGTCACTGTAAACAACTTCATAATTTCAATTAATTTTTATTTTAATATTTAGTGTGTTAAACTTTCAAATATGGCTAGTTAAATTTGGAAGTAGGCATTTTATTAAGACTTTTAGCTAAATAAAGGCCTTTACAATAGTAATAAGAAATACTTCTGTCGTCACTTAATTATACAACAGAGAACATTTCTCATAAGAAAATGTCACTGACTAAATTTATCAACATTTTTTTTTTTGGTTTTTAGATGAAAAAAAAATATAATCAATACTAATATTTAAATATTAAAAACCTTAACTTAATCAAGTTAATCGTTGTTCTAAAATAATTAGCTAAACTGGATTAAAATTTCAAACAATTAAGACGTTTTTCAAAATGATGGATTCAATTTGAAAAGTTGATTCAGTAATTTAGATTTTATTTTACATTTTAAAACTTTTAGTTCACTTATTTACTTTCAATCATTTTAGCTTCATGTGCTCATAATATTATTTAAAATTTTATTTTGTACAATGTTCAATGTTACTCTTAGTTTAGCTACTGGTAAATTAGATCAATTAACGACATGAACAACCTAATTCCAATTAATTTTAATACAGTATATACAGTAATTTTAAAAACATGAATAAAATTTTTAAAAATTAATCGGTAAATTATCAGACCTACCGGCACGTTACCAGACATATAGTATAGTACTAGTGATAGTTAATGCTTACATTGCTTACTATGACAATTAAAAATTGCACTTATTATGTACTTTTGCTATGTATAACTTAGGCTAGCACAGTAAAAAAATAATCAATAAAGCTTGGTTGCAATTTTAAGATCTCTTTCCCCGTGTTCATCACTTGCATCTATTTGGCTTTACGACCCCAAGTGAGTTTAGCAGATTATGATCTCATACACACACGGTATAATATATTAAGCAATATATCGATTTTTCACCCAATGACACCGACTCTTGTTACATAAATACGACTGACCAATGACACAAGATCTCTTATTAATTATAATAATACAACAAAAACATTTTTTAATGAAAATTGCGGCTTAATTCACCTATTCATTCCACACACACAAAATTACAAAAAAAAAATCCTGACTAAACTAAAGACTAAAAATTAAATTAAAATTAATAGTTTCACCGAGAAAAAATATTTTAGGGACAACGATGGGATAACTTCTACTCGTCCAACTTGAATTTAGCCCATTGATACCGTTTATGGCCCTTTAAATAGGCTTAATGATTATGCGGCGTAGCCTTTTTTTTATCTTCTTTTTTCAAAAATGTGCTTATGATAAGCCAACAGCGTACAAAATGTGCGCGTGATATTAAGCAGCACATTACATAATTTAACACACAGACAAATAATATAAAGCAGTGTATATGATTAAGTAAAGGTTATAGTGTACTAACCGGCGTCCTGAGTCAGTCAGGTGATGAAAAACAAAAGCATCGACTCCCATGGCGGACACAATTACACCATCAGCCCTGGGTGGAAACGTGTGTAGGTTAAGCGAGCGCGCGAGGGAGAGAGAGAGCAGAGAGAGCGAGCGATAGACGTCGTGACGAAAGGCAACGTGTCTTCCCAGCAAACAACACACTCTTTCTCTCTCTGACACACACATATTACTATAATACCAACTGCACTTTATACTCTTATGTCTTTTCTCATTCAAGTCAAGTCTTCCCCCTTTTTCACCGACAGTTAATCGTTAACAATTATATAATTACCTGTATATATACCAAAATATTACACATCCCGTTAAGATTGGACGACTTTTCTTACAGAAACGACGCACTCAAATTCATAGGTTGAAAAAGTAATTGGACTGTACTAATATCAGAAATAAATATGTAAAAAGAGCGCATTTTAAACCCTAACACACACACACTCATACAACAACACATCCATCACTTGAGGATATCACTGACTACGAAAAAGTTGGTTAATATTTTTTTTTCTAGTTCTCATTCTCACAGTATGTGGCAGCACCGGATCGAGCATGAAAACACATAGCCGCTCATAAAAAGCGCCTCACCCCTAAGAAAGGCGCTACCCACATCTCCTGCTGAGAGCGCCTCCTGCCAACATAAACATGACCGTGACGTCAGAATGTGTTATAAAGAGAAAATATAACCTTTTTATATTATTTTTATATATAAGTTATATTATGTAGGAATAACTCGCTATATTCCAAATAAAAAAATCGCATTTTTCTGGATGAATCATGCAGTTACATTAATGCAATACGTTTAGGAAGGTACAGAGTGCAATGACGTCTGTAGTGCGGGAAATCTTGGTATTACCCCCTCCCCCCCCACCTCCATAGGTAAAAAGTATAAACATTTATCAATACAGTATTGTAATTCTCAACTTTAGTTTTGCTAATTTTCAAGTCTAGACATATAGTATGTAAAGTAATTTTTTTATTGTAATTTTAGTGCTACTGCTATTATTGTATATTTTGTTGGCAGAATTTAACAAAAGTTATTTTTTAATACCGGTACGGTAATTCGTTCATAATTCTGTTAGTGCTTTAACTTGTCTGTTTTGTTTGTTGTTGCAGTATTTAGTACAATTTAACTCAATCAATATAAGAGTTCAAATGGTGACAGTATTATACAAAAAAAATATTCTTCATGGTGTCACCCCCTTTAATGATAATATCATCCTGTGTGGTCTTTGGTCTGGTGCCCACCAATCATTGCCAAATTCATTAAATACATTCACTAACAAAGTAACTTCTGTGTTGCATTTTCTTGTAAAAAAAAATCAAAATGAACTCCTTCAAAACTTTTTTATATTTTTGTTTAGCTTATTGTCTGACACCACTTGCATCTATCATGCATCTTACTGTAATTGTGTAATAATACAGCAGTTCTCGCTAACAATTAAGTTATCTAAAATGCATTTAACAAACACAAAATATAAAAAACATCAAGCACTGTATTAGATGATACTGTAGAAAAATAAAACTAAGAAAAATAAAATTCAGATAGTGCATCTTTAACTGCCCTTTGCAAAGGACATCACAAACAAAATAAAAACCATAATACATTAGTTGTGAAATGTTTACCTGAGTAAATGAAAATTGGTCTCTATACTTCAATTCACACTGCAAAGAAAATCAGAGTCTATGGCGCGCATTGCATTTTCATTGTCACTCCATCGACTCTTAAAAATTCTTATCAGGGTGACTTGAACTATAGAAAATGTGAGATTTGAAACATTTTTGGATTTTAAATCATTAAAATATTATAGCATTTTAGATATTATAATATTACTTACTTTGCGATGATAATCACGAAATAAACACCAACTGCAGAAATGTTTCCTCCAAAAATACTGGATTGCATCTACAAAAAAAAAAATAAAATATTAATTTAATACTTTAATAATTTCAAATCGGTTTATCAACATTTTAATTGCATCAATTTTAGGTCACATTCAATTATGAAACACTGTACAGTACTAAAGAAAATGGATAAGATAAAATTATTTATTTAGACAAAAGACTTTAGGGCTTTACCATACTCATACCAATTTTGACCTGAGGGCATAGCTTGATGTAATGAGCTCATTAACATACAGCCAGCTTAATTTTTAATTACGGTTTTTTGTATTATTATTTTCAGTGGTTTGCTACTATGACAACTAAATGAATAAAATGTGTTAACTGCAATTAAAAAAGCTTCAGTGCCCATCGCAGTTGTAACAAAAGCACTTTGTACAATAACAATAATTACACATTACACAGCCTTTAGAATCAAAAGAGGGGGAGGGATGTTGGGTGATTTGTGATAAATAATAATTATTAAATAACCATAGCAAAAATGAATTCAATCGAAAATACAAGCAGAATTAATGTGACATCAACATTCACACCATAAATGTTATAAAAATAAAAATGGTCGAATACAAAAATACTTGCACACAGCAGCCATGAATGAAACAAAAGTATTTATAGCTCAAGGTCATGTCATTCATGGGTACACAAGCCTTCATACATGTCGATACATTTGAATTTTTAACAATTTAAATATGCATCAAATAATAACTTGCAACCAGTAATAAGAGTGATAACAAAAAAAAAATGAAAAAAAAATTATATATGTTTTACGTATTAAACAACACTTTGTATCGACCAAAGTTATAATTACATTTAAAAAAAAATAAAAAAAAAACAAAGAGGTGAAGGGATAGGCAGTGTGGGTGCCCAAGCATCATGAAAGAGCTTTAGACCAATAATATTGTAAAGATCAGTGACTTAGCAACACGTAAAGATAAGATATACACACATGTTGTCTTAAGACGTTTTATGATATCGATTGTGCAACTCTGTTAAAACGATTAATCTTGTATATGAAGAGGTCGTGAGCATAGAATTTTATCCTATTTTAATTTTTTTTAAGGATTACTTAGTTCCGTTAACTAAAAATTACAAATTATAAACAAAAATTTGTAACAGTATTTTGAATTTTACAGTGTGGTAACGAATTCTAGTAAGACAAGTTTTTTGCACTTCTAAAGACTATGACGTTACAATATAATCTTATGAGCAGCATCAAAATTTAAAGTAGGGACAAAAATTCTTTGTTGAATTAGAAAGGTATGCAAGAATTACATATGATTATATATCTAACTCAATTATTTTAAAAAGTGACTTAGTCCACTTTGATAATGAGCGACTCATGTATTGATATGTCCTAGTATAAAGGGCGCATAATGCTATTCTATGTGATTTACTCTAGTTATAAACCCCCACTACCAGGCAGCGATGAATATACGAGTCGTTCGGTATTAAACATTTTAACTAGTATCAAACTACAATGATTTGTCAAATTAACTATGCAATACTAAAACTATGAAATTGATGCATTTAGTACAATTTTAACCTATAATTATGTTATAAATAATAGTAGTGTCATAAGTTAAGTAATAATCACTGTAGCTTACAGTGAATGTGTATGAATACTGTAGGTATTAAAACTTTTTAATGCCTGATTAGAGTGATGAGATCACCATGGCAACAGCAACTACTGTAGTTGCCAGTTAATATACTAATTCCTGAAAAGATTGCCTTGTAACCATGGCAATAACGCTTATAATAATAAATTATGCCAGATTTACCCACTACATAAAACTTTAACTCTTTACATAGCAAATTTAAAATAAATCACAAAATTGCAAATTTTTTCATATAAGCTGACAAGTAAATAATAAAAATAAATCGTTTTTTTAACCAACAAGAGTCAAATCCAAAATAATAACAGAAACTTTGATAAATTCAATAAAAAAGGCAATATAAATATTTTTAATCAAAAACTTAATGCAAGTTAGAGTAGCATATTTGTCAATTTAATTACTACATTATAGCTTCGTATGTCAGAGAGCGTTGAACGCAATGTTAAACACAAAAATTTGATTACACAATGGCTGACACAAACAGCCGAGTATCAAACAGATACAGCATTCATGAAAAATAGGTAACCTGCAGTCTCCGACCTCGAAACCTCAACAGACAAACCAAACAACCGATAGAGGTCGCCACTATGCTTTATCAGCAGACATGTCTATCTGCTGCAAAGCCGCTCTCTCTATCACTCCCCCCCCTTCCACCCTCCACCCCGCATATGTTTACTTCTCACCTTAATCTTTCCCGCCTATTTTTTATTGACCGCCATCGACATTGAGTCTGTAACTCCATCTACAGTCAAATCCACCAACTATTACGCCCCGCCTACATGTTTTTATATGCGTCAATTATACACAATGTCATGCAAATGAGCATGATACAAACTCCGCCTTCCCTACAGCTACGCAAGCGCTACTGCCCTCTGGTGTCATTTACACCAACTAACAAACAATAAATATTGTGTAATAGAAAATGTAATTCGCGCCATTAATTTTTATAAAATGTTGATAAGATACAGTCGATCATTATACGAAAGCCTAGAAACTTAAGTTATAATATTTTAAGTTAAACTTGTTTCCGGAAGTAACCATTTTTTTAAACAAAATGTCAAAAGTTTGACAAATTGGGCACTTAAATCCAAATAAAAATAAAATTATTTTTTAAAAATTAAAAAATAACTTCCACTATGTAAATTGATGTAAACAAATTTTACGTAAAGAAAAATGTGAAAGTCGTTTTAACAAGATTGTCGAATTTCAGCAGGATTATTAACGCATTTTGTGATTGTCGGAAATATTGTGCAAATCTGTGGATTACAAATCGGTATAACAGAGCTTTGCTCATGTAGCCATGCATTTTCACAACAGCCGTCATAGTTACACAGACAGACATCGTACTTTACAACTTGCAAGGCCAAACACCTTCAAATCTCATTCATACTGATCAGTGATGCACGTCAGATAGAGAGAAAAAAAAATAACAAAAAAAAGCAGATCATTAAACATGAACGACATCAGGAAACAATATCCATTTGATTTGCAAACAACTAAACTCAGCAATCATTATAATTTGAAACACTTTTGACCTTGAACTTCTATAATCATTTTGCAGCTTATTTTTACTACAATAACAGCAACCACAATAAAATTTTTAAATAACGTACTAAATTTCCATACATCGGGTGATTATCTAAATTGGAACATTCATTCATCAACATTGGAATTTGCAAGACTTTGTTTCATTTCTGGAATGGCACTTTATCATGACAACAACAATGTGAGACAAATACCCATTGATACTGATGACAATAAGTCTTATTTTTTTATCAGAATTGTAAAAACTAATTTTCCAATTGATAAAAACACCTGGCATACTGCACTGTACAATGATCCCAATCTGAGTGCCAATAGTCACTCCATAAAAAAGCTTCCAAGTTTAGTGTGAAATGTTAACTTTTAAAGTACCGGTATTTTAGTACATTTGAAGTCTATGACAAAATCTGCTGCAGTGTTATTTAATTACAGAAGCAGTCGCTGTTTTATATGCTGTAATAAACACACCAGATTACGTCACTGGAAAGACAATTTAAAGTTTTACGATTTAAAAAGTCAGGTGTTAGGTTATCCAAATGGCTATCAACATTTTATTACTTTTTAATTGTGCTGTACATGTACAAGCAATGAAGATTTTTGTCATAAAAAGTTTCATTAAATTTTAACCAGACATGTTGACTTGTTTTTAGAAGTTCTGGCATAGTAACTTCAATTTCATTTTCTTTCTTGCTTTATGTTTTTTCTATTCTTCATTAAAATTTTGCTGATGCAGTTTGGGCCAACTGACAAACGTTAAAATAAATCATGGAAACGTAAAACGTTAATTCTCAGCATGGAAAAGTTACCATAGCAATGACAAAGCTCTTCAACAAATAATAGTGAATAATGGTGATTGGTGAAGCAAGCAACACGCAGCGCCATCTTTCTCTCTCACGTAATTTATGAAAACCCAATCGACCATTAAATGATCATCACTATATACACGGTAGTGTACTGTACACACCTGAAAAAGTAATCTTACCAACCATAAGTAATTTGACCGCAACTTGCAAACTAAAACTTCAAACGAAAAAGTTTAATAATTTAACAAAAATTCATTTTTTGTTTACCTTTACAGAAAAATTATACACGAAAATGTAACAACGTTATGCATGTTACTTTTTCAGCTTATTAACTTTTGAAACTTGATAGCTAAAATATTAATTTAATTACAATGCATTAAACAGAAGGCTGAGCCTCGAAATGTGTTCATATTAAAAAATTCTTAATTCTTAAGAGTTCAAAAATAAACAGTACTGTAATCGCAAGTGCCAATCAGAAAAAATAATTTGTCGTTAATTTAAACCTACCGTTCAATAAAATTAATGTTAATAATTATTAAAAGTAAAAGAATATTATTTCAGCACAACAGTAAACATCTACAATTCAAAATGACATGTACAGTACACAAATAATTAATCAATTTACTCAAATTTCATATTAGATTACTCAAATATACATACTCATTAGATTACTCAAAAAATACACAATAATGTAAAAGAAAAAATAAATTCCAGCCAATCTGACAACCAAAATAAAACAAACAGTACTATAGTAGTGAACTACTGTACTATTGCAACTTGAAACGATTTGAATTTATGAATTGCATTAAACAACATAACATGATACACATTTGTCGAACATTTTTAGCCAATTTTTAATGGGACTGACTAATGACACTCAAATTGATGTTAGTTAGCAAACTAATATAGCAGATTTCGATTTTGAAAACCAATCTAGACAAAATAAATAAGATTGATAAACTTGAGAACAAATATACATGAACTTAAAATAAACACAAATTCGAAATAAGTAAATTAATGCAATTACAGTAGACTCCCGGTAATCCGGTCTTTAATCCGACAAATTCGGTCATCCGACATCGTCTTGCAAAACGTTTGTCAGATTACCGCGGGTCTACTGTATTTTAGTATTAACCGTTAAAGATGCTGCCATTTACCAGAATCATAATATACAATATATCGATTCTATCTTACATTTTTAAACACAAATGAAGATGAAGTGCAAAAACAACATCATCTTAACATACAGTAAAAAACAATGCTAATAAGATAGCTAAAATTCATGGTAATGTTAATTAAACTGGGGTTACAGAGCTTTCAAGCATGTTACGTATGACTAAACATGAAAAAATTCATCATCCATCCCACGTGTTGGCCGTAGTCGGGACTCGATATCCTGACTCTCAGTCCACGCTTATACCGACTAAGCTATAAGACGGCCACAAATGCATAAAAATCCAGAAAACAAAACTACATTTAATTTTCTACACGTAAAAAAGGGTTAATTCTTGTTTAATAAATACCATAAAATGAAAGTCACAATTAAAGATTTAATTAAATTTCTGCATTCAATTTCTGTAATCACATTGAGCAGTAATTAGCATCTGAGGGGATTTTTAACGCTATAAACAGACCAAATTTGAGTAATTTCGTTGATGGTCAGCAGTGTAGTAGAAATAATAAAAGTCACATAAAGCAAACGTATAATGTCAATGTTTACAATTGAAAATGGTCATTGCAGGGTGAGGTGACTTGGGGGAGTAAATGAGAACCAGAGAGAAAGAGAGAGATTGGATAGATGGGTAATGACATGACCAACGTATTTAATTCGCTCGCAAACGAAATTAACGAATGAGAGATAAAAACTTGGTTGTTGCAAGGTGCTATACTACTAAATACAGTAATACTATAGAAAAAAAAGGAAGAGATTTGAACAGTACAGTAGTGATGTGTTGGGGCTCTATAGCTTATATAGTGTAGCTGACATAGAGAATGACGAGGGAGGTGGTGGTTGGTTGTAGGGGACCAAGGGTTAGGGAAAGAACGTTTAAGTTTAGCGAAAAAATTACTGGATTGAGGAAAACAAAAGAAAAAAAGGAAGAGGGTGGTTGGTGGCCGTGGTGTTGGGGGATAAATTGAGATTAGAGCCATGACTCTCGTATATTGTTTCCTCTGTGGAGCTCCTTCATTTGAAGGCATCTTTCTTCATCAAGTTGTTTGTTGACTGACCAATCATTCGCCGTTGTTATCGTCCAAATGAAGCCATCAACTAACGTGATGGCTAGACGCCATTTTCAATCCCCAACTCCCACTCTATACCGTAGTACTGCACTGCCAAAGTACCACCACCATAATCACTCTCTACACAACCATTCTTATTTCATTCTTGTGCTTTAACTGCAGACTATAGCTCTTCCGGCCATCGCCAAATCAAGCCCAAATAATCAAAGTAGAAGTAATAACGTTAAAAGAAATAACGTTGAGAGAGATTAAAGCGTAGCTGTTGTTGCTGAAAATGATTAATTATAACAAACCTTTCTTGTCTAATTAATAAATGGAAAGCTTTACAGTGCAGTGTAATGTACAGTACAGTTAGCCCTAACTTATTTCCTATTCTCGATTAATGGATTTGTTTATTCGCAATGACAGTGATGTCGTAATATGCCAAGGGCCCAAAACATCGACACACTCCATTTCGATCTTTACTTAAACTTGGCTACGGTTTTGGACTGTAAAGAAGCTCTCTTTATGTAAATCAGATGTGACATTAAAATAAAAAAAATTTGGTACTAAAGATATAAAATCTGGTTTTCAAAAAGAAAACTGGACTTTCAAGGCATAAAATTCGAATCTGAGTTTCAAGAAACAATGTTTGGATTTTAAGTAACCGAACTTGGCTTTCAAGATCAATTTTGGGATTTCAATAAACAAATCAGGCTTTAAAGAAAAAAAAACCGGCTTGCAACTTTAGAATTCAACTGTCAAGATACAAAATTTGAATATCAAATTTTAAGAAACAGCGCTTCGAGTTTTGTAAAGTAAAATCTGGCGTTTGAAACACAAAATAAAAGAGTTTTTCAGCACGGAATGTTCCTAAATTGATTTTGTATATATGAAACTAAATCAATAATAGTATTTAGCGTTGCAATTAACTGCTTTAATAATCAACATAAAAAAAATGCGATGAATCACTGAGTAACGAAGACCGCAGACTAGAAATTCCTGATTAAAAAAATCATAAAAATCAGATGGCAATCGCTTCCACTTGAAAGCGTCAAATTTTGAACAAATTACAAGTCAAATTGTGTACTTGAGCAGTAGAAATCGGTGTGTTTGTACAAAGTAAACAAACTATTGAGTGTTGCTAAGTAAACACAATTTACAACGATGTGTGTCTTGAGAAAAGTAAATCAAGACGTCAAATAGCTATTGAATTGAGTCAAAGTTTTAAATTTATTTTGTATGTTTTTCTCTGGTTTCAAATTCAGCCACCTGGTCTAATGGAATCAGCGCGATCAAATTACAACAATGACGATTCAATTATAAAACTGTAGAAAGTGTAGCAGGTCATGTTATACACACACACACAGCAAATGTGTTTTGAAAATGTGTATTAACTTGTGCGCAACAAGCAATTAATAAATTTAATACATTATCTAAACTACTTGTGCAATATTTCACTAAGACAACCTGAAACTAAAACAACAGCATAAAACACAAAGTGAGAATTTTAAACCAATGTTTGTCTCTCTATGAAAATTAAGACAATTGGCCAAAAAAGAATTTCTTCAAAATGCTATTAATACCTAAACAACTATTTTAGAATTTAAAATTTTAGTAAAATTGTAGTAAAATAATACTATAAATTACAAAACGAGACAGGTATTCGTTGTAACTGACGCAAATAATCTAACTTAGTCCCTTTAAAATAAAAAAGTAAATAAATGAGACAAATCTGTATTGAAAACCAATGTAATTGAGTCTCATTTCTTTAAAATCAATGAAGAAATGGCATTTCTGTATTACAACCAATGCAATTTAGTCTTTTTACTTTGAAAACAATAAAGAAACGAGACAAATATGTATTGAACCAATTGAATTTAATCTCGTTTCTTGACAATCAATGACGTAACGAGACACATCTGTATCGCAACCGACGCAATTCAGTCTCTTTATTTTATTGACTAATTGCAAAGTTACACGAGGTCTTATGAACTCGACGATTTAACGGTTTCGGCGTCCATGAACTTTCTTAAGATAAACGAAAAAAAAAAAAACACGAGACTTCTTAACTCCGAAGATATAATAATTCTTTTAAGCTTCTTTAAGAGTCGTTTCCCGCCAAAAAGTAAAAAAAAAAGTCTGTGGCGCGCGGATGATGAGAATAAATTATGGGAAAAGAAAGCGCGCCACATTAAGCAGCGCGGCAACTGAAGCTAAAAAACCCCTGTGTATCCCTCTTCTCTTTTCTTCCATCTGCCAAACAGCATGACTAAGCTCTTCATACACCTTGTTGCTTCCAGCAAAAATGTTAAAAAAATCTCTAAAAGAGTTTGTGGATACACACAGATGGGCCAGGTTAAAGGGCAACAAAAAGTCTGTTTTTTTAAAGAGCTTTGTATGAGAGGAACTACTCAAGGGGCAGCAAAAGTTAATGAACACTGACAGACTACTACTGCTAACTTGTAAATGTTTACTCTTATGGTAAAAACCTTGTCAAAAATCTCAAACAAATTTTTAAAAAAATCTTTTTTTTATCATGTTAATAGATAATTATAATTAAAATGGTTTAAAAATAAATTTAATAATAATAATTAATATGACAAAAATTTAAAACATACGGTTAGACAGATTACACTAAGTAATTTCAATTAAATGTCTTAAAATAAACTTCCATTAAAATCTCTAAAAAAGTGGATAAATTAATTGCATAATACAGGAAAACGATCAATGTCCAAGTGGCACCAGAAACAATATTTTGTTTTTTATATTTGTAAAACAATGTCCAATAACAACACACAAGATTCCTGTTCAATATACAATAAAATTGCTTTTCCCCTGTAATAATTTATTCATAAAACTTATTACATGCCATTTCCTACAGTCAATAAACATGAAATTAGCATTAGAGTTTGACCAATTACCAAGTACACAAAATTTAATACCTTTACGATCATTTTTGGTGCATAAAACAATATCATCCAGCGTGTACTTGCTTATTAAATTATCAAATCAACAATACCGTACACTAATCTCTAATTAAATCATCAAACTTTCTTTTTAAAATAATTGTAAGTAGTTTTCGCAATTTTCAATAATAAATTGCATTTGTGTTAGTGCAGCTTAGCTATTTTCGTCGTTTTTTCCTTGCTTAATATTTGATTTCTCCATAAAAACATGTGAATAATTGAAAAAATTTTCCCAATGGGAGGGAAATATTAAACGTGATGTATATGATGGTGAACATAAAATGAAACATTAGTACTCTAGTCTCTACCCATATAATAAGTTAGTTCCAGCATATATCCATCTCAACAATAGGAGAAAATGAACTGCTGAAAAAACAGAAGGAAGTCCAGGTGCCAATCATTTTACGCTCTTTCAGTGTATGTGTGCTCAACATGCGCAACGCCTCAATATGTGCTTAAGAATATCAAATGACTTCCACACACAAAAATAAATTAAAACCTAGAAATGGGTCTTTACTACACACTATACAATTCCTAGCATCACTTCAAATACAATTCCATTCTCCAAACCACCATCACCAAATTGCTCTTCCAAATCTACATTTTTCTTTGCCAGAATGTACTTTAATCTGATAAATTACAACAAAATTAACCTATACAAGTCCATGAGAATTTAATTACGCCATTAATAATGGTTAATACACTGCACTTCCTCTCTTTCTTAAGTTTTTTTTTCTTTGCTGTTTTTTTAAATTAACTTTGTGTTACAAGGAAAACAAAAAAAAAATATAAACGCGGTGAATTTATTCACGCTCTCAAAAGTTTTACGTCTGAAATCTGTCCATAGAAGTTCTACAAATAAGTAAAAAAGCCGGAGTTTGTTTTCCCTCCCAAACCCATCTACAAATTCACCCACCGACCCACCTCCAAAAAATTGCCCTAAATCTGTGATCATTTTTCTCTCTCGACCAGACA
Source organism: Helicorthomorpha holstii (assembly GCA_013389785.1). Classification (NCBI taxonomy): domain Eukaryota; kingdom Metazoa; phylum Arthropoda; class Diplopoda; order Polydesmida; family Paradoxosomatidae; genus Helicorthomorpha; species Helicorthomorpha holstii. The sequence continues at coordinate 22,768,607 of JAAFCF010006596.1, forward strand.
TTTGTTCATTCAAAGTTTTCTCCCCCATCCAACAACTTCTCTAAATCCAAATCTACAATATTGTGTAACTTCCCTTTCTATGTGGTCTTTCTTTTCAGTCTCCCTATATATTTTCTCTTTCAGTTTATTCTTTGATTTTTACCAATCCAATCGCCTACCTCATTTTGTCGTGAGAACCCTGGTCTTCCACCCACCCATTAACAACCTTAAATCTTCATTTTTTATGGGTCGAGGGGTAATCTACACTACAGTACGTGAGTATGAGTTGATGTATTATTATTATTATACAGTATAGGAGAGGAAGAAGTAAAAGGCAAAAAGACGACCTCGACATTTAGGACATAGTAACAGATGACTGAGATGACCATAAAGCCGTTCGACATACTGTAGCACTGACCTGTGTCAGACCCTCGCAGTTCACTAAATATATTGGGTCACGGTGGTGGAACAAAAAATAAAAGCAAACACAAATATTCAAACATTATAATCAGGACTGCAGTTTCTAGTGGCGAGACTAAGGCTGCAATTCTAAAACCAATAAGTACCAAATTATGTCACTAGAAAATATGGTTTAAAAAAACACAAGTTGTGTTAACAATATAGTAGCCAAATTCAGAGACTAAAATCAATCTAGGACCAACTTAGTCTTTCTAAAAACAATGATAATCAACCTGGACCAAATTTAAACACTAAAAACTTCAAAATTAAGTCTAAAAAGCCAAATTTTTTGTCCTATGTAAAGAAAAAGTATTTTGAATAACATTTAAAACGCATAGTTTCTTATAAACTGATGTTCCCAATGAAATCTAAAAGTTCAATTGCATGTTTTAGCCGTCACTTAGAATTAGTAATCATAAACAAATTAACAACTAAATTCTAGATCTTGAATTCTAATATAGTGACGATGGACAAGTTACTCGTAAATTCCATTGCCCATGCCTAAAAGTCAGCCAATTCAGCCTATTTGATTGAACCTTTTTATAATTATACTCTAATGATTAATTGTTAACTTAATAATTATGATGTATTGTGAACAATTCGTACATTACAAGTTAAATTTTCAATTGACTTAAACCTTTAATTAATCAATTACTGTATTATTAGTGTGAAATGTTAAATGTATGACAAAACAATAAAAAAGCAATGTTATTACGGGTCCTGTATATTGTATCTGATTAAATGAGGTTTCTGTAATGCTTTTGCGAATATGGGAAGCTCGTGATATCGATTTGTTTCAGTGTTTTGAACGTCCCACCGTCAGAGAAAGATGAAAAGAGATGATAAAAAAATAAGTGAAAAAACTAGAGAGAGAGAGAAGAAATAGATAATATAAGAAATACGAATCGATCGTTTGGTAACTCGATGAATTATGAATCAGAAAAAAAAACAGAGCCATTCTCTATAACTTATAAGATTACATAACGTTTCAGTTAATAACACAACCAAATAAAAATGCCTTTATAAATGCTAAATAATTTATTGTTTATATTTTTAACCGAAACAGCTAAGTTTCAACTAATGTTATAATTAAGGACACTAACCGCTCAATTATATTTCATTTATTGAAAACAAAAATCATAATTCTTACAAGTTACACAGTACAATGTTTGGCAATGACATACTGTATTTTTCAGACAAACAAACAAACAATGACCTATCATGACCCCCATAAAAATGATTTCTTTCCTGAGTTTTATATACAGTACACACATTACAGACGAATATAAGGCAGCGTCGTGGACATGTACATTGTACACAAGATGTTGTTTTAGTAATGAGAAAGGTTTTTGTTGGGACTGGTCGTCAAATAAATGTGGTCAACAGAGGTCATCGAGTGCACACACCAAATGCCAAACACAAAAATAAAAACTCAACAACTATACATCTACGTTAAAGTTACTTAATATTACTAAACATGTGCATAATACTGTATGTTCAATCCAATTGACTGACCAAAAAACAATCAATTCAACATGGCTTGTTTTCCTTATGAAAATATAATATTTTGCTAAACATCTGGCGTTCAACTACTATATAACTTAGGCTCCTTTCATAAAATGAAAGAAAAAAAGCTGCTTACATCTCTTACAATTAATTAAATACGAACTGCAAGTCACGTTTAACTCCCTTCACAAGTACACCCTCCACCGAAAAAAATAATATAATTTATGATTTTAAATTTCACAATATTTACATATTTATATCACAATTGCTTACATAGCGACTATTTATTTTAGATTTAAATCGACGTAAGAAATAAGTTATTCGATTTGCAATTTGCCAGGGTTGTCCATAAAGGCACGTCCTTCATAAAATTATTAAAAATGTTTTAAAATGATCTAAAATCTATATGAGAGCCCTATAGTAATTTTTTTCTATTATTTAAGAAACAATATACTGGCATGAACTTCCACTTGAAGAAAGGGAGAGAAGTTATTGGAGGAAATGCCCTCACTTGTTTTTTAAATTTCGATATTTTTAAGTGATTTTTTGCTATTTTTAATCCCATTTGATGACAAAGTATTGATATTTTCATCTATAAAATAAATTGTCTTAACCTCTTGGAATTATTTCTCCAAGAGTTCAAGTATACTGAGTGATTTTCTAAATTCTAACATTTTTTTAAGGCAAGAAAAAGACGAGACAAATCGCCATAGAAACTAATTAGATTCAGTCTCGCTTCTTTATTGAGACTTTTATTTTCATGGAAAAAAAGAAACAAGCAAATCGGCATAGAAACATATATGATTTAGTCTAGTTTTTTATTGATTCAGTAAAAAGTAAACGCTAAAAATAGTGTTCAAATTCCTGTTTTTCTCAATGTGTTGTATCAAGCAAGTTAACAATTTTTCGTTAAATTTGGAAATGGTTTTTTTTTTTTAATTTTAATTTTGGAAGTACAATGGCGTTGTACAAGTATTAACCGTAATTTTTTGTGTCTCTTAAAGAGTCTAGAGTACAGTATACAAAGTATTATACAATATGAAAAACCTAACAAATCAGGAAATATATACAGTACATAAAAAGTAACAGTCTGAAATTGAAAATCAGTCGACTAAAAAGTGATTTCCTCAACCGATATAAACGTACGGGAATAATGGAAGCTGACTGCTTAGAAGAAGGCTTTCAGTCTCTGAAAATAAGCTTTTCGTATATATAATATGGTAAAATGTCTGCGAACAGGAAATTGCAAAGGATGTCGCGCAGACGTCAGTTCCACAATTCACTTATCACCAGATAAATACAGTAATAAAAACACAACATCAAATGCAAGTCATACGCTCTATTCAACAACAAACCATCATCAATAAATCTCAAACGGTTTATATTGAGATTTATATTATTATATAAAAAAATCTTTTCGCTCTCCTTCCCCCACTCCCCCGGAGGTAATACTTTTGTTAACATCAAAAAAATACTAAAAAAAAAAATATAAAATAAACCAAAATTTTTCAATGATTGAATTTGTGGCGTGCGGCGATAACAAAACATCACTGTATCTAAATGCAAACTACATTTATGTCAATGTAAATGCACTTGACATAAAACTCAAAAGTTTGAAACGATTATGAAGTTATGATAAACTTTTTGTTTATACTCAAACCTGACGTCAATAAGACGCAAAGTAATCCAAATGTGCATTGGAAATGCATGGTGCCTCATAAACCTAATTGTTAAGTTCAACGTGACATAAAAATAAAAGTTTGTGCACCGTTTTAAAACTTTTAACAATAACGTAAAAACCAACAGTAAAACATGCATGGCAAGTTTTAAGATTTTTGGAAACTTTTTATTCCAATAAAATTACGAAATAATAAAATTATCTTTTTATCCTGATGCTTGGTGACCCAAATTTCTTATTGTGACCAAACTAAGTTTTATTATTACTGAATCTCAACACTAAAAAAAAATAGATCTCCATTTTTTTATTATAAAATAAATCAATAATAAAATTGGAAAAGTCCAATAGATTAATGGACATCGAAGATATAATATGTCTCTTTTCTCTCATTTCTTTCTTACACTTGGATAAATAGCTGAAAACAAATTCTGATATAGACGCAATTAGGAATCTCATATTTGGCGGCTGAACCCCTCCCCCATCCCCGGGGTTTCCTCCCTCACATAATTATAGCTTACACTGGTAAATAACGACAAAATAACACACACACATATATATATATATAAAAAAAACCAGCAAAGAGGTCATTGGCATCTAAAATTAAACCCACCCTGCATTTATTTAAAATAAAAAACCTCTCAACGACATCAACATGTTGAGTGGGTGGGTGCCGGGTAGGTCAAAATTGAGAAAGAAAAAAAAAATCCCCCATCAACACACATACACAGTGTTCGTGCATTCACATACATTAACGTTAACTAAAAAAGTTTTCAGCATTGGCCTACACACAGTATTTTTTATAATGATTTTTCAGTGTATTTTATATGGCCTTATTTCCATATCAATGTATTCTTTATAAGGTTGTTAGATAGCGCTGCTAAGTTACTTGTTCTGCTCATGCGCATTTTTATCATCTGTCGCCAAAAGAAAAAAAAACTAGGAGTAAAAAACTGTAAATGAAATCTTTGCTTAATGCAGAATGAGATTGAATGTACTTTGCTGCTTGTGTGTATATGTAACATATCCAGGAAGTGGCAAAATCTGTTGATATTGCGCGCGTGTTATATATACGGCATGCGCGCGTGCGCTTTAAAGTTTTCACATCATCCGCCAGCATTGGCCCATTTGTATATGCATTTACAATGATAACGATATTGCGGCTGAAATTGAAAATCCCACCGACTGAAAATCGGCGCTTTATATGCGAAAAAAAAAATACAGGAAATGATGTCGTAGAATAAATTATTACGCCTGAATTGACACGCTGATATAAATTAGTAGTCGGTGCTACTGAAACTGAGACGAGTTCACCGAGAAAAAAAACTTTACTTTTTCTTACCAAAAAACTTACAACGGATTTTTTTAATTCAAAGTGACAAGACACATTTTCGTCAAGAAAAATAATCATAACTATACATCAAATTACTAAAGCGTATACAATATGAACGTAGACAGAATAAATAGTTAAAATAATATTGTCAAAAAAAAAAAAAAAAAAAAAAAAAAAAATTCGCAAAGTAGGAACATCGTGGTTATCAATCTTTCTTTACTTTTGACCCACAGTAAATTTCTAATAGTACTAAAAAATACAAAAAAATTTTTTTTCTCTAATCCGGATTTAATAAAAAGTATTTCTTTTATCTGTAAATATTTAGTTTAATTAGACCAATTTTGGCTAAAGTTCTGATAAATTAAAGTTCACTTTATCTGGTACCTGGGAACAGAAAAATCCATAGATTCACGACTCTCAGGTTGACAACCACTTGAGCTGAAGATGTCATTATAACTGAATATTTTTTATAAGTTACTACCTGAGAGATATTTTAAGCAAAAAAGTATTTTGACAACTTCCTGGTCCTACAGGAATAAAAAAAAAACAACATGGCACACACATTCCCATCCATCTTCATCAGACATAAAAATGCCAGTTACGGTACAGAAAATCATAACTTCATAAGCAACCCCAAAAACATGCCAAAACTTTTACAGACATTGAACTACAAGTACTAATGGCATTTTTTATTCGACAATTTTAATATTTTGAATCTTGCTACGCTTTTCATCCATTATTCTTGTAAATCACATTTTCATGTTTAGCCAGCACATAACATTTGAAGCCTGCAACATAATTGATGATTGCAAAAGTCAAAATTAGAGAAGAAAAAAAATTTATTATTATTTTTTGTATGTGTACAGTATCTTGTGATGTTATTGGCTAATGACATGTAACGACGTACTAAACGCATGTGCCAAAATTGTCTACATCCAAAAAGCTTAATTCAATGACAAAAAAAATATATAAAAGATTGAAAACTGAAGGCAAATTGTTCCCTGTAATTGCCACAGGAGCCCAGCAGCTGACTTAAAAAACAGCAAAGAAAAAAAAAATAAAATAAAAAAGGGTTAAGAATGTAAACTTGCTATCTAGATTATCTTCATAATAGCTGTTGCAGGCCCAGACATAACGACTGAATCGGCGCCAATATAATTAATAGCGTATGTGAAAAATACAGATGAAGACCAATCAGAGTCGCAGAAAAAAATCCAAAACTCTTTTGGACTTTGATCGTTATTTACTCGTACCATTAATGTGCTAATAACGAGTGATTTTCTAAATTGGAACTCAATAAATAAACGAGACTAAATATTACTATTTCTAATTGCAATTAGTCTTACTTATTCATGCAGTTGGGGAAAAAACTGCTAATAAATAAACGAGACAAATTCTTATCGGTTTCAATGGTTATTTTTCCTGTTTTTTCTTCTTGTCATACAGTAAGTGACATTAAGAAAACGAGACACATTCTCATCAGCTCCAATTTCAATTTGGCATGCTTCTTCTTGCCAATTGGAATAAAAAAATGCCAATAAAGAAACTTTCAGTTCCAATGACAATTTTTCCAGTTTCTTTTTCTTACAATGGTTCCTGAAGAAAAGCGTTCCAATTTAAAGATCACCCTGTATAAATTTTGAGTATTACATAGTTACACTGTCTTAGTGTTTTTCGGTAATGTGTTATATACATCAAAAGCATCTTTCTAAACAATATCTAAGTTAAACGAATTACTGTATATCATCGCCATCAATACAGTTCTGTATATAAAATGATAAAAAGAAGAAAAAAAATCGATTTATCTTGAGAATGTAGAGAGGAACCGAGAGAAGTACCGTCGAATGTAGAAACTAAAGAAAGGACGTTCACCTCTCTAACATCAACAATTAAATCTAAGAAGAAGAATAAGAAGAGAAAGAGAGAAATAGAAAAGACACGTTTGAAAATCACGGCTATTCAAGCGTGGAGACATTTACACGAAACATTTTCTCTTTCATTTAAGAAAACTAATTATCGGTTTTCTCAATAACATAAAACTTATTTCCATGCGATGCAATCTTCTCTTTCCAAAATTAATTGTACTTTGACGTGTACATTTGCACACGGCGAACAACATCTAAAACAAATTTAACTTATCTAATTAGCAAACTGGCCACTCAGAACACGTATAGCCGGCTACAGCGCTTTGTCTAAGCTTAAGTTGGGTAATGCGGATATGGACCTATGGATGCGAAAATTGGTTCCATGGCCAAAGAACAACCAAGACCTAATACGGTAAATGTTCAGAAATGGTTGCAAATTTAATTCCTGGAAAAAAGCCATAAATATTCTTATATGCGTTAGTTACTGTAACATTTTAGCACACAACAAGAATACCGTGTAGATTAATTATTAATTTATGGACAGTATGTACATAACTAAATTTTTTTAAGAAACAAAATCTGAGATTTTTTTTGCCGCCAGCGCTCGTGCATATTGCGGCGTAAATTTTATGTCGCGACGCAGCCAGAAAAATAAAATTTTAGCTTTTAAAAAACCAAATTTGACACTTCAAATACAAATATTTAGATCACTAAACTACTGATATACCAATCGTAGTTAATATTAATTTTTGTTGACTCTTAAAACTGTATCAATATACAGTATGTGAGTCAATATGATAAATAAATATAAAAAAGCGTTCGTTAATGATCAGTAAACAACTGCTTTAAAAAATCTCAATTAACAATAAACACCGGAAACGCAATGTTTTACTATTGTAACCAATTAATACTTGGAATTGCCTTGTAAATAAATTACCAATATTATTTAATTTTACTACAGTGACTTATTAAACATCGAAAACACAAAATCAAAATAAATTCATTTAATGATTAGACTATAAAAATAATATGAACTTTATTTCATTGAGATATTGAGTGTGCAAGTAAGCCAAAAAAATGTGAAAATGTCAACCTATAGTAAACGATATAACTGTTGTCTGTGCGTATAGTGCCATTATTTCTTTTAATAATAAAGCCCGTTCAATAAATTAAGGGGGAAAAATTAAGACTGGTACGAAGGATATCGACACTTGTGTCTAAATATCTGATTGCTAGCGTTAAACCCATTTACCATTTTAGACACGTCCTCGAATAATGACGCAAGCAATAACGTAAAAACGTTGCGATAGCGTTGTACGTATCAAAGCACCGCTTCCAAGCGTAATAATCGATGTTTGAGAAATTACGAGCTTGTCGTCGTCTGCACAAGTAAGAAAAACTCAAATAAAAAAATTATTCCACGCTACAAAAAAATATACACACAAAACCCATACAGAAAAAAAATTTAAACAAATCCCTTCAAAATACCTTTATTGTTTGATATTACTCACGCAAAAATATCATAAGCCACCCTTACGTCACCCACCCAATCCAGGATATGCATACCCTCATTATAAACGCAAATTAATTATTTAGGGCGTTGTACGTGTATAATAACATGATATCCAGTGTCCAACCAACCAATGGCTATTTATCTCATCTTTTTTCATGCATTTACGTCAATGGCCAGTACAACATTTTTCCAACCTTTACAAAATTTCACTAACTTGTGTTATCAGTTAATTCTTAATGTTAATTTTAATCACTAAACATTTAACAAAACCTACAAATTAAACGATAAAAAATCAATTTTCTTTATCAGCAACAACAAAAACTATTGGAAATACTGTACATGTGGAATTTCATAGTGGCATTTTCTCTCCTCCCTCGACCCCCCACCCTTCCCTTTGCCCCCTATATCTAACTCATTATGATAATTTAATCCAACATAAAAAGCGATGTTTATCATAAGTACCAACGCATTATAATACTATGTCAAACAAGGCAGATGTTAAATGCCATTCATGTCTCGAATACAAAACTAAAAAAGTCCATTATAAAAAAATACACTCACATTGCTTCAAAAAAATAAATTTACATCGGGCAGAGCTTACCGTGTGTACACTACAACAGTGTTTAATAACTTCCTAGTAATAAAATTAAACCGTTAAATTGCCTAGTTTAGTACACAGTTAATTTGACCAAAAATAAAGATAAGAGTTCCTATTTTTACTTTGACTGATACGGCAACTTACAATTTACCAGTAAATGTTCAAAAATAACAATGCATACAATATTTTATGGGGGAAATCATTTCATTTTCTTCTTTTTCCTTGAAGTGTTGTAAGTTATGTAATGATATACAGATGGCCCTACATAAATTAGAAAGTGTGATTGAGAGATGTACGTTAAAAATAAATTGATATAAAATCATTTAGAAAGGAGGAGTGCATGTACTTGTATTGGTTCCGTTTATAATGCTCTCGTTTCTATAAATGTGGTTGCTAAAAAAAGATGAAAGAATGGGGAAAAAAACTGAAAAGCCAGCTGCTCTACCATTTTTTTCTACTTTATTTTGCTTCCTTGATCCCCAAAACACATGTAGCTAGGTCTTTTTTTAAACAGTAATAACTAATAAGAAAAAAAATTACACATTTTTTACACGAAATTCAGCACTTTTTTAATAGCTTAATAAGCAATCCTATAATTTATAATTTCCAGGAATTCTATAATTAAAAAGGTGAATATCTTTGCTCAAATTTTAAACAGATGTATGACATTTAATTTAGTTACTAAGACGGTATAGCAATTATAATAGCTAAAAATATTTCCTATGTTAGCTTTTTTGTATTTAGAAGTTACAATTTTACCGTTCGTTCATGTAAACATAGAATTTTATTGCACAGGTTCTCATTTCAGCAGTAAAAATCATTGCAAAGCCAACTATTTTAATTAATAGTTTCAACAACACTGCCAATATTAAACAAACATAAATACACAAGATTTACTACAAATTGTTAAACGACAATTAATAGTTTTATTAAATACTCGGATTTAACTTGCTCAGCGGAAATTACAACCCCTGAAATTTTTCAACGTTCAGTAAACGCTGACGATAAATTACCAGAGTAATAATAATGAAAATGCCCGGTTTTCCCGACGTGATAATGTTAAGTTGCTTCATTTTCCCGGCAATTTTCAATGAGCGTGAAATTCGCATTGAACAAAATTAAAAGAGCAAACAAAAAAAAAAGTTATTTAAAAAGCAACGCCCCACTTTACACCCCTATTTTAGTTTGCAAATAACAACGATCTACCAACGCTAAATAGTAAATGCAATGCAAAAAGTTCCCCCTTTCAAGTTCCATCCTAAAGGCTTGCTTGACAACGCATTGTACCACTAGGCGTATCCCCATTTAACCCCTTCGTCCTAAAAAACACAATATAATAAAGTATTAAATAAAAAATTAAAATACGATCTCCAGTAAACCAGTCGCCTTGTTCAAGCAACGTAATAAATAAACTAAAGTTTCTATAAAGCGATATAACGTTTCCTTTCGCCCCAGCCAGTCAGCCAGCCAACCAACCACCAACGCAAACGCAAACTTAACTCTTTCAGCCCTCAACCACCACTTTTGGTTTTTTATAAAAGAACCTGTTCATCTTTCATACTCAGTCTCAGCCATCTATCCAAACCCCCCTCCTATCACCACCACCCCCACCCTCTCGCTCACTTCGTAGATCATAATAATAGAGGGCGCAATAGCAGCTGCCACTGACAGCATCCTAATGCATTTGGACGAGGCCAATACCCTCAAATTTTAAACTGCCGAAAATAAAAAAGGCTACAGAAAATAATGCCACCCTTCTACATATATACTGGATATATTTTTGAAAATTTTAACCCCTTAACCTAACCTCCTCTGTAGTCTGTACCCTCCACACATACATACTTTCACTTTTTACTTCTCCAATCCCCGGGGAATGCCAAACGTCATCCTCCCTGTCTCTCATTGCTATCAAATTTTTTACCGGGTGATTTCTAAATTGAGCCACAGGTTTCGCAGTTAAAAAATAACGAAACTTATCACTTCCAATGTCGATTTTTCTTGTTATTAAAAAGTACCAATAAAGAAACAAGACTAACTTAATGATCACCTGGTCTTATGACGATATTTCCGATATATGACGATATTGCAAAGTTTCAATTAAGAAACATGATACCGTTTATACTATCAGTTTCAATGGAGATTTATCCCGTCTTTTTCAGAACGTGAAAATAAAAACTATTCCAGTTTAGACTATCACCCGGTATATACTGTGTGTTTCAAATCGCATAACACTGATACCACTGTGGGGGGAGGAAGGAATTAAAAGCTAAATTAGTAATAAAAGTTTTTGTAAAAAAAATTCAACACATATTTGGAAGTCTAGACTGCGGGCGTCAAGTCTAATCCTCGTAAATTTTCAAAACAACTGGCGATTAAGTAAGAAGAAAATAACAAAAATATATTAACAAATTTTTTTGATTAGTCGATAATGGAGAATGCTGAGGGTGGTGGATTTAGAGGTGGGTTGGGGGGGAATATGACAAACTCAATACATACAGTACATGTGTGATCTAATAAGATTGATTTAAGTGATAAATAAAGCTGAGATATATTATTATGGTTATAGTGATCAATGTCCATGACTTGCGGGTTTACATGCAATATTAGAAAATTTTATATGTAATCCACCCATTATATAAACACATCTAATTTAATTAAGTTTAAACATAAAAATCCAACACTTGAACTCTTAACTTACACCCATTTAAAGTTGTGTGGTTAAGAAAACGTAATTATATCATTATTTATTAATGGAATTTATTGTAAGTTAAGTTTATTCGTATAAAACCAACAACTACTAATATTAATGAAAATAAGCCAAAAATTTCGGTTAACGTTATTTTAAATAATTCAATAGTGGGATAGACGTCTATTACATTAATTAGTGCTGTACTGAAAAAGTAAATAGTAGTAATTATATAAAGCACCAATAACTTCCGGTTTATGGAATTAACAACATAATCCGGTTAAAATGTCAAAACAAATGACCCATGCAACTAATGACCTAAAAACTGAGATGAGATAATAGGCCACACAAGCAAAATCCAATTAGATCGTTGCTGCACCAAATCATTACGGTTTATTTTAATGTTACAAACTTACAATTACCAAAATAATTAATTAAAAAAAAATAATTGACACAGCAAAACAGCGAATGCTGTTATCGCTACTTTAATAAACTCCTACATAAAAAACGAAATGTCTATACTAAAAAATATTTTTAACTATTTTCAATTTTTAACCGTAACATTACATAACGAGATCGGCAATCTCATCAGCATCATAAGAAAAACTTCAAATCTATTGACAAATCTCTATTGGAATCAAATTAATCCAGTTTCGTGTAAAAACAAACAAATCAAATATGGGTTCAAATCCATGTAATTTATAGACTCATTTCTTTAATAATAATACTAAAGAAACAAGACTAATCTTCATTTTAACTAATATAATTTAGTCTCGTTTGTTTACGAAAACAGCGGTAAGACTTATTAATAATTCGCATAAATGGAGCATTATAACTTTTAGTTACAATTTATCCATAAAGTAATAGTACAGTATAGTAATTCTTCCATCTCGCTTTACTTACAACGAGTTACTTTAAATGCAATAACTTAAAAAACGTTGAGAAACATTGATATTAGATCAAATAAAGTACGGTATTTACCAATTAACATCAGCAATAATAATTGTCTACTTGCAATAATTGGTTTTATTGTTTTTTGCGAGTATAACTTGCTCGAGCCTGTAAAAAGCTTTTGTTCAAACATAATGTAGCAGTGTTAGAGAGTCATTCAATTTCAAACACATTGATTTTCTTCAATCTATAGCAATATTTGACTTGCAAACTAAAAAGTAAAAACGCTCGTATTTACACGGACGCTTTTGTACAACGTTCAAAGAGAACGGAACAAAAAAGAAAAAACTTTTTAAAAACAATTTGCACCACAGAGTTAATCCATGCAAATGGATTTCAAACAAAAGACTTCAAATAATAATAAAAAAGATCCTAATCGATTAATGTTCAATTCAATGTTGTCCATTATTATAATTATTATTCGATGCATACAAAAAAAAAAAAAAAAAAGTAAAAATAAAATAGGCGGATCCATAAAGAGTTAAGTGGGGTGGTTAACGTTTAATTAGCATGGACTACTATTCAGTTCTGAAAATAATTGTAACACTAAGTGAAACCACAACAATAAATATAATCCAGCAAACCAATAAAACACTGTCTTTTTTATTCGAATGAGAACGGAAGCCAATGATACGCACGCCAAATGTACATTTGCGTTTTTCTTAACGACCCATTGCACCACCAGCCACCACCATCACCACATAACACATGGATATTATAAACCATACAACACACATATATACATATACAAGTACACTTGTACATACAGTATATACTGTACATTTAAAGACAACGTTTCAGCGTTACTCGTCACGTTATCCACACGTGTATATAATTTATTTAATGCAAAAGCCATGCATCACATGTTGCTTATAATCTTCAATATGTATCACATATACAATGAATTTTTAACAAGGGACACATTTATGCGCATGTGTATTCCACTGGATGTGTTCACTGCTTCATCTGAAAGACTTTAAATGTTAGGAGATACGTAATTAATCGATAGACAAGAGCGCTAAAAGTAAAAAGTGCCAAAGAGGATAGATAGATAGATAGACTCCATCAGTGCAACCAGATGAATAACAACAAAAAAAAACCACTCATACAGTGCATACAGTGTATAACTCAGTATACGGTGTATCCACCTGCCCTGGAAACGAATCATAAATAATTGCTAAACTGAGTTATGTGAAAGGGGAAGGAACAATCCATAGCAACACACAACCATAACAAACATGGAACATCCTTAACAAAAAAAAATTAAAATGTGTACACTAGGAATACATTTTATTAATTTGCAGTCAATTGTTTGTGGAAGTGTGAAAGACAACGTATGAGTGGTTGTCAACCTATGGAGCATAGCCCAGTGACTCAGTCAATCATCCCAAAAACAGACAAGCAACCACACTAATCCACTTTTGGTTCTCCAATACCGAAATTCCTTTAAATAAATAGCATCGGATGACACTCGAAAAACATCCTCGACATAAGCTTACAATATCAAACTTAATTAGCAAGCTGAAAATAATTACTATTTTAAACAAGTTTTTTGCCTTTAAAAATAAAAAAAATTAAATAAGCTAAAAGTGCTCTGTTCAAACAATAATTTAATACAAGTACAAGTTTTATTGGAGTGTATTTGCGTACTGGATTGTTGCCAGATCGTTTTAATTGCACTAATTACATAGTATCCTGCGAGCTGTAGTAAGTTACTGTATATTCATAATTTTACGCTTGGCTAAATAAATAAAACATATTATACACCCTCCATATATTTCAAAGTATTTAGCGCAACAGCCAATTGTAATGGTATTATATTGTCATTATAAATCGCCATTTACTGTAAAATAACACTGTGTGTGTCAAATTTTCAGAAAAGCAACACTCAATTTAAGTTAATTACACCAATGCTAAATAAATTGTTAATCAACATGTAAAGCAATACTGCATAAAAAAAACCCAACTCATTAATGCATTTCGATAGCAATTTCTTTGAAATCTGCATGATAAGATTTAAGATTTATCTTTTGCCAATTAAAATGTGGTATAGTACCGTATACAGAGAGATTTTTAAAATTGTAACACTTTCTTCATAACATGAAAAAATGAAACAAATCGTCATTGGAACAGATAAGATTTATTCTTGTTTTTACTTGTTAATAAGAGTTTCAATTTCAAAAATCATCCGACTGCCAAGGTTAAATTTAAGACAAGATAAAAGAAAATACAGTAATTGCAAAAATATTTAAAATATAGACAAATTACAGTGCATATAAATAATTTACTGTTTTTTTTTAAAAAAAGCTAACATATTTGTAATATATTTAATGCATCCATTTATTTTAACGGCAAATTCATCTGATGTCATATAGCCCATTAACAAGAGTCAAAACACTCTTTTGAAAGTTGCAGCACATAAAAATGGCAGTGAAATGTGAGACAATAAATTAGCAGACTTCACTGGACACCACACACAGTTACCTTATCCGAACATCGTCTACTTACAACTTAACAGCAAAGCACAAACCGGTACCGAAATACTCTCCAAAGCAAAAAATCTATAAATTAAGTGTAAATGCAATGACGTTGGAAAGAAAGAAAAATAATAATAAAAAACTACACAGTATAGTATACAGTATACCACCATTAATATATTATACTTGTACACATTTGGCCACCAAACCAAACCACCTTTGACTTCACAATAAATGAGTTAAGTCATTAAATTGACTCTTTTTATTTTATTATTTCGATAATACATTTTTGCTTCAAACTGGCAAGTGTAGATTGTAGATGTCTATCGAAATAAGGTGACACCCCATCAAGAATTTTTACGTTAGACCTCCAAACATGTCATCGTGTCCATTACGATTAACATCTTTCCCTTCAGGTCACTGAACGATAAATTGGAAATTATCACCTAGCAAACGACAAGTGAGGCGGACGACGCCATCTTTATCTATATAGTCGAAAATTGATTACCCCAAACATGTACATGTTTATAAGAAAGTGCACACATACACAATACACACAGAAGAGTACAATATACAGTATATACACGTCTATGTAGTTGCCACCATACATAAACTTATATCTACTTCAAAGATCTTCTGGAATACGGTGGCTCGTGTGGCACACGTGCTGTATATTATCGCTTAGGAGTTTTTTTTTTCTTTCTTTTCTTTTTCATACATTTATCTATAATACTAATAACGAGGTTTTTATACACATCTAATATCGATTAGAAAGTAAATATTATATAAAAAAGATAGTGTATATTATATATTGTAGTATAAAGTCGCCATAGTCGACTTAATGGTCAGTATAACATCCGCCACTAAAAATCATATAAAAAGAACCAAACACTTTTCTGTCTACAGTCTACACTAAATTCGCCTTTCATCGTTTAGTTTTAGTTTGAGATACTAAATCCACTTCAAATAATGACCAAATGATCAAATACAAAGCTCACAACACTCTGCAATAATAATAATAATAACTGCAATAGACAGACAGTCAAACACCCTTATTTCAATGGTTTCAATGAATTTAAGGAGAACCATCAGGTGGTGACTGGTGACGGTCAGATGGCGACGGCAACTATGCGTTTGTTTGTTGGGAAAAATGAGCACCAATGTCTTCTTTACAATCATTTTTTATTATTATTTTTTTTTTCCGTATACAAATGCCACTAGCTTATTAGGAAGTAGACTGGAAATGATGTTCACATAATAAAGAAACGCTGCAAAAAGGCAGACATTTTTAGTCAATGCAGAAAGAAAGTAAATTTGTTACGTGCCCAGCTAAACAAATGTTTCTCAAAATTATAGGACATATTAGCACTTGGCAGACATTAGATGTGAAATAGTGATAAACACTTAACACTTTGGTCATACAAATTATAAATCTTTAAAAAAGTAATGGATAGTTTTAATCATAGTCACATATAGTCGATAATAGTCACATTTTATGTCCTAATATGAATCAAATGCTAAAAACTAAATAGCCAATTTAAAGTCCATAAGCTACTATAAATCAAATTTAGTTTCCTAAATCCTAACTCTGTAACCATAACATTTTAGTGTTAAAAACTACCTTTAAAAGCGCCTTTAAAATTCAAATTTTATCTTGAAACTGAAAATGTACTTAAATACCAAACAGTTAAATATTTTAGCTGCTGAAATGGTGGTTCCCACATGCCACAGAAATTCCACCAGCACCAGATTACCGTTCTCTGGAAAATCCTAAAATCCTAATCTGACGCTGTAATATCCTAACATATAGGACATCAATGACAAATCCTGCTCTGGCTTTGCTGCAAGCCCAACAATGATGAAACGTCGTTACAATTAATGCTTTCAAATTAATTACAAACTCAAAACATTTTCCTTTTGGTCATTATAACATAGACGTGCTAAATGCACGGTGTAATGGCCGCTGTAGCAATCATTGGTGATGACCACCAAAACGAAGCTATGAAAACAGTACATGAGAGAGGAAAATAAAAGATAAAAATAAGGGTGGCTATTTGAAATGAGAGAAAAGCTGGTTACAAATGCAAGACCATAGTTTCCAATAAGAAAAGTGGGTCCACTTTACGACTATCCATTGATTCTTGAGCTGCAGAGAGCAAACTAACATCCGATATAAAGTCATATATTATTAGCTACAAGTTTAGTGTACCGTGTGTGGTCAGAGCCTTGGAGAAACGTGAGTTTGACGATATCTAAGTCAAAGCATTTCATGTGAATCCTGTTTAAACGTTTTCCCTATTATCCTTCATTACAAACCATCCTTTAGCTTTTTTTTTCATCCGTTACAAGAAAAAAAAGCTTTTCTTTTCCTCCTTCATTAAATATCGTAGATGGCGTTAAACTATTTTGCTTCTGCAAAGCGTACACGCGGGGTTTTTCGTTCATTTTCCACCAAACTAACGCATACACGTATACACACACGCCATTCCCAGAGGTCTAATTGCCACGCATTTTGATTGCAGACGATTTTTCGCTTTCACTCGTCGTCATAAGATCAAGACTTGAAGAGTGCGAGCGTGTGTGACCATGTGCAAATTACAAACTATCAAAAAGTTGACCAATGGAAACGTTTAAAGCATTCCACTAAATGTCACGACAGTTTCTGTATGCCTGGCACAACAAAATACATTAAAATGTTCATAAAGACGCCTTACCAAAAACTAATCACTTTAGTTAAGTTTAACTCAAATATCTTCAAATCACTAAAAACTAGTTAACTTAAGAATCAGATTAATGTCTCTACTATACTCGTTTTCACAGCATGGATTAAACAAGAGTCTATGGAGCGCAATGTATTCCCAATGCCATTTAAAATACATAGAACTCTATCTACTCTTGCTTGATCGGAGCTGTGAAATAAGTCTAGACCCTCAACATGTCAACATCTTTTATTTCTATTTTCAACTGCAATACTATAAACAAAATCACCTAACTTATACTCAATGCCAATTCAAACCTGACCACAAAATCTATGGAACGTAATGTAGTTCAAATACGTAAAGGAAATGCATAGCGCCTCACAGACTCTGCGTTCTCGTAACTCAATTTCAAAATGGCAGACAAGGCTGTAATTACCACTTAGCAAAAATCAACAAAATTAAGTTAAAATTGCCCAGATTCTCATAACATTGTTGTATGTTATTATTATACTATGAGAGCAAGGTAAAACAACAACGACATAAAAAAAAAACAATTTTCCAAGAAGTTATCGATACTTCTAATTGATGTCGCAAATAGTCATTTGTCATCGATTTTATAATTGGACGTCGAAGAGATATCCATCTTCTATAATAACAATGGTCAAAACAACTCACAAGAATTTTGCCCCTCATTAATTTCACTTATCGTTTGGTCGAAGACGACAAAATTATTGGGTCACTAACAATCAATACTCGCAATCGTTACTTGTTAGAATCCAAAAACAAATTAGTCCAACTAACAATAAGTAACATTAAAAAAGAAAGTTTTGCAGTAAAAACAAAAACAAAAAACTAAGTTTTTAGTTTTCATTTCTCAGATTTACCATCTTTGAACCACAATATATATGTAAGTATAAAAGAGCAAATTAAATTATTAGAATATTGTTATTCCGCTTGGCACATTTCTGGTTTGTTTTCGTTACAACAATTCAGCTAGAACAAAACAACGATAGTAAAAGAAAACACGATTATTAGCAAGTCTTGGATATGGAAGCAATTTCTGGGGGGGTTAAAGAAAAAGACTAGAGAAAAGAGGGGGGGGGGTCCTTCCACTATTTCTGTTTTTTTTCCTCGTGATAGATATATTTAATTTTCTACCCTAACTTCATCCATCCCATCAACTCCCTCGTCTCTTTGTCTTGTTTGGGGAGAAATAAAAAAAGACCTGGGTTTTTTTTGTTATTCTTCCCTCTCTTTTTTTATATTTTTCGGAGTTTTTTTTATATACATACAGTATATACGCACACACACATAGAGTATTGGTGGTATAGTCCCGTCTGTCCATTATACAAAGCGTTCACGTAACTGCATTGTTTGTCGACGCAAGGAATGGCCATAAAAATAGAAGAAAATTATTCCCCTGCTTTCGTCTTTCATATCAATATTGGCCAATATGACAGTATTTTTTTTTGCAATATGCAGACTAATAAGTAATAACCTAAACAACTAATTATTTATACAATTAAGTTAAATTTCCATAATAATTTCAAAGCACAATCAAAAAAATAAAAAATCAAGCATCGTCTCATGCATTATTACAATAGTAAACCAATGCAATGGTTTTACATAATTAAACTGTGCTAGCAAAATAAACTAAAAAAAGATGTAGCTTCATTAAATTAAAAATCAACAGTACAAGCCTATACTGTAACGTTAAATTATAAGCAATGCTGTTTCTAATTAGTGCAATATCAAAATAATCTTTTGTTTACGAAATTAAAACTTGTTTTGATTTTTCTTTTAACTTAAAAGCCTTATTAACTAAATAAGAAATAAAAAAGCCCAATTGAAACAACAACTGCTGCTGAAAATTAGTATTTACAGACCTAAAAAAAATAGAAAATAAATACAGTGTACCTGTATAAGGTATAAGAATGTAAAAGCATTGCAACTTTTTTTGTTGTTGGGTACAAGTTAATTCCCTTAAATAAATAGCCATTAAACGTTCCTCTACTGTAAAACTGTATGTGCTAATAAGAGCTATAATGAAATTTATTATTTTATTTGCACAGCACAACATGCAGTCGAATTAGTCTTGATAAAAAAAATTGATAAAATATAACGAGGCAATTATTACTATTGTTGACGCCGAATACTACAGTGTACATAAATACTTGTAAATTGATGGTAAAAAGCACTAAAATCCAATCCCAATTTCCAACTAACAGTACAATAAAAAAAAGTGAATCCAACAAAAATCCCTGCTTAATAATAATATTATTGCAACATTGATTTAACTTAACATCATTATAAATGCTGCTCTATTATTTATCTTAAAACTGATTACAACGCTTTAAAAAATGCTTTCTGCTAATAACATAGCTAATATATGTTTGCTATTGCATTTCCACTGGAGTGTATTATTTTCTCTCTCATCAACATCCACTCAATGTCATTGGCTACTTACTTCCCGCCATTTCCATAACCACGCCCTTACACCCGATCAATACAGTAATGACAAAATATAAGCATTAGAGTTAGACAGACTAAAAATAAGCTAAAATATAACAGCAAATAAAGTACTTACGATTAAAAATTAATTGTTAATTTCAATTAAAATCCATAATAGTTTTCACGACAATTTTAACTGTTTACGTCACACAAATTCAGCTAAAAAATCGTTTTGTCATCAAATTTTCTGCACTTAAAAATAATTGCTACTATTTAAAAGTAATTAAACTTAACTGCAATTCCAGGCAAATCGCTCAGCCCTAACTAGATTAGCTACTACATTACAAAACAAAAAAAAGATAAATATTTTTAAATAGCTATTTATTTCTTAAAACGTTAATTAAATGCTCTTGTTACAACCGAAACGGTATTTACCATGATCACATAAATTACAGTTAAATAGTTGAGTGATGCATAACATAGTTTAGTTCAATTGACAAATGACAACCATAAAAAAGCAAATACATGCCCTATGCAATTATCAACCAATTTGTAAATAGGATGATTTTAATGGGAGCAGGGAGAGATAAAAAAAAATCTCGTAAATCCTTAACATCTTTTTAAAAAAAAATCTTCGCAATTTTGTTTTTTTTTTTATTTCTCTCTCTCTTTTGCTCATGTTCCCTTGTAATAACTTGGCGTGTAAAGTAATATCCTATCTCTCATCCGTATCCCTCATCCTCAACTGACCCCCCTCTTCAATTTTTTTTATTCTTTACCGTATCTACACAGTGTGTTAAAAAAGCAACCAAAAGAGGATAATATTATGTAAAAAAAATCAAGCTAGTTTCTCCTTTAAAGTAGTGGTTTATGGGTAGAGCTTAACCTAGGGAGAAGCAAAATAATAATAAAAAGTCTAGACGTTTTTTAAGGTTTATTTCTCCTTTTTCTTCTTCTTCTTTTTCTCCTCCACCCCAAACCCTCCCCCTACTTTTCTGTTATTTACTTGTCCATCTAAGTTACAACTTTTAAGGTAAAAAGGTGAGAGAGAATGGAGCTTACAAAACGACCTTCATTTCGCCAGGGAATTTCAGCTATTTGATTGAATTCCTTAAGGAATAAGATAGCGTCTTGTAAGCCACCGTAGAAGAAAATTTGAAAACACGTCAAACCGAATAAAATAAATCGTCAAATAATATAAAAGTGTAAGCATTAATTTCAAATCCAGAAAGCAAATCCGTTTCAATGCTTCAACAGCACAAAGAAAAAAGAAAAAAAAACTAAACCGAAGAACAGACCAAGCAAGTAACATGTACAGTATATTGGATCATACTAAACAATTCTGGTAAAATACTTTGTTGTATTTCATTCACTCTATTTAACGTTGAGGTGTTAAAAAAAATTCTTAAAATTACTTAACTAGAAATTATTGTGATCATTTAAACCTACCTCAAAATCTATGACAAAATTTGTACGCCGATATACAGTATCACATGGATCTTCAGGAATAAACAAAAGTATTTGATGCTATAAAGAAAAAAAAAGAAAACAAAAACCTATTAAAATTTAAATCCGATGATCATTTTGTTAAAACAGAAAATCTCTCGATCGATTAATTCAATTTTTAATTATTTTGGTGATCTTAATAAATGTTAATTTACAGCCAACTTTAAGTAAAAGAGAAAAAAATCTATAGAAAAATTCAAATTTCGCTAGATCAAAACCACGAAACATCTAAATTCAATTTAGACATCTCAGGAGAATTTTCGTAAAATTCAGGGGAATTTTGGACAAACTAGTAAAATTTTGCAATCTTTTATTTATATCTGTCAAGTTTAGTAAAACGTTCAATTTCACTGTCTAGTAATCAAAAAAAATGCAGTACCAATATTTTTTAGTATTTTAAAATAAACATTTAATTTGTCAATTTGTACTGTAAAGCTAACGGCAATGTGCAAAGTCATGTTTGTAAACGCAAAAATTTCCAATTTTTCAACTTCAATTACTCCCATATCCAAACGAGCAGTTTAAAGTACGATAACATTGCACCATGTTTGACTTCTGGTTGCATATATAAAAACTCATTTACAATTAAAATCACTTGACATCACTTCACATCTACAACTCAATCATTACACACATACATCAGCCATTGCAAAACCCCCTACATACAATATTAGACCATTCATTATTCATTACAAAACGTTTTTTTTATAAAATCTCTAAATCTTATATGGAAAATATTTGAAAGTTGCACCCACACTCTATACAAAATGTATAAAAAAATAGATTTTTTTGTGTCAAATTATGTGGAATTGTGTGCGATGATGGTTGATGGTTGTGGCGTTGGGCGATGATATACCACGCACACAAGCTTTTTTTTCACACTCACAGTCTCTACTGTACCAACAATTCAGTATTTTTTTCTGTTTTTTTTTTCCTTCTTCCCCACCTTCTTAAATTACTCCCACCTCCAAAAATCCTCCCACTCCCATTCCACTTCATCTAAAGTACCCCTGCACTACACCCCCTCACATCCCTCTCCATTCTGTGTTTTTATCTTTTCCCTACAAATACATGCTATACACTTAGAAGCATCTCATTTTGCAACACCAACATCCCCCACCCACCTCTTCATGTCCTCCCCCACCCCTTCTCCCCCCACAAAAGTCTTCACTATGCTCTCACGTTATGTGTGTGCATAACATGTGGTTAAAAAATCACCTATGTTCACGCACAAACACATTCACTTGTGTATACACATCAGCAAAAACCATGAAAAAAACATTACGGTAGAACAGTGAGTGGAGAAAGACACAGAGAAAAAAATGTATATATATATAAAAAAATTGGTAGGCGGATTTTTAAGCCCTTAGTAAAAAAAATTATGTGGGGGGTGAGAGGGGAGGGGAATAAGAAGAAGAATATGCGAGAGAGTTCGTCAACAATTGCACCGGTTACGAAGGTGTGCCCACATTTAAGTGCTGTGCAATTTTCCTATTTAAACTCATTTTTGCTTTTCTCGTATAAGACGAAAATATTTTTTCAGAAGATAAAATGCAATTTTTTATAAGCTTAATTTCTACAGTACAATCACTCCCCTTAAAAACCTTCCCGTTAATACTCAGTACTCTGCCAAATTACAGTATATAACAACACATTAGCCAACACCTGTGATTCTACAATTCAAAGCCATACAAACTGGCATAATATCACACATAGTGCAAAAAGAAAATCGACTTAAATCGTTTAGGAACAGCAATGCCATAATCTTTTAAAATAGCTGATAATGCTCTTAAAAAGCCCATCGGAAGTTGTACTTAACATAAACGCCAATTTTTAACTTTCAAATTATAATATCGTTAAACTAAAAACATCTGAAACTGCAGTTAACTATGGCAATTTAGTAAAAACAGATAAGAAAACCCAAATAGCCTTCCATTGGTCTAAAGTGACTAACTTTTAAGACGCTAAGGTGTTTTAGATACCAAAATTATTTTTGCGACATTTGGATTTTTCTACTTAAAATTATTTTTTCATGTAATCCAGTCTCTTTAATTGGTTCTACTTTAAAAAATTACCAATTAATTTCGCCATTACTAAATTTCCAAATACATTTTTCTCAAATACCAACAAAAAAGTCACAGACGCAATTATCTTTATAAAATCATCAAAAAAAAAAAAATGTAATTTGCGCTTAATACTTGTAATGCCGCATTGTGCTGTATTATGATATGGAAATTGTTGAATATCTTTACAATAACATAATGATAAAAGCAACATTTTTATATCTATATAAAAAAAAGCTTTAGTAAACAGCTGTGAGTAGTGCTCGTAATGTAAAGAGTTTGTTGTTAGTTTCGTATCAAAGATGGAAATCTCCAAACAAACTCATCATAATGAAAAATCTGGGGGTTTCACTGTTGGTTGGAAACAGTTGCAAGCACTCACTACTGCACACTGCACACCCCAAGCTTTCAGTTCAGCTCAGATCGTCGTCATTTGAATAAACGCCAACTGAACAAATGGCTTATACGCCGCACTAAAAAACGTCTCCAGTGATTTTTTTATTTCCAAATTTCCTTTTCCTTCTCCTAAACCAAAAATAAAAAAACTCCTACTACTGTACTATAGTAGTACTGCAACAGTCATCCCCTCCCCTTCCCTCCCCCACTTTTCCTCATCTACCAACTGTTTTTTACAGGAAAACTGATAAAAAACTCAACCGCCACTGCAAACAATACCTCGCTTCTTCCACCTTTTAATAATACTATTAGAACAAAGTCAAAGGCAATTTCACTTTATGCCACGCCGAATCTGACCACAGAGTCGATAAAGCACCGTGGATTTCCAATGCAAATTTAAATTACATTGCGCCCTATAAATTCTGTTATTAGATTCGACGTGACATATAGACGAATCAAAATTAACTACATAATCAACAAAACTTTTTATCAAACAATATCTTGTTATATTTTTTTGATGTTACAGGTATTTTTTATGAAAAAATTTCAAATGGCTCACTAATTGCCGAAAAATTGCTCAGCTTATTAAAAGCCAAAATGTGATTTGCCAATGGCTATACCTTGATCAAGCCAATTAGTTTCCAAATTAACTAATACTTTTATTTAATAATGATACCCAACAAAAATCCTACACACTTTTATCTCACAAGACTTTATACCCGGGTGATCCTAAAAAATTTATTCGCACAATAAAGAAACGAGAAAAATATCAATACAAAGCCACGCAATTTCTTCCCGTTTCTTTATTGCCATGAACACGTATCTTATGATCACCGTGTATTAAAATAAGTTAAGTTCTAAATAGCATAAAAGTTGCACATGTCTTCGTAAATGTCAATGTCAAATAAACTCATTTTATTTCTAATGCGACACTGTTTTGTTTATTTAAACTGCGGTTGACGTTCATTAAATGAAAAGCTTGACGTTTCGTTACTATAATTGTCATTTTGAGACATGAAAGAATAAAAAAAAAATAAAAATTGTGTTTTGATATGAAGCAGCACATATGCGGTGCTGTCTGTGGTATTAGATAGACGTACAGTAGACGTGCGATTGACCTAGCAACCTGAAAAACATTGACTGTCGACAGTTTAAAATTGATGTCAACCACATGCTAAATAGTCTGAGTTTAGTCTTCCTCTCTCTCTAGCCGACTCTATTCAAAATAACATGTATATTTTTCTATACAATACAATCAACCTTCAAAATCATCAACGTCAAATATGACAAATTTTGTTTATACACAAATCAAAACGCATATGGTTTTAGTTTGTTATTTTTTTGGCTGATATGTCGTAATTATCACTGCATATTGTTTAATTATTTGACTAAATCAATGTCACTGTCAAACGTAACGGTAAAAATGTATGACGTCACATCCAAATTTGTAAGTGGATTTTCTTACTGTGTTTAAATTTATATTTTTAGAACTAATTTCAGTACATTTTTGAATAATTCATCCAGTCTAAAAGTGGTTTCTACATTACATTTTTATACAAGTTTAATTCAGTATATTTTTTAGTCATTTTTGTAAGTTTCAGTCTAATTACATTTACAATTTTGTCTAATTCAGTACATATTGTACATAAACTGTCTATACATTATAATTCTTATAATTATTTTCTTGTACTACAAAAAATTAAACGATCAATTTGAGTCATCTTTTCAAAAACTAATCCAAAGTAACTTAAACAGCTAATATTCCGGATTTATAATGAACAAGTGCTTATAGTGTTTTTCCTGCTAAAACGTTGACTTCGACTAATGAGCTATCTTTAATTGTGCTGTTATATTAAATTTATTGTGCTAGCTCTACTTTTTTTTTTTTGTTTTTGTTTTGCTGGACTCAGATTTATTCTGCCTCCTAAACCCCATCATCATCACCACCCCCTCTATTATTACTAACAACGCTGACGACGTTTTAAGGCTTGATTATAATTATGTCTGCAGACGCAATAACACTGTTGGCGTACATAACATTGACGCCGGCTTATTTGAGTAAAGCAACGATATACGATGACAGCGTAAATAAGAAAACGCTGAGTTATTAGCAACTAAAAGCGCTTTAATCAACTGTCACCTCAAGTGAGATCAACAAAATAGCCAGGTTCGGCTTTCGATCCAATTTCAAACCAACATCATAATACAGTAATGCATTTCAAAAAAAATAATATTTCAGCACTACACAAAAAATATATATATGAAAAAACACATTCTTTGCTTAACGAACAAAAGCAAACTAAATAAACCAAAAATTTAATATTGAATTCGACAAAACAACAGATAATAAACCCAATAACAAACTTATTCTCATAATCATCAGACACAGATAAATCACAGAGTCTATGGCAAGCAATGTACAGTATTTAAATACATTGTGCGTCATAGACTCTAAAATATAACGTTCACTCGACTAATTCGTGATGTTAAAATCAGAATTATAATAATAGCGTCACAAAGTGAGCTTCTGACATCATTCTACCGTGCGTCATACTCAAGCTACTCGCCATTGGTCAAAAACTAGATGAACTTCTACATTACTGAAGTTAACAAAGTAAACATTACTAATACGTTGGTAGTGTAGTATATTCCATAGATTTAAACCAGACGTTACGGCGGAAGAAAACTATGGATTCGATATATCGTGAAGATTGAATGTGTCAGTGGCATTAAATGGCGTTGGGTCCACGCACACACACGATATGGCATGTTTGGTTGATGTATATTGACAGCAATTTATAAGCTCTCTCTCTCCCCCCCCTACCACCACCCATTCCCCCACATTTCTCCCACCAGCTCTCCTTATTTCCTCCCTCACTCTCTTTTCCATAGCAGCTCCTTTCTTTTTGGGTTTATGATATCGATTTTTGTGTATGGCCAAATTCATTCGGAATTCGAAGTCTGTGCGATCGTTTGTGTATAATGGAGGTTTGGCGTACATTATTATTTCTATATATATAAGGCAGTCGAACCGATTACAGTTTATTGAACGATTTATATTCCTAAGGTGATTGACATCGCCATTCATCGTTAACCATCAAACGAGCTTAAACATAACATGAAAGCAAAAAAAAAAAAAAAAAATAATGATCGATTTTTAATCGAAGAAAAAAATATAATTGCAATTCTAACACGTATAATAAAGTACCGCTATCAGTCTAATATCAGTATCAATTTAAAAACGAGACTAAATCGTATCAGTTCCAATGTCAATATTTACCGTTTATTTCTAGCCATCATTTAAAAAAAAAGAGTTCCAATTTTAAATTATAAAAAAAATTAAGATTCGTTAAATAAAAATGGCAGTTTATAGTATTTTCTACGATAAATAAGTGCCACTATAATTTTAGCCAAAAATTATATAATATGTGGTCGTATCGTGTTTTATCCACAAAAAAAAGGCTTGGATATACAGCGTTCGGCATATAAAAGAGAAAAAAAGAGAAAGGGAGGTGTGTACTGGTCATTCAGGTATATCCTGTCATTTGTGCAAATGTACCCATTAGTAAAGCGTGTGCGGTTCGCTTATTATACACATGGCTCTTTAGTTAGGCAGCCCTGCAATTCGATGGTTACTAAAGGGGAAATAGAGGACATGGTCAAACCAGGGAGGGTTGGTTGGGTTGTAAAGCACAATACACAATGAGGGAGTGGTCAAAATCAAACCCCTTTTTTGTTTGATCCTCCTTTCACTTTCCCCAACCGGTCAGGGAAAGAGAGAGAGAGAGAAAAAAAGGCACCCAATACTAAATTAAGCCTTAAAACCCAAAAAAAAGTATAATCCAGCAAATAAGGCTTTTACTGACAACAATAATAACTGTGATTAAAATTAATTTGTTGGTTTATTCACAATGTCTTTAAAAAAAGAAGAGTAAAATACAGTTATTTCTAGTTAAATCTAGATGACTCGAGGAAATACAGTTGAATTGTATATGTTTAAGAATATTTTGTCGAATTGTAATCCAAATTTCAACAACTGTTTTGGTCAAATTCTACTGTATATTTTTTTTTGTTGTACAATATAATAATTAATAATTTTCAAAATGAAAGCACTTTTGCCATTGAAACTAATCCGATTTAATTTTGTTTTTCTAATTCGCACATTTTCCAATTTATAAAATCATCCGGTATAAAACTGATAAATACGTGTTCCTATGTATATACCGACAATAAATAAACGAAAATCCATTCGGTTTATTCCCGTTTCTTTATTGCCAACATGAACAAGTAACTGCATATCTTACGATCACCCTGTATAGTGTACAAAATGGCGTTGGCTGAGTCAAACGAAGCCAATAGCAACTAGCAAAGCGTCTAATATCCGCAATGCATAATACTAATAGCAAGTGCAGGCATATCTGGCAAATCCAAGGATTAAATTAATGATGGTCATATATTTGTGAATGGCTACAGTACACATACACAACCTTAATGTACATATACAGCATCCACGTAAATGCCTTGAGCAAAATGGCTGAGAGAAAATGAGAGAGAATGGGGAAGCTTTTGTCTTATCTTTTGGCCACAAAAATGTCGGACTATGAACAAAAACAATAAACTTAATAGAACAATGAATCATGAATAATAGTTTATTGAAATAAAGCTGCTTGATTAAAAGCAGTAAATTAACGCCAGGACCAAAAGCACCCACTACACAACTGGTCCTAAAGCAAATAAGTACATGGATCCACGAGATATTAATCCAGAATAAAAATTAAGAATTGATTCCAGTCGTTATAACAGAGGGAACAAAAAATGAGGGATTTTAAAGGCAGTGTTGAATAAGTATGGGATTGGGGAATAGGGGCAAGAAAACAAGGGATGGGGTGGAGGAGAGAAAATAAGAAAAAGCGGTTCCATAACGGATACGAAGCAGGTTTCCAAGGTATTCATTGCATTTTCATTTTTACTACCGGCTGAATGTTATTGTTGGTCGTTGGGAAAACAATGCGAAATTCGCGGATAAAAGATCTTAGTACTGCGTGAGAAGAATGAGAAAAATATAACAATAATAAAAACAATAAAAACGACATACTGTATATATAAATTAAATATTTGTTAGAGCCAATAAGACGCTTACACACACATGAGAATGTCTATATAAAGAAATCAGAGTGTAAATGAAATATATCAAAACCAAACAAGCTGAATGTTTATAAGCTCCAAATAGAAGTAATAGACATTACTTTAAAAAAAATAATAAAAACATCCAAGATATATTTGTAATATTATACTTGTATGACTAAACAATAACATAATACAACACTATAATGCAAGATTTGGCAAATTGATGGTTTCCATAGAAATTAAGAAAATAAGTTACTATTGCATTCAATAGCAATAAATCTCGAACAACAGGAAATATGTTGGTATGTCATGAATTTAATTCTGGATACCCGAGTGTTTTTGGTTTTGTATGTAACTTCCAGATAATGTAAACAACAAGATCATCTAAAGAATAATAATAATAAAAAAAAATAAATCGCCAACAAAAACACATTTGGCCCATATAAACAACGTAATCCAATATGTACTGTAATATTGAATGCACAATCAAAACCGATATATTTTGATGAAAAACAAAAAGTATTTTCCCGATTTCCATGTTTTTTCCACTAAAGTACAGTACAATGTGCTATTACGACCGCGTAAGTAAAATCAGTTGATGGTAAATGTAATAAACAAAATTTACATTAATGTTTCTGATAAAAGTAATGTAAACATGAGTGGATATATTTATCGTAATATGCCGTTATGTATCATTCATGATCTTGATATTTAGTTTCAAGAGGGAAATGGAAATAAATTCAAATATTATACGGTATACCCACAGCAACGTGTATAGCTCTACAACTAATGGAAAAATATTTTTTAAAAACATTTCTTCCTGTTTAATAACACAATATGTATTTCACCAAGTTTGGAGTTCCCATCCGTTACTTAAAACCAATGTTATAAAGTCAATAATATTTTTCACATAATTGCTTTAGTATTAAACTCAAATATCAAGGTTATATTGAATTTTTACGACACGTCACGTAACCATTAAACAGTATCGTAACAAAAAATATAAAAAAAACCACTACTGAAATAATTTGTAGTTCAATATCGGAATAAAGTGATTCTTAAAAACTTTTGCTATAATTTAGGTTACAAATGACATGATGATGGGTTTCAAAGCTCTATACAGTGTATTAATACACTTTCAAAATAAATAAAAAATATCTCAATAGGAATTTTATTAATATAATAAGTTGACATAGTCACAGTCCCCTAAAAAAAAACAATTAAAAATGGCTGTAGCTCACGAATCTTAATTACAATGAAAATGTAAAATAAAAAGAAATTTCTAACCAAGTTTTCATAATATTTTGCGATTTAAGATTCATATTGCTCGCTAATAAAATAATCACATCTTATCACAAATAAAACACCGGTTTTTTGCCAACCATCGATTCTTTTTGATCAGCAAATTGATTTTTTTCAAGTTAAAGTAAATAAAGTTGAAGTTTTCTCTTTATTTTCCGGTGCTATTAAATATTACACAAGATTTATGTTTACTTATAACTTATAAGTAATGTTTAAGTAATACCGACTCAAACGTTTGCCAAAGAAAAATAAAATAATATATTAGCACAGGCACCATTATATTAATTAGTTTAAACCAGTTTTAAAAAACCAACAATTTGGTTACCGGTATTATAAAACATAAGAAAACATAAGTGCAAGAAGCCAACTCACATTAATTACACCAAAGTCAGTGGTGTATATTGTAAACACATAAAAAGTAGCGAGAAAACAGCTTGTACATATACAATATAGCACAAACATGTACAAGACGGCACCAGCTTTCTTGAGCTGAGACTACCACTAAATAAAAGAAACAATTGGTCCACCCTTCACCCACCCACCCTGCTGGCTTCCCTCTCCTCCTGCTCTTTAATCCTACCGCCATCACTAAATAAATAACCGCCACTGATGACGTTAGCCGTTACAATGTTACAGTGCTATAGTTACTACATATACAGACCCTTACTTTTAGGTCCACGATAAAACAACAGCCATTATTACATTTTTACCATGTCCCATTGCCACCATCACTTCCTCCTAGCATTACCATCAACCCCTCCCATATTTCATCTGTCATGTAATACTGCCTATAAAAAGATACACTTCAAAATTTCAGCTTGACATTACCAAAACCAACTCAAAAGTTCAAAACAATAGGCATCGTTCAGTCAAAAGTGGTCCTAAATGAGCAAAATCCAAATCCAGTACAATTATATCAAGTCAAAAAATGATGATTATAATCGTTTACGTTATTAATCCAGGTACTTAATGGCCATCATTTATGATTAGAATCACACAAAAAAATATATATTTTATTTTACAACACACTGCGTGAGTGTATGTAAATATTATATCGTACTGCACATATGGTATTCAATAAATAGATCCACCGCTAAATGTCAATATTTAAACAGAAAAGAAAAGCCACGTATTTATTAAATACGGTTAAATAAGCGAGCGAATAAATGAATATAGCGTATTATTGGTATTAGAGAGATGAATGTGTTTCATTTAACTTCAATTATAATTGCTCATACCACTGAACAATAATATTAAACGACATGATGGAATAACGACAACACCAAATTCGGTTAAGCAACCAGACATAATCTCATAGACGCCAAATTCAGCCAAAATTTAATCATCTTTGAATCTGCATATTAAATTCCAAACTTGGTTTCTACAAGTAACAAGTGTAACTTAGGTTGTATAGGAAATTTTTAGAATGGAAATCTCCATTTAAGTCAAAAATTTAATGCATGAACTTCATGCTGTGCAATTTGTGCTGTTAGCAATTTTGTAAACAAATAAATTTAATCAAATCCAAAAGTTGTGAAGCTTGTCTGATTAATCAATTTCTTGTATCTCCACGTTTCCGGTTTTTTTCTTACAAAAAATGTAAATTGTAAATGTAATTTAAAATCAGAAATTTACACAGCTTCAAAAATCAAAAAAATGCAGAAAACGACTAGAAATGTTAACTCTTAGTAATAATTTTCTTTATATCCTACGATTAAATGACATCACATTTTACTGTGTGCAAACACAAAACTAATACATCAAGATTCAAATTAAATTCAAACTTTGCGCCACTAATTACTATCTAAACTAATTTCTTTTGAAAATACGTTTTTAACAACTACTTATCGTAAAGTAATAAATGTTGCCAATCAAAATCAAAAATTAAACCCCAAAAAGAAATACTTTTATGCCTTAGAAATAATATTTTACGTCCTAATAGCTAAAAACAGTTATAAATAGAGTCACACAACAAGCTTCATCGTTGCAATAGCTACCGTATATTTCTGATTATACCGTAACTACGTTACATATAAAACCTTCTTTTAAATCCAACGTCAACACACAAAAAAAATGTATTAATTAATTTTTGTTAAATAAACTTATTAATTCGTCATTAATGAAGAGTTTCGATGCAATATGTTGACACTTGCATTTCAATGTACACTTTGGACGAATGAGAAAGAACCAACAATAATAACATATACAGTACGTAGCCTAAAGGTTTCCCAGCTTATAAACGCACATCAAAAACATTAAACGTCTAATGGAGAGCCTCGCTGTTAAATAATAAAATACATACAGTATATTAATAATTAATCTGATATTTTCATATAGTTCGACTACAACGACGAGAGCTGGAGTTGCCAGGCGGATTTCTTTTATGTATTTTTTGGGTCCGCGTGTTATATGAACGCAAACTCGTGCAGTGTGCACCATATTACGTTAGTACGTATGGTATACTGTACATGAATGTATGATACACTAAAAATCGTAAAAATAAAATCTCACCATTTTAACGTCGATCTCTCTTCGTGTACGTGAGTGTTTGTATACTTGATTTAAATAATAAAAAAAATCTCTTTTCCATTGAAGCGATGCATAAAAATAAAGAAAATATGATGTCTTTGAGATTTGATTTACATTAGGTCCTCGCACCGTTCCACGAATACCGCTTGGTCATCATAAATTTATGTCAAAAGATCAATTTCTATGCATGAAAGATTCTCGTTCATTCGCATCAAATAAAATTTCATAGCGAACTGACAACAGGTAGAATAATATTAATGTCAACGATAATAAACTATAAAGGTGACCTTTGCTTAATGTAATGGCGATTTGCACTTATCCCTAGAGCTTGGAAAGACTGATCCATTTCCTCCTATGTAAATTTAAATTCAAAACACAACACCCAAAGTAATCCCAATAAAAATTTTACAAAAAATACTAAAAAAAAAACAAACAACGGTATTAATTAACAAAAAAATTACAATTATGTTTCAGGAAACAATTGAACAGTAAAGTACTGAATTAAATTTGATTTCACTCCCAACAAACATTGTACTAATAAATCGGTTATCAGTATGTACAGTAGTTGTATTTCCAGTGGTTAAAGATAATAAAATTATCAAACATAATGTAGTTTGGTACATTCAAATCACTTTTAACAAAACTTCCGAAAGACCCAATAGTACGCATGCATGTAGAATAATCATTTACATACTGTATGCGTACTTTTACTCAAAAAAACCTAGAATAAATATAATAATCTTTACCGTATATCTATAAAAATTCTATTACATCAAACTTCATCGGTTAATATGTTTACATCAATTTAAATATGCTCTTGAGAATTACAAGAAAGAAAAGTTAAAACGCAATTTTTAATAACATCAAAACTATACAAAATGTTAATCAAAAAATTATTTTTGCGCAAAGTTCATGGTATCCAAAAGCAAAATTTGTCAATGTCACTTTATAATTTTTTTTTTTGTTTTTTAGCGACCATGTAAATCCACAGCAAGTTATATAAAAATTGCAAATAACCCTGCATCATAAACTGCAGCTCCTCCCTCTTTTGGCCGCTGCCAATAAACTGACCATACGGTAGAACGTTATGAAAATCAACGTCTCACCGGATAAACTTCATAATATTGTATTCACGCCATCAATCACTATTCTGTCACCAAAATAAAACAACAATGCTTTTTCCTCATTTTCACTGAACCATACATAGGACGTTTAAACAATCATCTACATTCTACAACCAACTGCACCGGTACATGTCTAGTTTATAAGCATATAAATTTACAAAACAAAACAACAACTAAAAAAGGCATCTTACATTAGCAAATGTCGTAAATGCACAAAATAAAATGCTAGCCTAGTCAATCACTGCTTCATAACTCAGTAAAGGCATGTTTAATAGCATCATATGGGTACAGTACGTTTGTAAGGGAGAGTGGAAGTATTGAACAGTGGAGTGAATGGGTGGTAGGGAAATTGAGAAAAAGAGAGCGATTTTTTCTTTTTTTTTGAAATCCCTGTAACAATCACAAGCCGATTATCACGCTGTGTGTGGATGATCAATAAGTGTGGATAGTAAAAAAAACGAAACATATTTCGCATCTACTGATGAAACATATTCAAATTCACACCATGTGAATCAACGCATCCACATACAGTATGAACTTACATAAAGTGTGAGAGTTTAGACTTCATACATAAACGAATTACTCGTCATGCCGAATTAAATTACTCTACAGAAAACTGTGCAATTGCTTATTGTACATTGAGTGCAAGGGAAAACAAGCCAGGTCATGACATCACACTACACCAACATAATGTAAAAACTGCTTTTACGTCAAGACCAAATTATAGCAAAAACAAATCATTTCAGTTACAGTATATCCAAAATAAATCTAGTGCTTTAATTACAAAAATATTTCAGACGAAAATACTGTATGTTATTCAATTAACAAAGTTGTTCAAAAATAGTCACGTAAATGTAAGTCTCAAAACGTCAATTTGATTGGTTTAATTTAACTAGAAAAATTCTAAGTTAACGTTAACAGCATTTTATTTTTTTATTACCTGATACGATATATTGCTAATAAGTTAAGTTTTGGTTTCACGACAATTTTCGTGATGTATTTAATTAGAAAACCACAAGGCATGCATCGACAAAATTCAAGAGAAAATTTCATTAAACATCTTTAGCATAGTATAACGTTCAACATGACGTCAAAGGCAAAATAACAAGCAGAAGAAGAAAAAAATCAAAACCTGTAATAGATTGAAAAGTGCGTGAAGAATAAATAAGAAGAGAGCGAAAAATATATCTCGATAACATCCAGTTAATAATTTCATAATTTTAGTATTCAACTGTGTGTGAACCCGAGAACAAACGTTATTACAGTAGTTTGATGGAAGCAATCCGAAACCATTGCTAGATCAATGTCAATTTGATTTCAATAGAAAAAAAAATTTCTGGCCACATCTACACCGAGATAACATCTTCCACTGAAATATCAAATACTGTGTGATATCACATACACACATATCTCCCCCTTCCCCTCCAGATATATTCCCCCCACTTTTTCAATCTTGAGTTTTTTCCCGCTCGTTTAAAATGAAAGAGGAAAAAAAAATGAAATGAAAAGTTGGCACAATTTAATTTCTGACTGCAAGGACGCGCGAGCCATGGCCCTAAATAAGATTTTTTTTTTTTTTTGGGAAAATCGGTGTAGTAAAAGTCCGCATACGGTGTCATATGTTGATGGGGGGAAGAAGAGGGGGGTGGGAGAGAATGAAAAATTGGGTGGAGTGATTGGGAGGTCAAAGGTGAGATCATACAAGCGCGAGAGGGAACAAAATCAGGGTCAGTTCAAGTGAGGTTCCATATAAAAATGAAACAAGACCTTTTTTTTATTATTTTCCAGGGATTGAATATAAGGCGACTAAACCCTGGGTATAGCGCCCCGCCGTGGTCGCAAATAAAAAATATGGAAAACTAAAGGATCTTTATATCCATCAGGGTGAGGGAGAAAGAACCCAGCACCATTACTACCACCAACAACCATACTTTCTCCCAAAATGATAAGCCAAAAACTTGGTCGAAGAAGTAGGGGGGTCAAACAGAAGGGAATAAAATATAAAAAACGAGGATTTTTTTACAGGGGAATTTTCTTCTTTGAGCGGGGGAAAACATTAGAGGGAAATGCATAATGATGAATAAGAGTGAGTGAAAAAAAAGGGAAGGAAGAAAAAAAAAACCGTCCAGAACCAACAACAAAAAAAGCTGCTGTTATGCATGTAAATGAGCAGAAGGGGGACCACTAATAGGACCTTGTTGAAGACAAGCTGACCCAGAGACCAAATCTAGTTGAACGAATAAATACATGTAAAAAATTATTTCGATGATCCATCGACCTTATTTTCTCTTTCCCTTCAGTCAGTTTGACCATCAATTTCAGTTAGGACCCCCTTTCCAAAAAAAAAAAACAAACTCGGTGACCCTAAAATATTTCACCTAAAATTTGTATTTCTCCCCCAATATGTAACTACTAACTTAGTCTACTGCCTCGATTTACACGTTACACATTTTGCCAAGCATCAACAATCAAACATTTGGGTTAAATAACGAAACGCTGTATTTAATAAGGGGATTAAAAAAAACCAAAAGTTAAACACCCATCTCACTTTTAAAAAAAATAAATAATAAAAAATGATAGGTTATGGCCAAGGACATTGGTGTACCTTGCCCTCCATTAAATATACAATTACTTTCCAGTGTAGTGAATATATGCAGTCCTAAACGACCTTCAAAATTAATAGAAAAAAAATTAACGGCTTAAAAAATCACCCCCTTAAAGCATGTTAGGCAATTCTACATTATACAGAGTAAAAAAAAATTTAAACAACATTTATCTTGTAAGTACATCTCTTCCTTAAATTACACAACGACGAGGAAAAAAAATCATCAAACATAATAAACACAAAAAGCAAAGATATTCAATGTGTCGTCGAGTACAGTGTACAAGACTATTGTATCCAGCAAAAATACCATTGTCTCATAAGAAGAAGAAAATATAATGGATGATAGTAATATATGATGGCAGCTACTGACCAGTGGGTAAACTGAAACAGTAGACTTAGGCCAAGTTGACATTGTTAATCCAGCAAATAATAATTACGGGAGACGAAAACGAAAATGAAAAAAAAAAGCGAAATCTACTGTATATTATAGCCCTTGCTGTAAGGGACAAAGAAGTATTGGGGCACGAAAGACAATGTTATTACATTCCCAACACTAAATCTAATAAATAATAAAATACATACACACACGCAATATATCAATAATATCAAATTATACAGAGTATTTCCATGGCAGCAATAAAAGGATAAAAGTTCAATTATAAATCGGCCAATTAACAAAGCTTAATAAAAACACATTGGCCATAATTATTTGGCAAATATAATAAATTGCCGTAATATAATATATCGATATGAATGATTGTTTCATTAAAAATGTATTTTGCAATTATTCTTATTGTTTGTATATAGCTACAGTATGTACTGTAACTTATAATAATTATTCACTTTCTAAGCATAACTGTAAACAGAATAAATTAGGTATTTATAATTATAACATTTAACATACAGTACTTTCATGAAAACATTTGTCAGCATTTGGCTAATAAATAATTGGCGTTAAAATAAAAAAAAATATGCATTTATGAAATGCAGTAGAAATTACAAATGGTTTTCCATATAAGCTTTTTGATAATTTGCTGTCAAATTAGCTTAATAACATTACATTATGTTAATGCAAAAATATCACACTATAATCGATACAGCGTTATATAATTCCAACGTTAATTACCGATATTCAAATCTAATTAATTACTGTAATAATTTACATTCACAAGCAAAGATGAGTATCTTAATTTTGCAGCTCTTAACAAACTGTATGATCTTCATGCCTAAACACTAATGACACTTTCATCTTTATCATAGAAAGTAACAGCTGAAGGAAACTTTATAATAAAAATTATGCGATTAACCAATAACATCGCCTACAAAAATCAATTCAAATATGAACATCTGTATTATTTCTCTACAGTATTCCAAAATACAAATAAATAATTATTGAGCTGCTAAAAGCAGAAACGATTCTATTCGCATTTATTACAAAACCCAATTGGCATTACTTTAGAAAACTGACTTGCAATATTTTTAATTGTAAAGTCTCAATTTAATTGCTGAATTTTATTGTACTATTTTACTAAATATTAGCAAACTTCAAATACGTTTTCAGCCACATTTTTTTTACTGTAGCTGTGTCATAATTTGCAGTTCTAAAAGATGCTAACATCTTGTTCTGGTCATATATCATCTAGTAGCAAACTTTCAACGACAACTTAATTTTGTTTGACTGGTCAGTGTAATTGCAACTGTGAAACGATATAAAAATCCAGAGACTTTCAAGTTAAATGTATGGCATTTATTGGGTTTACATCAGCACACACGATCAAAAGAGCTTATTCAGTCAAGAAACACATGATATCCTCTTCCCTCGCATACTTTTCATCTTACATCCACATCTCATTTTCTTTAGATCGACTTACACACCAACTTAAACTATACAATAAATGTATCTACTGTATATATCAAAATTCTACAGAGAAACATTGAGAAATAATAGTTCACCCCATCAACCAACAAACCAAATCGATTCAAATTAATAAAAGCAATCATCTACGTCAATTTCTCCCAATTGGTTCCTTTTCTGCACCGCACAATGTCGAATTTCCCTCCCCTTCAAATGCAAACGATAACTTTTCATGTAATCCTTATTATTACTATTATTATTATTAGTACCAACGACAATCTTATAGGGCACAATGTCATCACCGTTCAAAGCTATATGTTATCCCCAGTCTACATTCAGAACAGCCATAAAAATCCCTTAGCGAAAATGACCAACAAAATTGGATGATTCGCGCATTTCTAAAGCCAATTATGATCAATGTCGTCACTTCTATTAATCAATACAGTACAGCAAAATCAGGCTTAGAACTACTGTATTTCGAAACAAATAACAACAAGCAACTCACTGGCGCGTAAGTTCTATGTAATTAGTACTAAAAAAATTAAAATAAGTTGATTTAACAGGTCAAATAAATCTCCAGAAAACCGGCATTTAAAGTCTCTATTAATTGTCTAAAATATACAAAACGGTCAAATAAATGTATAAATAAATTATCGTCGTACCACCGTCGATCAGTCGCTATAAAAATTCTTATGCTCATAACTCAATAATTCGATGTCTATTTTAGCATAACAAATATGATTAAATTTGACACCATAACATTTTATCAGCCAGTAAAGTTAACTGCAATTTGAGTATGATATAACATATGAAAGTTTTAACAAATTAAAAAAAAAATAAGTTGTATACAGTATATCTACAACATCCGCAATAGTTTGCATGCCACGTACAATGTCGACCACCGTGACCAACTCACAATCCAAAAGGTGAATACCCCCAGACAAACACTCCTTCAATACCTCAGCTATAAATAAACTTTTATAAAAAAAATTTCCTTCAATCAAACAGGAAGAAATCTCAGCAAGACATAAAAAAAACAATTTTACAAATAATTACAATTACAAAAAAAAAAAAAAAACTCTTGTGTCTGCATTCTTCCTTCTACTCAAAAGTAAAAAAAAAAATTCTTTTCAGCAAAAGAAAAACAATAATCTTAACGTCTTCGAATTTGCATTTCAAATCCCTCTTTCCACGTTTAATTTACAGCTCTAAATCGTCAATTAATTCCTTAAGACAGAACGATTGATAACATCAATTAGAAACAGTGCCTCGTCTCATTAATCAACCATGGACGAAAGATTAGCCAGAATAAGATAACATAGGAAAAAAGGAAAATAAAAAATAATGATGTACCAAACGTTCATTACCTTTACACAGCCGTATTGTTGATGAGCTTCCATTGGGGAAAATTTCTTTTTTCCACTGAATGATCGTTGAATTAGCACAAACACTGACACCCGTAAATTGCACACAGAAAAACACACTAAAATCACACAAGTAGGTGTTGTAAATTGAATGCCACAAATTTATCCAATACCAATAATAATAATTATAACAGCAACGGCAATAATAATAATAATGCAAGTATGAACATTGAAGGAGCTACCACATCCAACATGAAAATGTGTGTATG
Organism: Helicorthomorpha holstii; assembly: GCA_013389785.1. Classification (NCBI taxonomy): domain Eukaryota; kingdom Metazoa; phylum Arthropoda; class Diplopoda; order Polydesmida; family Paradoxosomatidae; genus Helicorthomorpha; species Helicorthomorpha holstii. The sequence goes on from JAAFCF010006596.1 coordinate 22,808,939, forward strand.
TGCACATGTTGTCGAAGCCCATTCATTCCAAACACTAAATCCCATTCATATACACAGTAGACTCGACTGTAGACTACCAAACACTACCACTACCACCACCAACAACCACCACCACCATTTGGAATTCGCTGATTTACACCAAGACGTTGAAAATCTCCAGACGAAAATGCGATGAAGAATGAAGAAAAAACACACCAAGATGTGATTGTTGTATTTATAATAAGGCAAAATGTTAAATCCCGACTTTGCTTTATTATTGTTGCTTCTTCTTCAAATTAATTAACCCTGCTTCGAATTTACACAAATAAAACGACCAAAAACGACTATAAATAAAATAAATATTTTTGAAGAAAATATAAGAATAACGCTGTTGCCATGGATAAAAAATTCAGATAAAACAGAATGCAAATCCATTATTATCATACAATTATCATAAAAATAATTAATTAACTTACTAATAATTCTCAATCTTAAAATATAGCAATGCCAACATCTCAAAAAAAGAAATTCCAAGTTTAACTGAAAAATAAATTTACCGTAGATCTTTTATGTTTTGCCGGCATTATTCCAAAAAAAAAAATAATTATAATTATTAGAAAAAAATGGGGAGCAAAGTTAAAATTCAAACTGTATCATATGAATTTTTTCCTGAAGATGAAGCTTGCAGCATTGTATATGATGAAATGCCAGCTGTAGTCTTGCATAATAGTGAAAAGCAGCTTTTGTGGAGAGATACTTCAACTCGACTCTAAATTTGGGTCTGTAGTGGCAGAGCAGTAGCAAGTCGAAAGGCAATGTTGGATTTTAAAATATAATCACGCGATTATTACACACGGTGGCGGCGGCGAAGATGTTGCTGGAGAGATGATGATGGTGATGCCGCCGACCGACGACGCAACGAATCCGACGGTTGAGCGAAAAAATAAATCAGGCCATTTGCAACAGCAGCACCATCGTATTCAGTATAATATTCTATTGCTTTCTTCACGCATTCATTATTATTACCAGTGTTTGACGTATTCAAGCATAATACAGAAACAGGCTCGGCAAGTCATTAGACGATTTGAAAATAAAGCACACCGAGAAAACCTACTTTGTGTATTGGGCAAAATAGCGTGCTTTTCAAATGTACACATAAGGAAGATTCCATTGAAAAACAATAAACGGCAAGAATGACGATGTCGACGGCGGTGGTGGCGGCGTTTGCACTAGTTTCAACGCGGATGATTTTCTCTCAGATCCGCAGAAAAAATTATGACCGAATCCTTTATTACCGGCAGGGCTGTAAATTTAATTTCCATTCATTTCCGAATACATATATTTACCTTGTAAGTTTCCTTTCTGTTAAATATTACTTATATGCAGCCAAAAAATTCAGTAGATGTGAAAGAATAAAATTCATAGTTGCAGAAATGAACGTGGTTGCAGTTTTCCCATATCGAACATTATAATAAAAACCGATACTACTGTATGTGTATGTAATGTGTGCTAGTGTTGTTATTGTGTATATGTAATGCACTCTCTTCTATCATATTTTTTTTCTGCTTATTCCCTCATATTTTTTGTGTGTATATGCCTGTTTTATTATATGTTATTTTGTATTAATATATGCGTGTGTATGCATGTGCTTATTGTGCATGTACAGTATGTATGTGCGTGTTATGTGTGATGCATTGAAACCGAAACCCCTCAAATGGGCTTCTCTTTCTTCGGCGTAACACCGGTGTCTACCGCCAAATGGCGCGGCAGTCGCTTTCACACGAGGCCGCAGAGCCTTCAGGAGCGACCGAATGATGACTGCCGATTGCATTATTATTTTTACGGCGATCGAACATTCCAAACAGTCCGCCACCGTCACCGTTGCTTCGGCCGCCGCCACCGACGCTGCTGCTTGCTGCATAATAATAACTCATGGCAGACGTTAAATAACGCTGCCATGTCTACGATGCAGCAAACCAAAAAATACAGTCTATCTAGTAAATAAGGTCACTATGTGACTGAATTTATTTAAATAATGTGATTGCATAAGTGGATATATTTCTCAGTTTTAAAATTTTTCGCTCAATTAAAAAACGCCATAAAAAACGGTCATCACAATATCCACAAAAGTGAATAAAATTACAGAAATTACTGTATTGTTATAACTTTTACGCATTATTGAAACAATTCACTAAGTAATGTAAATATCCTTGGAAATTTAATGTTATTAGTTCTTAGAAATAATGTACAAATACAGTGTACAGTACAGTGTATGGCATTGCACTCTTATGTCAGTTAAACACCCATTAGTACTAGTTAAATACGCCAAAGCGTTTTTTCTGTATACATTTGATTCTGAATACAATGCTTTTCATATATTTTTTAAAGGTTTTAGAAACATATAGAGCTGGCTGGGGGTTTAGTTGCAGATTGCAGACGGTGTGCTTCTACGAAAAGTAATGAAATAAGGTTTAAAATTTTCCAAGATACCGGTCGCTTGGGAAATAAACTGAAAGACAAAAACTGAAAAAGATGCGTCGTGGAACTTCTTGGTAAGGATAAACATTTTAGTGTTACAATATTTTTTGGTGATCATGATCTAAGTTAGCAACAGTCCAAATCCACGGTTCTACTCCTCTCAATTCCACACGCGTCATTATATACAGTACAATACCATCAAACTGGTTCTCACAAGTCGGATTTTATTTTGACATCATTACAGGTATAATTTAGCATTTTAGCTCATTCAAAGAACATATAAAATCTAGCAAAATCTTATTTCTTCCTTAACTTAGAATTATTATCCAGCAGCAACAGCATCAGTGTCGCCAAATATACAGTCATACACATTATACAGCACAGAATACTGTACGTCGTTCAATAGCGTTATATTTGTCCCCATTTCCCCAAAATTCTCACACAGTCAAACACATTACACACAAGTACATATGACGAAATAATGCCATTTGAATAGTGATAACGATGTCGATAACAGGCAAAGACATTTTCGTAAATCGTTTTTTCTTCACACACTCACAAGTACAGTAACTTATTTTTTCTCCTTGACACTTTTCCCGGAATCAAAAAGCCAGGGTTTTCACTCCTAAAGCACTAAGTTACTACTTCACTTTGCCATCTTATAATATCATAATAACAATGATTCTACACCCACTACTGTACATTGCACAATGCTACATATATTGTGCATAAAACCACCATACGAAACAATTCTCAGCTGCTAATGATTACGTTTTCTTACTCCAAAAAAAATCAAAAAAAAACTATATACAAGAATATGTATTAACTGTGATTTTATACGTCGTATATGGTGCTAGACTTCTGAAATAACACAGCTCACCAGTTCATGATTCAAAATTCAAATAAGAAACGCATGGTGGAACCCCCTGTTCCCCCACCCCACCTCTTCCCTTTAGAAAATCATTCTTCTATGTCTCATTTTTTTTGTAACCACCCCTTGAAACACCATTACTCCTCATTTTTTATATGTTGTGTAGTTGCAGGATTTGTTACCACCCCCACAGATCTAATTCCTCCCTTTCTCTAGCCTCAGCCCACGGGTCTCTCGATTACAAAATTTCCTGAGTGAGTGTATACAGTATGTGGACAGCTCCAATCATAAATTGGGCGAGCGAGATCATGTCATAAACGCGCAGTGTGCAACACTAGTCATCGCTAAAGGCAACGTAACAAAAATACAAAAAATAAAAACGCACACAATATACTGTGTATTGTACATTGTACATCTATTCGTCCAACATCTACTCAGCCTTAATTCAAATTTGAACACGACTACTGGAGTAGTGAAAACGTCTCTAAGGAGTAAGGAACTGATATTCCCATCCATTTACACTGCCATGAGCAAATGTACATAGGCGTTTAATCTGACCATTTGAATTCATGTACATGATTCGCTGACATTTAACGCTTACTCACTCACAGGCATTACATTATCCGTCTCACAACTTGGTCGTTAGAGCAAAGAATAAATTATCTATATACAGTATAGCATTATAAATCTTAAGAGCACTGTAATGAAATGCAAGGTATAACCAATGCCTAACACGATTTATTTAATTCCCCCAGAAGTAAATTTAAAATTCTAATTAAATTTTTTTTTCAGTGTACAAAACTTTAAATTAATCTATTTGACGTAATCGTCTTGAACACTTTTTTTCCTAAGATATACTGTAATCCAATTGGATTAAAATCGGCATTTATAGAAGTATTGTTTATGGTTAAATAAGAAATGACAATCGCTAAACGCCATCAGTGCTCTTAAAATAATGAAATTTACAAAAATATTTTATCTACAGTACAAATAAAATGTTAATAATCGCCAACAGGAACATTAAAATACATATACAAAATGTAAATTTCAGCATTTTGACTTGTTCGTCACTTTAATCTAGATTAAAATTTATTTTGATTGCGACGAATCCAATCGTCTTTTTTAATTTAATTCAGAATAAACAAGTCCTATAAAACTAACTTATTCTGCACTTAATGGATGTCCATCACCGTAAATTTAAACTTAAACGGTCGAACATAAAAAATAATCGTAAATGTAACAAGTTATAATGTTTCAAAGGCTTGACACATGAGTTTGAATTTGGTCAATGACCCACACACTAAGTTAACTTATGTACCGAACATGCACTGTATAATTGTACAGTATGGCGCCAGTTTAATAGCGTCATTGAGCACATCTTAAACTTAAAAAGTTTCCCCAGTTAACTATAATCATAACTAATTACACCTCAGAATAATAATATAACATTAAAGATAAAACCCAAAATTCCAATTTAAAAAAATAAAATATTTTAAATTTAAATTCTAAAGCTGAAATGCATTACTATACCCTATTCAATTTTGTATTTGTCTTTTTGTGTGTTTAATGTCTACCGGTAATTAAAAAAGATCTTATAAAAAAAAAAAAAAAATATGTGAAGATCAGAAAAGCACGAAAAGATTGCAGACGTTAGCCAGACGTTCAACGCGTTTTTTATGCTTTTTACACATTATATAAAAGTACATCACTCTCTCTTTTCTTCTAGTCACTGCGTAGTTCCCCTTCACTTCTCCCGCCAACACCCTACCCACTCCTCATCCTCCTCTCTTATACTTCACAACTTTAGAGAAACTTGAAGAAAGATCAGCTTCTTAGATACCACCCTATTCAAATTTGGTTAAGGATAATTTTGTTCCTATATGGACAGAATCCACCTATTATTCCATCTATCCATCCCTCCCTCCACTTTCTCCAATCTTTATTCTACCTCCCTCATTTTCATCTTTTCCAATTTCAACTTAAATCTTGAAGGAGGATTCCCCCACCCCTTCTTCCAACCGCCATTGCTTCTTTTCATTGGAGTCTGGAACCCCCTACTCCTCTTTCTTCTCGCTATAAGTAACGTAGAAAAATTCAAAGATTGACCTCCTCGACGTCGGATGATTTTTTTTGTAACCCTCAAACCCCCAGCCATCCATCCATCTGGAGGTTGATGTATGTGTGTGTATAGTATACAGTATATGCACACACAGCTCAGTGTAGATGGTAGAAAACGCTAAAAAATGAGATAGGATGGTGCGGGGTGAATGTATTTGGGATGCAGAAAGAAAAGAACTTTCCTCTTCCCTAAAAAACCTCACTTCAACCTTCACCCATGCCAGTGCTACCATCCACCCCATCCCTTTATATAGAATTAGAAAGTGAAAAAAAAAATCAAGCGGCCCACCCTTTCAGAAAATAAAAAATAAATAAATCTCCCACTTCCCACGAATTATATCCATATACACTGAATACAGTACTCAATATGCTCATCCCATACATTTATGCCGGTAACGTGAAAGTACATGGTCATGGTTCTTCTTCAGGGTTTTTTTTTTAATTTAGAAATAAAAAATAAAAATATTTTTTTTCTTCTCTTTTTTTTAGTCTTTACATTGTTGTCGTTTAAAGTTTTGAAGGAGATGGAAGAGTAGTGCCAAGAAAAAAGACAAACATTAAAGAATTGAGATTATTCAATCTTGAAAATGTCTTGGGAGATAAAGTTTAAAGTGAACTTGTCAGATCCACCGTGTTGAATGGTATTCCCATCCCACTCCATGGTGAAAACCATTATTTGGACAAATTTCAAATGCAATGCAGTCAACAATGATTATTTATTAGTGAATTTGTTTGCTAATTAGAATTCAATTTTGTTCAAATTAATGTTAAAAAGTCATTACAACTCAAATGATAAAAAAATATTAAAAAAAAACTATTGATTAAAATTATTTAAGGTTTTCGTATAAACTTTAAGCCTCAAGACACCAAATTCTTGCAAATACATTAGTTAAAAAGTTGAGATAATTTATGCAGTGCTTTCTTTATCGTGTTACATTTAAATAATTATGTAAACGAGTACTACATTTTGCAGCTGAAACGTAGTTAATCGTAATGTCAAACGATAGAAAATTGCTTGTTTTTTTTTTTAAATTAAGACGAACAAGGTCAAAGTATGACTAACAATCATACCCCATGATTTAACTATCCAACTAAGAATTTCCTGCAACATGGAATTATATAGGATTGCTAATAAGGGTTGGCGACATACAAATTTTGTATATCTGCTAAGGCTAAAAGTTCAAAAAGATATCAACAACCATGTAATCGTGACCAATAAATTTCAAGTTAAACACCAAAGTGACGAAGGAAAAAAAACCAGACCAGCAAAAAAGTAATAATAAAAACGTTGATTTAGCAAAATATCACAAGACTGCATTTATACTGTATAGCAGAATTACACATGACTGTGCTAAGGCAAAGGATTTACTGTATATTTGATTGTCAACCTGAGAGTCGCGGGTACGTCAAAATTATATTTTAGCTACTCAAAAGCATTGAACAATGTACACTAATTATATTTATCAATTCTTTAAAAATAAATAATTCATTAACACATCGTAAAATAGTTACATTATTATAAACTAAAAATTTTGAAGCAAAAATAAACTCGCAAAAACTAAAAAAAAACTCTAATAAGAAGGTTGACAACCAGAAAGTGAAAAATAACAATAAAAAAATAGTTTAAATAAAAAAAAATACACGGTAAAACTATCCAGGTAATGAGGCGTGCAAAAGTCGTTGATGTAAATCGTTATTTACCATTTTTTAAAAATCCCCACCCATAATAATAATTCTTTAATTCTACGCAAAATAGGTTGGTTTCCCGTCTGCTCGTATATTTCAGACAGGAATTATGCCAAAAAAAATGTCTGGATAACTTTCTCCTTACGAACAGCAAACAACACACAAGTTAACAAACAAAACTCTCCGCCCCACCAACTACTTCTTCCTTTTACCTGGAATGGAAATGGGGTAAAAAAAAAAATAAAAGGGTTGACCTTGCTTAACCCTATTCAAACTTCCACACGTTTTCTCTCCCCAGTCCCCCCACTTCACCTTCAGAAAATAAAAAATAAAATTTCAAATTCAAAGCTACAGAGTTACAAAACCCATTTTTTGTTGTTATTGTATATACTTTTGCAACTATGCAAGTAACATGCAACAACCTTAGCAAAACTCTTTCCTTAAAAGACAACAGCAACTAAAATCAAATAAAAAATCATCATCTGGCCATTCACTTCTGCAACCTTTCGTTTTCTAGCCTCTTTTTTGGTGCAACATATAAGATAGAGAGTGCGTGTATTTAAAAAAGTAACAAATACAATAATAATTATGAAACAAACACTAAAAATAAATACTTGAATGCTTACAGGAGCTGCAATTCTAATCATAAGTCAAAACCGAGTTATAAGGTGAAATTCAAACAGCATATGCAATACTCATTGTAAAATTAATAGATACAGTATTATTGCTGTCACAAATAAATCATTAAAAATTCTGATTAATAATTGTACAATATTTAAAACGTAGCAATGAGGCAATTTTCCCATTGCACGAATTCAATGTTGACATAAAGTGTGCCAATTATTTGAAATCAGGCAATATTAAAACATAACAGGAATTAATATAGCATTATTTAAGTTTAAAACAAAATTAAAAAAAAAAAAATAGTCAGCCATACTTTTGACTTAGTTGGAAGCGCTTTTACTTTATAGCTCACTGTAACCACTATACTGACCAAATTTATACACAAAAATCCACCAAAACAAATCGTAAAAGTCAACGTTTCTATATTTAATAGTAAGAATAATTTTCTTAACGATTCTTAAATTCACTGTACTAAAAACCTTATTTAAATTAAAATGGTAAACACCGCTGCAAAGGTTGAAGAGAGGGATCTAAGACGAATATTTCCATCGGTTGCCACTTGAGGACGCTAGATAACATTACTTCAAAAACCCGCCAAATTTAAGAGCAATAAACTTTTATTTACAGTACCGATACAAAAAAAAACTTTAAATCTATATATTCCTTCTCAAAAACAGAAAAATCCAAACACTTATTAAAACCAAATCACGTCATTACCAAGACAACGTCAGCCATCATTATTTCAAGTGTTAAAAAGCATTCAAAAGAGTATCAACAAATCTACCAAACTAACATTATTTTATTACTTCTAAATTAAATCATTCACGTTAATATTTACCATAAAAAATTTCCTATCAAAATTACTCTTAAATCAAGAATTCCGTTTATTTTTTTTCAGCCGAACGCGTGAATTTAATTACAATATTTAAAATGTTTAAATAAAATTGACCCAGATAATTATATCTGTCTTCTTTTCCATCCTATAAATACCTTAATTTAACTTATTAAGATAAAATCATGGATCCTTACTTCCAGATTAATAGCTTGATTAATACCACTCGATGACATTAGACTATATAAATTAACACTAAACCATAAGGCGTCCACATCACTGACCAATTGATCCAACTTCAAACATTTATAACAATAAACCTTTTTTTTAAAAAAAAAATGTCTCAATAATGCCCCATTCTTTTATAGTTAAGTTATCCCGAAATACCCCATCGATAATAATTTGTCTGGTCGACATTTAAGCCTATAAAAGCCAGGTAAATGAAACCAAACACAGTGTAACAAGACATCTTATATTGGCAAATAGTGCTGTAAAAACTAATAATGTACACGAAGCAAGGGCATCGATCACAATTGCTGACGTAGCTAAAAATCATCCTATTATATTGCGAGTTATAGATATTTGCAAGTTGAAGAAGAAAAAAAAAAGTTATTGCAACGATATAAAAGTATGGAAATAATGTTCGGCTGCACGCCAACCATAAATGAATAAATTGGGCCTTTCTAATCTAATGCGTACGTGACAGACAGAAATTATGTGCAATTATGCGAATATAACACAAGTCATAAAAAGCATATCTACTCGTACATGCGCAGTAGATAAGGCAAACCGGACCTCATTTGAATATTGACTGATGCAATCACTTTCGCTATTCCCCAACCCCCTCCCGCAAAAAATAATAACAAACACAGTTTAGAAATGCTGTTGGAGAATTAAAAAAAGCGAACTCCAAATCAATAATAAAAATGCAAGCAGCCTGGGTGGAAAGAGAGAGAGAGAGAAAAAATGACTTCAAAGCACTTGAACTTGTAATAGCCTCTCGAGAAGAAATAGCATAGGTCATTGGAAACACGACACTACTGTTTACCACCCTCCTCACCCCCCATCAAAACCCAAATGTCTCACAAAGTCAATTACTAATACTCCTTTGTTAATAGTCGACTTGTTTACCAACATTTTGCAATCAAGTTTTAAAAACACAACATTTACACAAAACAATGTCGTGCAGGGTAGTAGTACTTTCTTTTTTTACTTTTAAAAAACAATGTCATTAACTTTGAAATCCATATGATGGCCATTAAATATTAAAATAATAAAAATATTTAACGTGATGTTTCGAAATTATTAACATCATGGAATCTTAATGATTTAATTAAAAAAGTACTCTTAAGTTAAATACTCTTAAGTTATCTACAGTAAGATACAGAAAAAATATTTCAAAATTTCGAGACACATTTATGGGGAAAAAATGTTATAAGTATATAAATAGATTACTTGTAAATTTATTTTAACAAAATCTTTTTTTAGATAATCTGTACTATTTACTTATGGTATCCTATCAAAGTAAAATTATTGCTGAAATTTAGTAAAATTTCATTAAAAATGCTAAATTAAGTAAAACACAAATATAAAAGAATAAATCAAAATAATAAAATCTAATAAAAAATCTACAATTTCAAAATATCTAGGCTTTGGGCATATATTGTAAGTACAAAATGGTCCTACAGTACAAAGGGTAGTTTTCTTAATTAAAACACATACCCGGTACTGAACAGTTTTTACAGTGTTAATAAAGAAAGAAAGCTAAATATTTTTCGTTCCATAATACCATAATTTTCTTACCATAAAAAAAGTATTTCAATATATAAAAAGTGAACTAAAATAAATAAACAAATATTTTATATTTGATTTTGCGTCAACCATTATTAAAAAAATACCAAAAATAAAAAATATAATAATTTGATAAATTTAAAATTCAAACCACAATAAAACAAAGGTAATTATCACACCACTATGCTACTCATTTCCATCACTTAGCATAAAACAAAAAAAAAAAATAAAAAATCAAACCTATTGCGTATATTAAAAAAATCGTCCGCAAGTGAAATTTCACATAAACCGTTTAATATGCGTTGCGCGTATAACCAGTCCACTTATCCACTTCATAACAGAAGCCCAACCAGTCCACATTATATTTAAAGTAAATTAACGTCAGACTAATAATAAATTGAAGGGTAACGAAAATTATATCACATATGCTATTGACAAACTTCCGTTCAAACAACCACACAAAAAAATAAAAATACAAGTAAAAAAAAGACAAAGAGCTTTGTTTTATAATAATATTTGTGAGCTGTTGCACGCACCAACCTAATGAACAAAATTAAATCCAAAAAAAAATTGCTAGAATTTTTTTACATGGACATATGCTTTAATAATAAAACAAGAAACGGGAAGCTGAAAACAAAAAGCCTAAAAAGCTATTGGTTGTACAAAAATAATAACTGTTACACATTAATATAAGTTTGGACACAACAGTTGTCAATTGCCATTTTCCATTGGTGTTTTCAAGGTTTTAAAAGCCACTGGAAAACAATAGTACCGGAAATTTAAATAGTTCATTTAGACATAAGGGGATGCCCAATAGCAAAAAAAAAAAGAAAAAAAAGAAACGTCTTAATGTAAAAAAAAAAAAAAAAGTTAAAGGCCCTTACATCATTTTTACTCCATGAACATTATGAGAAAAAAGAGTTACAGTAATTCATTTACGATTTTTTAATTATTTTTTTTCATTAATTTTTTTTGCAACATAAAAAAATCTACTTAAAAATCAATATAAAAAACTGCCTCGTTTTTTTATGAGTGAAACAGGTAAGCCTATAGGTTTTTTTTTTTTTTAAATTTCGTGTTGCTGATGTAGACTTCCTGAATAATAACTATTAACTGGCCGATTTCGCCACATTCACTCATAATTTGATTCCTCTAAATTTCTAAAAAGTCTCACGCTAAAGCTATATATTTTTACCACTTTAACCGTGTCAAAGAAATAATGCAAAACAAAATAAAGTATTAAAAACCATTTTTGCTCCAAGGCTCCTTCATATCAAGCTACTACATATTTATTTTTAAAATAATTATAAGTGTTTGAAATTTATTTTATAGCGTTTGCGTGAATCTAAAGTGAATGCCTACTTTTGCAAAGTAGCAATGTTAAATGCAAAAAAAAAAAAAAGTCTACAGTATATCAAAATAAAAAAAAAATTTGAAGGTCTGTGTTATTAACTTATTATCTTGTTAAGCGTTGACTTCGTTACTTTACAATTATAGTTGTTAACAGCTACTGTATTTGGACATATTAAAATGCCATTGCATTCAATAAGTAATATTAAGGGTCGTCCTATATATTAGAGTAAGTTCTAGTAGCCTAACATAATCAAACTCAACCTAATTAGAGTAATTTCAATTCGATTTTGTGAATTTTTTCTTCATGTTTTTGTGAGAAACTTTTTAGACGACTCATGTTGTCATATATAAAGTTTCCTTAAACACAGTAATTAAATATTATAAAATTGATACCACCGCTTTATCGGGTTGTATTTTAATTGCTCTGATTTTACCGATCAAAATAATTGCTGTAATATTAAATTATTCTGTCTCAATTAAGAAGATTGTTAATTAACCCATGATGTTGTCCCTATAGGGATTGTAATTCTATATAAATAGGCTTACAATTATTAGTCTGGCCTTTGCAAAATCCTCCACGGCAACTTCATTAGAAAATTACGAACCAAATATTTATCAAGCAAAAACTATAGCATTTTAACAATTACACCAGTAATTAAAAATCCTAATTTAAACTTACACAATACAATCAACTGCGTTCATTTATTATTGATACCAGCTGATTGGCAGAAATCAACCACAAATATTCCAATCATTGCCAACACTAAAAACAATTTTGCATTAATTTAAAAATAAACACCCAAGTTCAAGCACAAAGTAACTGCCCAATGCCACTCAATATGAGGTCATTACAAATTCTACAGTCTTTCTATGTCGCAAACAAAACTGCAGTTCTAAAAATGTTGAATACCAGACAAGAAATAATGATGTCAATGGCATTTAAGATAGCATCTAATAAACCTTAAAAACATTACAGTAAAAAAAAGTTAAGGTTTATTTACACTAATAGTTATAGGCTAATAATCGTGTAATTATAAATGACTTTCTATCAAAGTATACAAAATTAACCATTTAAACTATAACAGTGCTCCAACTTATTTAACAAACAACCATTAATTTTCATTTTGTATTTTTCAAACTGATCAATTTAAAAATAGACCATCGAAACCATTATAATGAAAATCACCTAATTGCCCACTCTAAAAACTAAGTTCAAAAGTAAAAATAGAACTGGTACAACTTAAGCTCGATATCTGTGTAAACAGTGTACTCAGATTTCTATTTTGTACCGTGATAAATTGTCCACATTTTGTTTTTCTACTTCAAGTCTTAAGTGTCGTTTTTATAAACAAAGTTTATAAGCTCAGACTAAACAAAATTTAAAACCGTATATAGTAAGTATCGACTCAGGTTTCTTAACTCTCACAAGTCACAATAAAAAATGGGATGACAAAATTAATGAACAAGCAGTTATTTTGCCGTTAATCAAAAAAAGAAAGGCGTCAAAATAGACAAAACAAATCGACAAAGTAAACTTCTTACAAAATAATAATAAAAAAAAAATCCTCCCATGTTTTAGCCATTCGGTTAACTGCAATAAGATTTCAAAAGTATCCATCGAAAAAATAAAGAAGAAAAAAACCGGCTATAAAAAGGTAAACGTTCGTCTTAACATTCGTAACAACATCTCAGCTTTCATTTAAGGTTTTATCTGTTTAGTTGAACAGGTTTCAAAAAACTGCCGACAGATAATTTATATCGCCGAAATCTTTCCAGCCAAGATTCAAAACAGATGTCAAAATGACCTCGTGTGGCATCGTTCTCGCTAAATCACGTTACTTATATATAATTACCCATTTAATTTTTGCACAATTAATTAATAAACAACACAGTTTAAATCGATTTTCGTCCAAACAAACACCTTCGATTTACATTATAACTGAATACTACTACTATAAATGCAAGTAACAATTTCTTAAAACTAAAAATGTAACTTGTAGTACTGAGTCTACAAAATCAAATTACTGGAAAATTTTTTCTAGGACTACGAGTTTTAATCACCAAATTTCTGATCAATTTTATATTGGTAAAAAAATCCCATTCATCTTTTCATAACTAAAATGGCATTACTGTAATGTATAAAGCCATTAGCAACAATTTTAATTCTTATATTTTTGCATTAAAAGATAAAAAGTTACGTTTTGCACTCTAAACAGCAAATTTGGTTCCTCAAAAACCAATTAAAATTATCAAATAATTTTTAAACATAAACTTGTTTATTATATTTTCAAGTTTAAATGTTTAACTCGCAAAAATCTAAATAAAATCTAATTTAATACTAAGTTTTGTAAAAATAATTAACAGATTTTTAATAATGTATTCTCAAAATTAATCGTATTAGGTTCATTTCGTCTGCATCATTATAAATCCGTTATTTTTATATATACCGTATTGTATATGGCACAAGTTTGCTTCGAACATATTACGAATGTCATCGCATGATAACATAGAAAATGTAGTTCAGCATCGAATTAAATTAAAAAGGGTAAATAAGTGTTTGCTTGTACTGCCATTTGCCAAGTTCAGTGAAACCTCTACGGAAACGAGACATAAACCGGAAACAACTTTTATCACGAAAAATGATCAAAATTCAGGCAAACGAAGCCAAAGAGATTTGAAATAGTAATGTGGCTGGGGAGGAAGGGGAAACAGAAATATATGAAGGGGGGGATCAAGAAAATAAACAATTACAAATGTTGGCATAAATTAATCGTCGAGATATATAATTAGATAAGCACAACTCTCCTACCTTTTCATTGATAACCATTGCAATTAGCTCAGTCTTCTAATGATGAAACGTTAAGTCCGTTTAGTCGAAAATTTCATATAAACCAGTACAGAAGAGGAGTTCACTGAATTATTAATATATATCCCAATTGTCCACACACGTATCACCCGATTTATCACATAAAACATACAGGATTATAAGAGGAAAAGGCTTATTCACAAGTACATGTTCCGTCCACCTGTACCTGGCTAATTTCAGACCAAATGACCTCAGACCACCAACACAAAACCTAAAGACAAAAAAATGACATTAAATTATCAAAAAAATTATAACAAAAATAAGTAAAATTACATAAAAATAGTACAGTTCAATCAATGTATGTGAAGGCCAATATGTGACATGTATTCACGATCGAGCTTTTCTTGTTTATGTTAACTGTTTATTGTTATTGTGTCCCGGTTACAAGACAGCTTTCAACCTCTTGTACACAGCCCAGAGAGAGTACATGGACGTGTAGTTAAAAAAAGATCAAAAAAGCAGATGTTAAAAAAGCCATGGAGGTCATCTACCTCTAGAAATAGCGGTTGCTCCAGGGGAGCCCCGCAGCATCCTCATCCGGAGACCACAAACAGGACAACCAAGTCAAAAAAAAATAAAATTAGAAAAGCGCCAGGCAGGCCAAATAAAAAAATAAGAGAATGAATGGGGTGATAAAAAAAGAAATACAGGTAATAAAGGATTATCCCTCACCGCCCCACAATGTTATTTTGTTATCCAACCCAAAAATGGATAATATCGATTCAGGCAACCAGTTTAACCTGGAGCTGATGACTAAGCGTTGATCACACCCCCTTTTCAGCTAACCCCTTTATTTAAAACACACACACACACCGAATGCCGGGTTTCAATATAAAGCAATTTCTATCCCTTTTAATTAAATAGACGCCGAGTGAGCGACAGAGGCAGCGCCATGCTTTAATTGAAAGCATTCAATTTCTCAAAAACGTGTAAGCCTCAACAATGTACAACAGTTTAAGTCCATTCATTAGGCTTACAAAGGCCCAACAATCAACATTTTCAAGACCTTATTTGGGAGTAAAGTCACACGAAAATACTAAATGATGACAAAATTTCAATTTCAGCATACTGCATTTAATATATTAAAAATATGAAACCAACATAATAATTTTGATTAAAACTGTACAAAATTAAATTAAAATGTTTCCCATTTCCAAATTTCCCAAGCTAAGGGAAGCTTTTATCCAAAATTTTAAATGTGAAACTGAGCATTTTTTTTCTTATATAATTTTAAATTTAAAAAAATTAAAAACAAACTCGTAAACCAATAACATACACTAAATCAACTTCAAATTTCCATCATATTTTAACTTTCATTATTACAACTGTGATCAAAATCATTTAAACAGCATTTTAAGCTGTATTTAAACAGTATTTCGGCGTAAAATTCAACAACAAATCACCTCAATTAATTTAATTCAAAAAGCAATAAAATTTTGATCATATTGACATCAGGTGATCGTATCCTTCAAGTAAAAACCCCCCTTGAAAACCGTTTGAAGTTCCACCAACCACCACACGACTCATTAAAAATTAAATTTAAACGATCAAAAATAAATAGTCCTTCATCAAAAAACATAAAACAACACATACTGTACTATCGACAAAGCCTTAGCGTACTTGCAGGTTTACGGTATCACTTTCATAATAGCGCACGCAAAACCCGCAGATTTTTCACCAAAAAAACAAATAAATAAAACGCTGAAGCCAGCGCAAAAATTTTACTTTTGCATTTTTGCGTTTAGCTACAACTTTTACAGTCTATATAATTTCCTAATTTCCAGTCTTTCCTTTAACAAACAATGACATCTTATTTACACTCCTATAATAATACTAGTTTATTTTTTAATTTTGCGCTTCTATACAGTATAAATAACCAGCGTTGCATTTAAACTAAGTTATAACGCTATGCTCATAAATATAGAATATACAATGCACATCTCTTTCCCCCACACACCAGTTGATAATAAGCCTGAAATCGGTCGATTGTGAGTTTGATTAAACATATTTGCATTTTGCGTGCCTGACCACACAGTTGTTTTTATACGGAAATTGATCCGTTAGAGTAGACACTATGAACGGTAGAGTAGTTTGTTCTCCATGATCTCATGACTAGAACCATCGTTAAGGCTAAAACCCCATAAATATACGTGGCAACAAGCAAAGAGATCATGTTGAACATGGTCAATCTAATTTTATTTTATTTTTACACTAAAATAAATCAAACACACTGCTACAGTATATAACGTTGCAATGATTAGCAAGCTATTTTCACGCACCAAATGAATTGATTTTATAAGGTAACGGGCGTAACTCAAACCAGTATGATAAAACACTACAAATATTTTCATCCTTGGTTACTGAGTATAAAACAATAAAATATTAAAAGGAGTAACAGCACAGGAATCCTGTAACTCGTTAAACGTCTAAAGTTCAAAACGGAAATCTGGATAAACGAAGCTTTTCAAGTTTTCAGTACCGGTACCGACAGCGTTACAAAAGCCCGCTATTGCGAATATAAACAAACAGTCAACGAGGGGGGAAATGGTCGTTTATTAACAGGACAACAATCATGCTAGGACTACGATAAGTTGATAAAGTACACATTTACATTAGCTTTATTTACAAATTTTGAAAAACGCTGTAAAAGTTGTAGCAAGGCCATAAAAAAGGATACGCGTAAACCACAATCAAAAAAAGCAAATTTCAAAAAATAGTTTAATATTATTATTACACCAAATAATTATATTAATAATAAAATTTTGCTATTCACTCATTCACATATCCAGTGAAAATTTGATAAATGCAATTTCAGTCTTTAAACTTCACAAAATGTTACCGTCACATTCTAATAAATGAGTCATAAAAATTGGTAACTCCCTTAAACTATCAAAACAGAAAATAGACTAAGTTAGAGTGAACCTCCGTTAATATATACTCGCTTAATACAAAACAACATTGCGGTCCCGATTAAAGTATCGACATTTTTATACATTTGTTTCCTGTTAATAAGAAACAAAACTCGTTTAATACAAAAAAAAAGTTCGCTTCTCCAAATGAAAAATTGCATATACACCGACGAAAATGTACAGAAAATCAAAATTTGTGTAAGTTTTAAAGTTTTTATAAAAACAAATACAAAATCAATAAATTTTTTATTTGTTTTTATAAAAAAAAAATTTAAATCCCATTTTTTTTCCTTAAATGCATACATGTAAATAATCTATCTAATACGAGTCTAATATTAAGTAAATAGTACGAGTCTAATATGATGTACGGTACTTTATGAAATGTCATTTTAGTAAGAAAATACTGTATATATTTTTTGCATGTTAATACGAAAAAAATCTCTGTCCTGAGCGTTTCGTATTGACGGGGTTCCACTGTACATCAATTTCAATACATATGTACTGTAAATTTCATTGATTTCAGTAAAAATGTCTCGTATTTTTGTGTCGTAATGAAACGAAAGTAAATTTCATCCGTTAAAATGACTGAAAATCTGTCTTTTTTTTTCTTCAGTTGTTTTAATGAAACAAGACTAGAATGCTTTACTTACAATATTAATTTGTCTCATTTATTTATTTCTATTATAAAAGCTATGATAAAACTACATTTATTAAGTAGAGAATTGTCTTTTTTCTTTATGTTAAAGTGAAACAAAACTAAGTTGAATAGATATCCATACAGATTATAATTGTTTTAATAAAACACTAAATTGCATTAATGCAAAATATATTGATCTCGTTTCTCTATTTGTCATTGGTTTTAAGCAAATGAGATTAAATTAAATTACTTCCAATAACGATTCTTGTCGTTTCTTAATTGAGATTTACTTATAAAGCCAACAACGATATATGCAGTATAATCGCATTTATTTTTTTCTTCTATTAAAAAGCAATAATTACGAAATGACATCATAATATTTTGTAAACGTAATATACAGGGGTATATCCTGACGTTTAATCGCATTAATTAAGTCCCCTTCGCCGCATCAGTTTCACTAACACAATGCCAGTTTTTATTATTATCTTTTAAAGTTAAACTCTCTTAAAAGTCTAAAGAAAGAAAAAACAAAAAAAAAATTTAAAAAGTTTTACCACACCCATCGTTAAATAACTACTTTAGAAATCACGTATCTCGCCAGGCATCTGTGTACACTGAGAAGCAGCGCAATTCAGTGTACTACCATTTTCTTTTCTTACAAAGATTTTACACGCAAATAAAAGAAAATATATAAAAAACACAGGTGCAAACAATTCCTAGACAGAAACTCCGGAGTAAAACTATAAACAATTTTTTCTTCAACTTTCAAACTTTTCAATTTTTCAAACTTGCTGCTGCAAAGAAGTTAAAAAAAACCCTCCAAAAAAAATTGCATATAAAAAATAAGTTTCATCTACGAATAAAATAGTATAACTATAAATAAAAGAAAAACAGTCTACATTCCACATATGGAAACAGTTCATTGTTATGAGAGCAGTCTAGCGCAGTCGTGTAACAGGTAACCGTGAATAAAAATAAGACAAGGTCTACCTTTTTACAGGGTCACGACCTCACTACAATAATAATAAAAAAAACTTTTAAGGCTCACGACTCTCTGCATATTATGCGTCTAACAAAAGAATAATAAAAGCCAAAAATAATAATAGTAAAGACAGACATAGGCCAAATGAACTTAGACAAGTCAAGCTGATTACCTGATACTACAAACCTAAATAATGATGGTCAAAATCGATTTTGTCTGAAAGCGTTTCTTAAATAAAATTCTATATATATAAAAAAGCATTTCAATAAACTTTAATTTTTTTTAAAAAAATAATAGTTTTATCCATAACCAACTTTCACAACTTCAATGTATAAGGCCACACTCAACATGAAATTAATTTGGTAACGCCTATTATGTACTTTGTATATGGATGCCACTTTTATTTATAAAAAATATATATATTTTTTAAAAAAAATTATAATAAAAGAACTTTTTTTTTTTTGGAGTTTATAGTGAAAACCACGCCCACACGTCGTCATGGTAAACCACAGAATGAACAGACACTTTAGATTTCACGATCACCGCCATTATTATCGATGGTCTGGCCATTCCCCTCTAGCCTCCAACTCAAAAAAAAAATTAAAAAAA
Organism: Helicorthomorpha holstii; assembly: GCA_013389785.1. Taxonomy (NCBI): domain Eukaryota; kingdom Metazoa; phylum Arthropoda; class Diplopoda; order Polydesmida; family Paradoxosomatidae; genus Helicorthomorpha; species Helicorthomorpha holstii. The sequence goes on from JAAFCF010006596.1 coordinate 22,828,674, forward strand.
AACCCCTTAAGGATTCAAATCTTTAAAAAAAAACTTGTTGCTGTACGTCATTTAAGATAACTTCTTAAAGTTGAACTTAAGAAAACGTTAACGCATTCTACTATTGTTTTCAAAATGAAGTTAAAACAAAAGCTGCTTAAAAGTTGTACACACGATTAAATAATTGCAACTTCGGGTTTATTAATCCAACTAGTTATTGTAACAACAACAAAGTAGGAAACACGGCACTAAATTAACATTGTAACAATTTGAAAAACTTTTCAAAATGTTTTATACAAGTTTGTACACAGACTAGATAAGCACGCGACTATAAAATTTGCGTGCAGACAGCGATAAATGCCCTGCACTTACAAAAAAAAAAAAAAATTCAAATTATAATAAAGTAGAGCCTCTATTTGTGCCAAAATTATACTGGCAAACGCGATTACTAAAACTTTCAAGGTTTATTATAATTGTTCAAATAATTATGCTTTTTATCTGATATATTGCAATAATAAATTCAAAGAGATTTTCATCATACATCACTACAAGGCTACAAGCTGCTACAACCAGGGTCTATCTGTCAAGGACCTAATAAGCTAAATATTTTGTAAAGGTCCTAAGAGCATAACAACTACAAAAAGATGAAATAAACATTTAATGTAATGCAATATTAGAATTTGCATTGCTGTTTGGCATGCAATTGGTAGCATTTGGTACACACTACGTAATCCATTTTCAAATAAATACTAATTGGCTAACTATTTTAGCACTTTTAGAAATTGTCATAGACCTGAAATTTAATTGTACCTCATTTTTACTTTTATCGCAGTTTCTAAATTTATTACTTTAAAATTTTTGTCAGCATTTCGTTGTATTAGCTTTTCACATTTTGTTGTAATGCATCTTATATTTTGTTGCAATGCATCTTACATTTTGTTGCAATGCATCTTACATT